>WBMV01002658.1:523776-579578 GCA_013396655.1 Campylorhamphus procurvoides | reverse complement strand
GGAAGGGAAGGGAAAGGGACAATTCCAGTTATAGCACTGAATAAAGCAAAAAGCCAGAGGGAACATCAAGTAGAAGAACAAACAGAAGCATTGGGGCAAGTCAGCAGCATCAGTGGAGACATTATTGTCTTTGAACAGGCACAGGGGCCTCTAGGCAGAAAAACAAATCAAAAATTATGAAAGTCGTGTCAGCAGCAAAAAGTTGGCAGGAACCAGTGCCTGCACTGAGTGGTGCTGGGCTGCACAAGCAAAGCTGCTTATCATGCAGAATCACTTACTAAGTCCTTAAATTTGACTCCCTCGCTCCTACCAGAGCAGCCTTTCCCTCAGCTGAAGGGGCGACAGTCCCATGATGCTTTTTCCTTTCCCTCCAGGCTCAAAGAATCTCCTTTCTGAATGCAAAATTGATGCACCTAATCCAAACCTGCATGGTCCTGCCATGAGCACACTCACTTATTCCTTCATTGGCAAAGTCAAAAACGCATCAAAGTAAATGGGACAAAGAAAACCAAGAGGTTTTGGGGCAAAGTGCCTGCACGGGGAATTCTTGTATGACATCAGGCATGGCTTTAACACATGTCACGGGTTACTGTAAATGTGCCTCACTCCTCCACACAGACATGAGAAATTAAGGCTTTTCCACTTGTTTGGGCAGCAAGATTTGACTGCAGATGAGTTCCTAGATGCTCTCCTGGATATAGTATTGGCCTTTCCAGGAGATAGCAGCTACTTGGTCCATTTTTTTCCCCCCAGGACCATTTTTCACCCTGGCCAGGATTCTCACATCGCTCCCCTGCTCCTTGTGCTCATTCTTGTTCATTCCTCTCAGATAAAGTAACGTTTACTTAAGGCTGGAAAATCTTCGTGAACCTTTTACTTCACGGCTTGGGTTCGGCTCAGCTGAAAAGTTTCGAGGCCACATCCTCGCGTAGCATAAAATGGGAATAAGGCCACTTTCCACCAGGGAAGAATCCAAACTCCCCTGGCAAGAACAGCCAGCAAGGGTTAACAGGCCGTCACGCTTCACTTTTAACATCATCTCTAACAAAAGGAGAACACAGGAGACACAGAGACATTTTCTGAGGGAGCACAAATCACAGTCACAGGTCGATATTTTCCCTGGTTTGCAGCGGAGTTGTTCCCAAGCCTCAGACATCAAGAAACCAACCTTTAACTTGCCTCCTAGCCCTGTTATCTGTGCTTTAATTACTTGGTGCCTAAGAAGCATTTTGGACATTGAAGTCTGTCACCCCTTAAGCTGCCTGCCCGACTCTTCATTTCACGAACAAGACACACACACCCTCCTTTAGCCAATGGCAGCCTGGTCACACAAGTATTATGTTTTTCCTCTCGCTGTCTACTGTTTCACCACTGTAGGAATTACCCAGCCAGGAGCACAGTAGGAATAATGGCTCTATTCATTTCCCCCTGGGACTAATTCTTACAGATGGCAGGCTCTGTGATGGGGCAAATTAGCTTCTTATTTCATTTGGGGGCTTAAAGTTATAAGCTCATTTTGTTGTTGTTTACGGGATAGCTCACGGCAGGACGGTGCAAGCCTGTACATTGCAGCCGGGAGGGAAGGAGCCAAATCCCGTACCAGCGGTGGCCAGAGGGGAGGGAAGGGGACACTGGCAGTCCCCTGTCACTGCTGAGCCCCTGCCCCTCGTGTGCTGGGGCAAAGCTCCCTGGCTGCCCGAGCTCCCAGTCAGGTGCTGACACGAACAGGAGGCTTAGCAGCGCTGCAATCCAGGCTCAGTTCGGGAAATCGGGATTTGCCAGCACTCCCGGGGAGAGGTGGGAGAAAAACAAGCACAGTTTTCCACTCCCGTGGGGTGGCTCAGATGAAAAATGGGGAGATGAGCCTTGTTTACCTGGCAAACAGCTGTATCCGTGAATGGTTTTCTTTCAGAGTCATTTTCCTCTCGGGACACACGAGACAGCAGCAGTTTCAAAACTCAACAGAAGGGCCTTGCAAAGGGAAGGCCACCTTTTTCCCCTCAGTAATCACACTGTGGTTGTGATTACCCATTGAATTACGGCCACGTGTGCCACTGTACCTTCACCAGATGGCATTTCCAGATGGGGCTGAGCCTTCCCGTCCATCCTTGTCTGACTTTCCAAGGAGAAAACAGAATGATGCATCCTCAGCTTTGAGTGAATCAGCATCTCCTTGGAGATTTCCATTTATACCAGTCACCAATCTGGCCTGTAATGTTACTTTTTGTGGGAGTTTTCATGGTCAAAGTCTCTTCTCATCAGTAGTGATGTACCGGGAGGAGCAATGGAAGATGTTGGCTGGGTGGGATTTTATCTTCTTGCAAAAATGTCTCAGACATTACTGAAATAAGTGACCATCATTCCTCATTCATTGTTCCTCGTCCCTGGAAGTGTCCAAGACCAGGATGGGCAGGGCTTGGAGCAACTTGGGCTAGTGGAAGGTGTCCCTGCCCATGGCAAGGGGTTGGAATGAATGGTCTTTAAGGTCCCTTTTACTTCAAATCATCCTATGATTCTATGCTTAATGATGTTATTAAGAGCTCTTTTCCTACAGCTGCTGGTCAGGCCAAAGGATTCGTTTTCTGCAGAGTCTCAGGACACGATAAGGGATGTGCAACCTCTGCTCAGAGAACCTGAAGGACAGCGAGTTCAGCCTCACATCAGAGAGGTTGTAGGTTCTGACTCGAGTCACACCACTGAGGTGGTTTCAAACACTTCACAGACTCCAACTTCACATTGCCTGTCCTCTTTAGGCTTTATCCGGCTTTGCTGGCCCATTTTTAGGGATGAGTTGTTCCCTTGATTCTCCCTCTTGTACTGACTCATTCTCTGTTCATTATAAAAGACCTTGGTGTGTCTTGCCCACACAGTCACATCTCCAGTGTAGATGTTCTTCACCTTCCTTCAAGCATCCTCATGCACTGGGAAGTCCTTTGCTCCCTTCCCACCACATTCCTTGTTTCTTCTCTACCATTCAGCTACACCCAGCAAACACCTCCCGTTGCAATGCCACACTCCTGACATCCATGGGGGTTTCTCCTCCTTAAAATACACCACAGAGTGTTCCAGAGTCACACACACCAAGCCTCTCTTCCATGGTATGTCATGTCCCACAAGGCACTAAAATGATCAGACATGATCCAGGGGAGTTTAGTTTTCCAGGCCCTTCACTCTCACAGTCCCTCACTGACCCTGAGACCTTATTCCACTGCTCTTTCTTCCACACCCCACTCTTTAGGATGGGAACTGGGACATGTCTCCATGGCACATAGTGGAAGAAGTCCACTACAGTCCAAAGCCACATTTAGAAATAATTTGGCTTCTGGTCCCTTGACTAGAGTGGGATTTCCATAAATGCCAACCTTTTGTAACTCTGCTCCTTCTCCACACCCTGTGTAACCTTACTCTGTGGATCCTCCAGCTCTGGTGAAGTTCTACCATTAAGTAAAACCTTCATTCCATATTTTTCCTGTAGAATGAAGCAATTCTGGCTGTTTTCTTTGCTTCTTCACACTGTTGAGAGTTGGAGAGACCTCACAGCTCATAATTTTGATATCAGCAGTGCTCACATAAAGCTCATGGGGCAAAAATGCACATTCTAAGAACATGGAGAGTGATTTACATCCAATTGTTAGTGAGGTTTTGATAAGAAAAATGTTGTACATCTTTTCTGCATCTGAGATGTTTCTAGGTCTGCATAAAATGATGAACTTTTCTCTTCTGAATTAGTTCACAATATTCAAAAAGAAAATCACAGTTGACAGTATGAAAAGAACCTGAAAATGATTTTTGATGGAAGAGGGCACAAATAAATTTGGATTAAAGAAAAAGCTTTCACATGGATGAAATAAGTAAAGCTTATTATAATAATTTATGGAACTAGAGAGGTTATTATATCATACAGAACAGTTTTCAAGATGAAAAGTCACGACGACACGAAAATTGGTAACCCTGTTTTCTGCCAAAAATGAAGACAGAATGTTTCCATCCTACAAAATGCTACATTTGCATATGCACAGACACACACATATGTTTGCAAAACGCAGCCTCTGAGCAGACACAGCTCCTCTTCTGCAAGTTTTATTTCTGAAAAAAAAGGAAAAAAATATTTAAAAATATCAGTCCTATTTTGGACACAGAACTGTCTCCTCGGGAAGCTGCCAGTCGTGAGCGAATACACTGGGGGAAGAATAAACTGGATTGTTCTGTAAAGCCACCACACCATGAGGTGTAATTTTCCCCATGGTGTAAACTGCTCCACAACTCCAGGTATTCTGAAGTATGGAAGAGTAAAGCAATGGGTGAGGCTACAGCTTCTCCTCAGCTTCTCTAGGTGCATCCACCCCCAGCACCTTGGCTTTAGAGGAAAAGGATCCTCCATGTTTCTTAAATCCGTGGGGTTTGGCTCTGCTGTACAAGTAGGATGAGTTTTTTCATCCATCCTGAGCTCAGCTGCCACCATGCTCTAAGTCTCTGATGCTCCTCCTGCTGTGGTTTGCCCTTGACTCTGCAGAGGGATCTTGTTCCCTGTTGTAGGGTTCGTCCAAGACAGAAAAAAATAGGAAGAGAAGAACAAGAAGAACAAGAAGAATAGGGACAAGAGGGACAAGACAAAGAAAAGGAAGAAAAGAAAGAAGAAGAGAGAGAGGGAGAAGAAGAGGGAGAAGAAGAGGAAGAAGAGAAGTGAGGAGAGGAAGAAAGAGAAGAAAAAGAAGGAGAAGAACAAGAAGGATAAAAATAAGAAAGAGAGGGAGAAGNAAGGGGAAGGGGAAGGGGAAGGAGGAGAAATAAAAGGTCCCACATGATGATTGTATTATATCACCACGCCAACATCAGGCTGTGGTGGAAATTCCTTCCTCACCCTGATGCCTGCCCTCCTGGCTTTCTGTCTTCTCTTGGAGCCAGTGGTTACTGGAACCACCAATCCCATATTTTTGGGGGGGCAAGTCCTCGCCTGTGTCCACCACCACCGAGCCCCAGGGCCTGGAGGGGAAAGCCCAGGCTGGAAAAGCCATGTCAGCAACATTTGCATACAAAGCTCGCTCCCTCCCTGCACTAACGATGATCCCTGCGCTAATTAATGATGATCCCTGCACTAATTAATGACGATCCCTGCGGGAGCGCCGGGGCTGCTCTCACGGGCAGCGGAGAGACGGGAGCAGGAGGAGAAGGATGAGAAAGGAGGCACCGAAATTTAAAGGCAATTAAAGTAGCCCTGCCAGGGTATTCCATTCCATAAGCGGAGCGGCGGGATGGTTTCCTGCGAAGGAATGCGGGGAGTTCAGCTCGGGATTCCTCAGTAAAGGAACGGGAATTAAGTCAAATTCCCGCAGTTAAAAAGCAAAAGGCTCCGTATTTCTGGAGAGCACGGGGTGAGGGGCTTGTGAAGAAACGCTGCTGTTTTCTGGGGTATTTCATGTTTTCAAATCCAGCCTCCCATCACACACAAACATTTTCTCTCTCTTCCCTCGAACTTTTCACTCTGAAGATAAATTGTTATTACTGTGAATGTAGTGCTCAGTGTCCTCAGTTAACTGAATTATAAATATACAAAGTGATAATTTTACATATCTATCTATCTATCTATCTATCTATCTCTATCATCTATAATTTACCTATCATCTATCTATCTATCTATCTATCTATCTATCTATCTATCTATCTATCTATATCAATCTCTCTCTCTCTCTGTCTATCATCTATTTATCTATCTATCTATCTATCTATCTATCTATCTATCTATCTATCTATCTATCTATCTGTCTGATAATTTATATGTATTAACACACTGACCAGCACCCATTTTTTTCTCCTTTAGGCAAGAAAACAGATGCACCAACACTTGACTCCCCCAGAAATACCTCCCCAGGTTGGGGGGACCAAACCCCTTCCAAAGACCAGTGGTGGTCAACAATCTTCCACAATTAATGTCAGACTTGTGGAGTAACATCTCCACAAGCTAAAAAAGCACCCTAAAGGTTGAGCTGGAGCCTGGAAGTGAATAAACATCCCCCCATCAAGATTCACCATTCCCCCAGAGGGTGGTGGGCACTGACCAGGCTCCCCAGGGCAGTGGGCACAGCCCCAAGGCTGCCAGAGCTGCAGGAGGGTTTGGATGATCCCCTGGGGGACAGGGTGGGATTTCTGGGATGTCTGTGCAGGGCCAGGGATTGGACTGGATGATCCTTGTGGGTCCCTGCCAACTCAGGATATTCTGTGATTCTGTGAGGGCTTGTGATGCTTGAAGAAGAGGCAGCAAAGAGTCTGGCTGGATAATCCAGTGGTTAGTGGTCTCTGCTGAAGGTCCTTTAATCCAAGGATAAATAACCCTTGCAGGAATCTCCAAGAGAGCTGCTCAGAGCAGGAAAATGGTTTATGATCTCAGTTTTTCACTCTTTATAGCACTAATTGAGCCCCGAGCACCTCCCAGCATCCATTTCTTTGTTATTTCCATTCAACAAGGGTAGATATCACCTGCAATTCTGGCTCTGGGAAGTTCATTCCAGGAGACTGATTCTCCTCAGCACCTTCTAGTTTCTGTACTTTGGAGTACAGAACAAATTCTGCCCCATCACGACAGTGCCCAGACTCTTTAAATCATAAAATCAGAATCATAGAATGGTTTGAGTTGGAAGGGACCTTAAAGATCATCCCATTCTACTCCCTGCCATGGGCAGGGACACCTTCCAGTAGCTCAGGGTGCTCCAGTCTGGCCTTGGACACTTCCAGGGATCCAGGGGCAGCCACAGCTTCTCTGGGTTAGGGAATAGATGGTAACCCAGTCTGTAAAATTAGTATGGGGTGCATAATTTTGCTTTTGCTTTTATTCAGACATTTCCGTGCTTGTTATTAGGTTTTCTGATTGTTTTTACTGCCTGTTTGCAAAGTCTCCTGAGGATTTGCATCCAGAATATCCACACTGGACAGAGGAATCTGTGCAGAAAATATGTCAGCCAAAATCTGTTGGTTTTTCACCTTCCTCAGACACAGAGGATGAAATCTGGTTCAGACTCCCCATTCTCACCTGCCTTTGCTGAGTGAAGAGTTACTGGTTGAGACATGGAAATGTTGAGTTGTTTTTTTCAAAATGTGCTTTTAGTTTTCCTTTTTTTCCTAAGTTGATCTCAGTAACATGAGATTCTGCCAGAATCACCCCTCTGAGGTCAAGGAATATTCATGACATCATAAACTCATTTTGCCCTGCTGAACTCTACTTTGCATCCTGTCTCAGCCCAAAAATTATCATTATGACTATTAATTCATTAACGCAATCTGTGCTGGTATTAGGAATACTGGTTCCCAGAATTTCCTTTAGTCCCGGAATATGCTGACTTCAAGAGGATTGCTGCACTGAGAAACACATATCAAGGGTTTTAGGAACCCCAAAAAGAAATGGAAATGCACAAATCATGGAAATAAACCTTCGTGGCTGGTGCAGAATCCCCAGAATCTCAGAATGGTTTGGCTTGGAAAGGACTTTGGAGATCATCCAGTTCCAAATCCCCTGCAGGGACACCTTCCACTGTCCCAGGTTGCTCCAAGCTCCTCCCAACCTAGCCTTGGACACTTCCAGGGATGTGACATCCACAACTTCTGTGGGAAAACCACTGACCATTTCCTGCTACTCCAGTCTCTAACCTGGTAAGAGGAGCTGCCTTGTGCCCCAACAGCAGTGAGGGGGTATGTATGAAAAATTAAAAAGACATTTTTGGACAGCTTCTTCCATCCCATTATGGATAATCCTTCTATGTGAGCTTCTATTCTAAAATCTGCTTCCCTCCCAGGGAAGCAAGCTTGGCTTAGAGATTCAGAAGCCTTTATTCCATAGCCCTGCTATTTCATGGGAAGCCCCAGCCAATAGTGAAGTCTGGCTGTGCCTGCTGGTAAATAAATGTTTGAGCTGAGGGAACTGCAGGATCTCTGCAATATTGTATTTCAGTTTATCAAACCTGGCTGCAGGGACTGTTTTCAGATCAAGTGAAAATCAAACTGCTTCTTTGTTGATCCATATTCCAAAAATCCTGGTCCTTCTTTTTCTCCTCGGAGCCAAGTTCATGTCCCAGTGATTCCCCCACTCAGCTATTTTACCTGGGGTTCAGCTGGAGAAAAGCAAGTTGTTTCCAGAGAAAGGGAATGACCCATTGGGCAGGCCAATTTCAAGCTGGGATAGAAATGCAGCTTAATATGCTGTCAAAAATGATTTGAAACAGATCCCTTCGTGCCAGCTGATAAAACTGAAATGTTCTGCTCCGGGCTGAGCCACCGCAGGTTCAGAGTTGACTTTTTAACCTTTTCCCATGAAAAAAACAAAATCAGAAAAACACACTTTTGAGGGGTGAAGTTAAAAAAAAATCAATATTGGAGTCTTGCCTCGAAGCATTTATGAAAGTACTGCTGTGAGGCAAAGCAGTGGAGTGTGGAGTGCTGCTGTCAGACTAATAGGGTGGGACTCTGCTGGTCCCAGTGCCTTGGTTTGGGTGCTGTGGGTGCTCCAGCAGGGTGGCACACACCTCAGGCATGGGTTGGAGGGATCCACCCACTGCAGCCCTGCATGTTTGCAAGAACATCTGTAGGAATCCCCCCACTGCAGCCCTGCATGTTTGCAAGAACACCTGTAGGAACCCACCCACTGCAGCCCTGCATGTTTGCAAGAACACTTGTAGGAACCCACCCACTACAGCCCTGTATGTTTGCAAGAACATCTGTAGGAACCCATCCACTACAGCCCTGCATGTTTGCAAGAACATCTGTAGGAACCCATCCACTACAGCCCTGCATGTTTGCAAGAACACTTGTAGGAATCCCCCCACCGCAGCCCTGCATGTTTGCAGGAACACTTGTAGGAATCCCCCCACCGCAGCCCTGCATGTTTGCAGGAACACTTGTAGGAATCCCCCCACCGCAGCCCTGCATGTTTGCAGGAACACTTGTAGGAATCCCCCCACCGCAGCCCTGCATGTTTGCAGGAACACTTGTAGGAATCCCCCCACCGCAGCCCTGCATGTTTGCAGGAACACTTGTAGGAATCCCCCCACCGCAGCCCTGCATGTTTGCAGGAACACTTGTAGGAATCCCCCCACCGCAGCCCTGCATGTTTGCAGGAACACTTGTAGGAATCCCCCCACCGCAGCCCTGCATGTTTGCAGGAACACTTGTAGGAATCCCCCCACCGCAGCCCTGCATGTTTGCAGGAACACTTGTAGGAATCCCCCCACCGCAGCCCTGCATGTTTGCAGGAACACTTGTAGGAATCCCCCCACCGCAGCCCTGCATGTTTGCAGGAACACTTGTAGGAATCCCCCCACCGCAGCCCTGCATGTTTGCAGGAACACTTGTAGGAATCCCCCCACCGCAGCCCTGCATGTTTGCAGGAACACTTGTAGGAATCCCCCCACCGCAGCCCTGCATGTTTGCAGGAACACTTGTAGGAATCCCCCCACCGCAGCCCTGCATGTTTGCAGGAACACTTGTAGGAATCCCCCCACCGCAGCCCTGCATGTTTGCAGGAACACTTGTAGGAATCCCCCCACCGCAGCCCTGCATGTTTGCAGGAACACTTGTAGGAATCCCCCCACCGCAGCCCTGCATGTTTGCAGGAACACTTGTAGGAATCCCCCCACCGCAGCCCTGCATGTTTGCAGGAACACTTGTAGGAATCCCCCCACCGCAGCCCTGCATGTTTGCAGGAACACTTGTAGGAATCCCCCCACCGCAGCCCTGCATGTTTGCAGGAACACTTGTAGGAATCCCCCCACCGCAGCCCTGCATGTTTGCAGGAACACTTGTAGGAATCCCCCCACCGCAGCCCTGCATGTTTGCAGGAACACTTGTAGGAATCCCCCCACCGCAGCCCTGCATGTTTGCAGGAACACTTGTAGGAATCCCCCCACCGCAGCCCTGCATGTTTGCAGGAACACTTGTAGGAATCCCCCCACCGCAGCCCTGCATGTTTGCAGGAACACTTGTAGGAATCCCCCCACCGCAGCCCTGCATGTTTGCAGGAACACTTGTAGGAATCCCCCCACCGCAGCCCTGCATGTTTGCAGGAACACTTGTAGGAATCCCCCCACCGCAGCCCTGCATGTTTGCAGGAACACTTGTAGGAATCCCCCCACCGCAGCCCTGCATGTTTGCAGGAACACTTGTAGGAATCCCCCCACCGCAGCCCTGCATGTTTGCAGGAACACTTGTAGGAATCCCCCCACCGCAGCCCTGCATGTTTGCAGGAACACTTGTAGGAATCCCCCCACCGCAGCCCTGCATGTTTGCAGGAACACTTGTAGGAATCCCCCCACCGCAGCCCTGCATGTTTGCAGGAACACTTGTAGGAATCCCCCCACCGCAGCCCTGCATGTTTGCAGGAACACTTGTAGGAATCCCCCCACCGCAGCCCTGCATGTTTGCAGGAACACTTGTAGGAATCCCCCCACCGCAGCCCTGCATGTTTGCAGGAACACTTGTAGGAATCCCCCCACCGCAGCCCTGCATGTTTGCAGGAACACTTGTAGGAATCCCCCCACCGCAGCCCTGCATGTTTGCAGGAACACTTGTAGGAATCCCCCCACCGCAGCCCTGCATGTTTGCAGGAACACTTGTAGGAATCCCCCCACCGCAGCCCTGCATGTTTGCAGGAACACTTGTAGGAATCCCCCCACCGCAGCCCTGCATGTTTGCAGGAACACTTGTAGGAATCCCCCCACCGCAGCCCTGCATGTTTGGAGGGGCACTTGTAGGAACCCATCCACTTCCGCCCTGCATGTTTGCAAGAACACTTGTAGGAACCCACCCACTACAGCCCTGTATGTTTGCAAGAACACTTGTAGGAACCCACCCACTACAGCCCTGTATGTTTGCAAGAACATCTGTAGGAACCCATCCACTACAGCCCTGCATGTTTGCAAGAACATCTGTAGGAACCCACCCACTGCAGCCCTGCATGTTTGCAAGAACACTTGTAGGAATCCCCCCACTGCAGCCCTGCATGTTTGTAAGAACACCTGTAGGAACTCATCCACTGCAGCCCTGCATGTTTGGAGGGGCACTTGTAGGAACCCACTCACTGCAGCCCTGCATGTTTGCAGGAGCAATTTATGGCCACCACAGCGTTGTTGTGCATCTAACTCCTCGAGCTGCCTGCCCCAAAAAGGAGGAGCTGCCCAGTAACAGATACCCCCTTGTTTGATTTATCTTAAGCCGATAACTTATTCCACTTATGCTGCAGCATCAAGGTTTAAAAAGGGATGACCCAGCTGACCTCCAGCAACATCCACCCAGCCCCTGTCCCTGTTGGCTTTCGTCAAGGTCCTGCCTGTCAGGCACTCGCAGACTTTCCGCCTCTGCAATCTCGGTATCGCGGGCAGCAAGAGTTTGTATACAAAGCTGTCACCACTCTCATGAGTGGGTGGATTTTCCAGCTCATCTGTAACCCGAGTGGCACTCCAGCCCTGGGATCTTTCTTCCCAGTGTCAACAGCACGCAGCGCTGCCCTATCCCCTTACACATTATCTTCGATCAAGTTGATGGGCAGGAGGGAACAGAGCCAGAAGTAATTGTGACAGGCTGGGTGTTTTTACAGGCACAATAGTTAATGGGCTGGTTAATGTAAAGGATTAGCCCCTTCATCCCCGGGACATATGAGAGGGGAGGAAGGGGGTGGTGCTGCTCAGTAAGCCCCAGTAGGAAATGCCGTGATCGGCTTGTAACCAAATAGAAACAAATCACCAAAATCCTTTGGAGTAGCTCAGGTTTGGCACAGGGGGTGGCATTTCAGGATCCTGATGCTCATGGCACCCTATGTAAAACACAGAGTCCTAAAGGCAAAGTCTGCAGCTTCCTCATGAGAAGAAGAGGAGGGGCAGCATCAATCTCTTCTCTTTGGGACCAGCGACAGGACGTGAAGGAATAGAATGAAGCTGTGTCAAGGGAGGTTTGGGTTGGATAGTGGGAAAAGGTTCTTCATCCAGAGGGTGGTTGGGCACGAGGGAAGAGGTCATGGCCAAAAGCCTGCCAGAGTTCAAGGAGCATTTGGACAACTCTCTCAGGCACATGGTGGGATTCTTGAGGTTGTGCAGAGTCAGGAGTCGGACTCGATGATCCTCGTGTGTTCTGTGATTCCCTGATTCTCCGAGCCAGGCTTCGAGGCAGCAGGGAAGGGATGAGCAGCCAGACAGATGCTCTTCACTCTCAGCCAGGGGATAGGAGGGGAAGGCCAGGGGGAAGTTCTCAGCTGTGCCATGAGGACATCCATCCTCCTGCCCCCAAAACTCCTCCTGGCAGACGATGCAGTGCCTGTGTGTGTGTCGGGGGGTTCAATAAGCAGCTGCCCCAGGGCACTGTTGCATGCTGGAGCTGTCTGTGTGTACAGTGGACATTTGCCACATTGCCTAAGACAGCAAAACCCTCCAGGCTCTCCCTGCTGCATCCACCTTCCATTACAGCAGCATTATCCAGAGCAGTCCATCCAGTGCTATTGTATCACCACTAAGTGCCCGAGCTTATAGGATTTATGGCCATATGCTCGCATGGCTTATGCATTGAGAAGCTTAGAAACCCTTCCTCCAAATTCCTCCGGCGGGCTAAAACCTCCTGCCTGACTGGATCAGCTTACAGCATGGAGACAGTCCCAGGGAGACCCACCCCAGGAAAGCTGCTGAGCTCCAGGAGGAAAGGGACTGGCATCAGCAGAAGTCTGGGAGAGTCAGAGCAGCTCTGACAACACCCCAGTGAGGAAGGTAAATCACAGAGAGGCAGCACAGGGCTGTGTTCCCTCCTCACTAAGCCCAGCAGATACAAACCTGCCCGTGGCCAAATAGCTTTCACATAGGCTCTAGCATAAAATTGGTTGGGGTTTCCATCAGGGATTTAACCAGGGATATTGGGGTTTAAGTGTGTGCACAGGCCAGATCCTGTCAGCTGCATAGCAAAGTCATGTTTAGCATCTTCCTCATCACAATAACTTTCAGCTGTGTCTCATGACACTACTCAAAATTAAAAGTAGTTTAAGTTGGTAAAACTCATAGAAAAAATAATTTCCTTCCTTTCTTTCTTTCCCCAAATGGCATCATAATTTCAGCAGCAAGAAATACAGGAATTAAAAATGTGGTTCCTGCTTAGCTGCACTTTTCTCCCCCTTGCTTTGATATATTTTATTTATTATTTATTATTCTGATATCTAGGTGGAAAAATACAGGAAAAGGTTTGAAAAGCAGCCTTGTGGGTTTTCTGTCTTTGGCCAACTCACACTCACTTCAGCAGTGTCGTGGCACTGCCCTGCTCTCCTAAGTGAAGGAGAGATGGACCTGCACCATCTGAGCAGTGGGATTTGGTGGCAGCAGGGATTTGAGCACAGGCAGAGGAGCTGATGAAGCCTCGGGTATGATTTTAGGGCTGAGAAGAATCTGAAGAATCTTGTCCATTATTACATTTTTATTATTACTTTGTAATAAACACCTCCAGTGGCACTCACTATGAGCCAGCCCTTCATTTTTCCTCCTTCCTCGATCCCAAAGAGGATTTAAATCCTGCAGAAAAACAAATGTGATTTCTGGTCCATGTTCATAAAAAAGGGTGCAAGCTGACAGAGCTAAATTTTCTGCTTTGGATATTTTCTGTGTGCCCATATGTGCAGAGAGGTTGAAAGCAACCATGTCCTTGTCATGAAATATGAGTGTCACAGAGAAGTCAAAGAGGAAAGGGATTGTTCTTTTTTTTTTACAGCTCAGGGCTTGAAGAGCTTTCAGAAAATCAGCCAGGGGCAAAACCCCAACCTGTGTCAATAATATATGACATTAATTGCCAGTCTCTGAGAGGAACCCATTGATTTTTGGATGCTGAAAGGGCCAAAGGGGTTGTTCCAGTCCTACCTTCCAGGCAAGGGCAGGGTTTTTTCAATTCCAGTTAGAGCTGAGACATATGCTGGGCTTTAGGACACAGGGAATGTCACAGCAGGTCCAACAAAGAACAAAGTCATCCCTCAGCAAGGGACTCCCAAAAGTGGTGGGGCTGGAAATCACCCTGGATCAAAGAGCTTAGGGACAAAGCAAGTATTATCATGGTCATTACAGATCAAGGCACCAAGAGATTAAAGGCTTGATTCTTAGAGATGTATATAAATATAAATGTATACACTATTCTGCCATGAAAAAGGGACCCTTAAGTGACACTTAATTGCACACAGTTATTATAAAACATGTACTAAATGCTCTGCAGAATGGTCAGTGTCAAGAGATAAGACAAAGGGAGCATTTTCCTTATTTTCCATCAATTCATAAATAAGGTAAAGGCATAACAAACCATTCCCAGGTTATGGAGGAAATCTGTGGCAAAGCTGTTAATGAAGCCTGAAGAACCACATTCTGATCAAGGACCTGTATTTTTCAGGGGATATTTTTATTATTTTGTTTCATTTATATTTTAGCAAAACCTAGAGCTGTTTCAGCTGGAAGTGGACTTTTTAAATGACCTTTCTCTAGCAAAAATAATGTCCCGAGTCTCAGCATAAGTGGGGAAAAGAAAACAAATATCCTCAGGAAACAGTTACAGCAAATTTGTCACCAATAAAGCAGTCAGTAGTTGAAATTAGACACACCTCATTTGTAGATCTGTGTTGATTTCACCTGCAAGGGCAAGATACAAAAAAAAACACACAGAAATCACTGTTTGCATCAACCTTTGCAATATTTTGCTCTGCCAAGCAAAACCCTCTTCAGTTTTGTTGCAGCCCCAAAGCAAATCCATACTGTGTGAATCAAGGTAATGTTTTTATTCAGCAGAAAGGGAGGGCAAAAAAATGAGAAGTACAGTTAATTAATGTAAGAATTTGACCAAATCAATCTCCACGTTCCTTTCCAGCCACTAAGCTTTGGGATTCTGCACCTGGACCATTCAGGTTGCCTTCCACACTAACAAAACAGCAAACCTGACTCAACATAAACAGTGCTCCACAGCACAGACAAATGACATCAGGCGGGGATTTATTTGTGCAAGGCAAGCTTAGATTAGAAGCAGCAGATGAGAAAAGGGATGAGAAATGATGAGGGGGAAGAGAAAAAATCATGGAGATCGGAGCTTTTGTTCTGCAAAGACTCTGAAAAACGTGCAGGTTAAACACAGGCTTGAGTGCTCCTGGAAAAAAACACATGAAAGTCAAGTGTGAGCCTTAATTACAGCAGAAAATGCCACATTTATCCCAAAACAACTGAAATATTTGCTGGTTTTGATAAAGAAAACAATTAATTTCGTTTTTGAGCAACCATGTGGTTGAGAGAATCATTGAATTGTCAAATACTCTGGGCTGAAAAGGACCCACAAGCATCATCAATCCAGCTCCTGGCCCTGCACAGGACACCCCAAAAATGTCACAACATACCTGAAAGGGTTGGACCTCGAAGGTTTCAAGAGCTCTGAGACTTCATGATAATTTCCACTGGGAAAATACCTGAATCAGAAACCTCAGCTCCTCCAAGGAGAGCCCAGCTCGGATCTTGTAGAGCCACAGGGGATTGGTGCCCTCTCCTGCTCTCACAACCCTGTTTTTGGCAACTGCAGGCTTTGCTAGAAGGTCCCTGAGTATTGTTGTACAGTGGGAAGTGTCATCTACAAAGGCATCTCTCTTTCAAGACAGTCTTTCATCTGTCTTTCAGTCTCTTCAAGATTAGAAAGCACAAATCCAAGACAGGGTCATTAAACAGTGGATTTCAGGCTCTGCCAGAGCTTCCCAAACACAGTGTAAGGTTTGATTTCTACCCAGGTGAGTTATTAAACCCTTATAAATTCAACAATGAGCATGAAATGGATTTTCTGCTGCCCTTCATCACGTGCATCCAGTGAGCTTAGATTCATGCCAAAAAAAATCAACCAACTCTCACAGGCTGAGGACAAACTTCATGGCCCAAATTTCCCTCTTTTTAATGTATGGAAAAGGATGAGATCATTTGATGGGATGGCAGCTCTGAATGAGTCGAGACTGCAGAAATCCAGAACTGAGGTCTGTCCTTTAAAAACACCTTTTGTAGAATCCCAGAATGGTTTGGGTTGGAAGGGACCTGAACCATCATCTTGAAACTGATGCCCAGGAAGTTCCACCTGACCATGAGGGAGAACTTCTCTACTGTGTGGCTGTCAGAATGCTGGACCAGATTGCCCAGAAAGGGTGTGGAGTCTCCCTCCCTGGAGATATTCCAGAGCCACCTTGACACAACCCTATGCCAAGTGCTCTGGGATGGCCCTGCTGGAGCAGGGAGGTGGCACCAGATGGGACACTGTGGTCCCTCCCAACCTGACCCATTCTGTGGCCTGTGATTCTGTGAATCCTGAAGATAATTCTCTGAATTTATAAAATTCTGCATTGACTTCCTCGAGGAAAAAAGGGACACTCCATGGTTAAACACTGAAAACTAAACCCAGGCTAAGTGAAGGTTATTAAGTGGTTAATTCCAAACCTTTTTGCCAATAATCACCTGAAAATGTACTTTCTTTTTTATTTTTTCTTTTCTGGCTTGCTAAGTAGTTGTCTAGACAACCAACACCTGCTCTAAATTAATGACTAATATCCCAAAATTCTAACACAGACATGACCCCTGATCATGTCCTTCTACCAGCAAATGTTCCAAACAGCTGAGGATGCCCCAGCCCAGTCAGTGTGGCCCACCTGCTGCAGCCACTGAAGCCCAGATTGCTCCTCTGTGCTGAGTTCCTGAGGGAGTTTGTGGTGTTTTGCCTCCTGTGCTGAGGGCAGTGGCCTGAACTGGCACAAAACCAGCACTTGCACACTCCTAATACTGGGGGAAAATAGAAAAAAAAATATCTAGGGTCTTTGCTGTCTGTTTTCTTTCCAGAGAATGGTTCAGCTCTTGCATTCCTGATGGTAGCTTCTCTCCCAAGACCCTGGGATGGATGGGAGCCCTTCATGTGATGTTCTCCAGCTACAGAAATCAGGGTGACCCTCCAGGGACCATCTCCAGTGAGCAAGTGCAGTGTTATTTTAAAGCTGGCCAGACTCCACCAGCAGCCCAACAGCCCAGGAGAATCCCCATAGTCAAGATCTGGGTGGATCTGACTGAGACTGAGGGGCAAAACTCTTGCAGAAGGGAAGGTGAGCAACAACTCTGGTCACCTCCAATGAAACTTGTCTCTTTAGCTCTAATCACAGGGACATGCCAAGAGAAGTCCAGCTTTGCCTGTTCATTCTAGAGGAGCACAGACCACTGGGATCCTCTGTCTGATGATGCTTTTAATGATAGAATCCCAGAATCAAGGAATGGGTTGGGTTGGCTTGGAAGGGACCTTAAAGACCATCTAATTGCAACCCCCCTGCCACCTTCCACTCGAGCAGGTTACTCAGAGCCCCATCCAGCCTGGCTTTGAACACTCCAGGGATGGAGATGCCAATGGCTGGGTCATGTTTCTTCCCTAAGGGAAATAAAAATAGTCAAATTTTGTGTTGTGTGAGTCAAATGCACAGAGGGAAGCTGTGGTGACCTTGCTTTAAAAATTGGACCAAATTTAAAACCTTAACACAAGAAAGCCCCAGCTGGCATTTTTTATTTAATAAACTGTCAGTTTATTCTTTAATCTAAAGCCTGAGGGTCATAACAAACAATCTACTGGATCCTTCTAGGACAGACTTTGATGCTTCAACTTCAAGAAACCCATGACTGCAGCACTGCCAGCCAGCTTGTGGTTCAGCTCTGATCCCAACTTCTCTCTTCCAAATTATCCATCCCTTTCTTGACATCTATTCTAATCAGAGCGTGCTGAGCATCCCTTGGTGATAAAGGGAGGGAAGGGATATATAATTACCCAGATAAGTGAAAGTTGGCTTGTCAGGTCGTATGGACCCATGTAACTGCTGATTTCATACCAAGCAGAGATGTGACCTGTAATTCAATCTAGTGCCTTCAAGCAGAAGAATTTCCCTCAAGGAAAATAAAAAAAAAATAAAATAAAAAATTCCTTTGCTGAGCACAGAGAGCTGGGGTGGAGATGGAAATAAAAAACTGAAATGAACTGATAACTTGACATTTGCTCCCCTTCCCAGGCAAATTCCCTCCCAAACTCTCCACTCCTTCAGGATGCAAACCTTGATGTGGAGGTTGTTTTCACACATTTTCTCATTTCGTGCTGGGAACAAGATTTAAGCTCAGACTGGTTGAGGGACATGGGTTTTAATCTCCACTGGAAAGGGGAGGAGGGGATGGGTTGAGAGGGCAGAGCAGCAGGAGAGGGATGAGATGGGAAGGCAGAAAGAGGGAAGCAGAGGAATTTGTGGGATTTGTTCAAGTTCATCCACCTCCCAGTAAAGGGCAAATGAGAAGTGACAGGGAGGTAACACTGAGCAGGCCCCTCCATCCCGCAGACCATCGCCTATAATTTCAGGGAGCAGGAACTCCAGCTGACAGATTTTTGGAGCAGGCCACGGTGCTGTCATGGGATTGAGGAGAGGAAGAGGAGGGGGGTGGCTGGGAGGGGGCAGAGCTCGTGGAGAAGGAGAGGGAGCAAGGCTGAGGTCAATGGCGAGGTGTTGGTGGCAGCTCGTGGTCTCCTGTCATGGGTAGAGCTGGGTTTGGATGCGCTGGGAGAAGGAGCACGTCATAAACTTCTGGCTGGATGGTGGCAGGGCTGGGAAAAGCTGACCAGCCTGTCCCCTCTGGGGTGGCAGCTCAGGCTGCATTACCTGACATTTCCCCAGCCCCAGCTCTACATGACTCAAGTGCCGGGGGTTGCATTAAGGAGGTGTGAACATCATGAGCCTGGAAAGCAGCCAAAGCTCGGGAAGGTCAAGGCAGGAATTTTTCCACCGAGTTCAACTGGACTTTCAATCATTTCCAGGTTCACCCTGTGACTTTCCCAATATGTACCCAAAAAAACCCAGAAAAAAACGAGGTGATGGGCCACGTAATGAATGAGACCACACAGGGAGGGCTCGCTTGGGGTTCCTCTCTCATGGAAAGTTTGCTGAGGACATCTGGGAACGTTCCGTTCGGGGTGCATGAAAAATGGGTGTCCCAGAGGGCTGTTTGCTATTGTCTCAGGAGAAGTGGCCAAGACAATCCCCCAGGCTGAAAACACGGACACAACACGCAGAATTAGGGCTGGTAAGATAAGATAGCTGTTAGCAAATCCTGGGATGAGTTTATTGCTTTGGGGGCATTTTCGACCATGAACAGCCAAACCTCATCTGCTGCTCCTTCACGCAGAAATACAGGGGCACAGCAAGTTTCTACCCCCACAAAAGGTGCTGGGAGGCTGAAAACATTGAAATCAGTTGTTGTGATTGAGAAGGAGTCGCTCCATTACCTTGGTGGGTCCTCATCTGCTTCAGCTGCCTCTGCAGGTCTCACCCAGCGTGCTGAAATGCATCTTCAGCCTTGCCATCAGCTCCCAAATAAATTGCCACGGAGAGGTGTTTAGGGACCCCATGGTTAGCAACGTGTTTGGGGAAAAGCACTAAAGAATGATGAAGAGCTGGTGAAATTTTATGTTACAAATATTTTTACAGCTTTAGCCCTATTTTTAGTTAACAAATCATCTATGGACCAATTATAATTTCCTTCACACATCTTAAGTACACACAAGAATTTGCCAAACACACTGGTGCTAACCCCAAACATTCAAAAAACATGAGTCAGCCCCTCACTGCCTTTCCCCCCTCTCAGCCCGGGCTTATTATCGACTTAAACTTCATCAGACTTCTCCAAAAATAAATGCAGGCTCTTTATTTGCCTTCTCATACTGGATTTTTTTTTTCCAGCTTGCCTTTTTTTAAGGTTTCTTCTGCACTTCTGAGAGTTATTACTTGATTTTCTTGTTAAAAGAAGCCTGATATTTCCTCCTAATTAGTTGTCCTCCAAGAGTGAGGGATGCCTAAAAACCTCTCCAGTAAAGACTGGGACATACAATCCCTGGATTTCCTCACTTTGGTTTGTGTCCATGTGGCCTTACCTGTTTTTTATTTCATGATGTGGAATATGCAAGTGAAAAAAAAAATACTGTGATTATTGTTCCATCTTCCCAGTGGGATTGGGGGCACAGCCAGACCCTCCTAAGAGTATCTTGGAATAATTTTACACCTTTTTAAAGGGAGAATTTCTCCAAGCTGGTCATGGTGATTAAAGGCTTTTATTCACTTGCTCAAATATAGGTGTCAAACGCCATCTGAGATGCTCCGGGTTATTCCAGCTGGTCTCCAGCATCTGGAAGACCATGAGCCTTCTACAAGACCTGTCTGGTACCCACCAGCCTCACGTGGGTGTTTGAGACTCCCAAGAGCCTTGAATAGCATGAGACATCTATTTTTAGGGAACCATGTGCCCTTTCTCCAGTGCAGAGAGCTCCATGTAAGTTAGTGCTTGGCATTGCAGTGGGTTTGTGGTCAAGCTGCAGTTCATCCACAGCAGGACAACCCACTCCTTCCAGAGGGAATTCTAAAAGGTGAAGGAGCAGGATGTCCCCATGTGCTGAAAGATGAACCAGTGGGTAAGACCAGCCTGGCTGAACACAGAGATTTGGCTGGAACTCAGGAAAAAAAGGGAGAGTTTATAACCTTTGGAAGAAGGAGCAGCTAATTCAGGAGGACTGCAAGGATGTCATGAGGTTACTCAGGGAGAAAACGAACGAGAAGGGCCAAAGCTCAATTAGAACTTCATCTGTGCTACTGCAAAATACAATAAAATGCTTCTATAAATACATCAGCAACAAAAGGAGGCTGAAGGACAATCTCCAGCTTTTACTGGATGTTGGAGGAGACAGAGGGACAAAGGATGAGGGGAAGTCTGTGGAATTCAGTGCCTTCTTTGCCTTCACCAGCAAGCCCAGTTTGTCCAGGCAGAGAGCAGAAAGGCAGCACATTTTCTCTTATAGCAAAGTAGAGAACATTATTTCAGCAGGAGATATATATTTACATGACTCATCTAATACAACTGACATGTTAGCAACAAATAATACAAACATATAATACAAATTATATAAATTAGTAGTAATGCTGTCCTGGCATTTCATCTTATTGCTGGGATAGAACATTCCACCATGGAGTTCTCAAAACCCTGAGCCTGTCCTGATGATGAAGTTCCACCTACAGCCTCCCTAAACTGAACTTAGAGGGTTTTTCATGCCCAGAACATTTGTGGAGTTTCATTTTTGTGCGAAACTTTAATTTTGAACAGTAACATATACTTTCTTATTCATGTTGTACTTAATTCTAAATACCAAATATCCATAAACTAATTCTCCATGAGTTTCCCTTTTGCTGGTGGGGTCATGAAGGTAAAAAAGCTCCAGAAATCCTTGTCCCTTTTCCTTTCACCTATCCCAGAGAACCCCCATAGGTCGTTGTACCAGAGGAAAAGTCTCCAACCCATCATCCAGCACTCAGGGATGTCCAGCAAAACCCCCCGAGGGTCCCAACCCTCTTCAGGAGTGGGCACCAAACCCCTTGGAAAAGCAGGAGCAGAGAGCTGGATGGGTCATTCTGGAAAGCCAGGACCATGCACACCTGCAGAAGGTCCAGAGAGCTTGGGAAGAAAAGGGAATTTGGGGTTGTTTTCACACCTCCAAATCAATCAGAGCTCTCCCTGTCTGGACCTTTGTCTTTGCAAGGGGTGTGTGGGAGCTTGACTCTCATTTTAAAGTTATAAATTTAATAGATATTTAACTACTTGTATATATAGACATGTATGGGCTCTGTCTGGCTTTATAAGAGCATTTTGGTGCTCTTTGCACTTCAGGACTTTCTTTTATCAGCTCAAACAGGGCCACAGAAACGCTCAGCACACACAACATCATCTGCAAATTCTGCTTTTCAGATCCATGCACTGGGGAAGACACTGAAGCAAATCCCTCCTGGCCTATGTGGTTTTGTGAGAATTCAGGAAAATGAAAGGGGGAAAAAAAAAGAAAAAAAGGGGAAAAAAAGCAAAATTCCCCAGATCAGCTTTCTAAGCAGTGACTTTCCCTGAGCTTTCCTAGAAACCCTGCTCTGCTTTTCCCATCTCTTGCCAAGCTCTATAGAATTAGATGAGCATAATTCTTCTTTTGCTCCTTCTCCACGAGCTTGTGCCAGGGCGAGGAAGTTTATTTTTGTAACTTAACCCTCTCTTGCAAAGTGCATTTGAAGCACCTGGCTTCGCAGTGGGAATTAAACCAGACCTGACCCTACTTTGCTGAAAATTTAGCTGCTCTTTATTTGACTTGCAGGGTTTTGAGTCAGCTGCAGTGGGCTGGGGTTAAGAGAGTCTCTGGTGAGGAAAACTCAGGAGGGGAGGGAGCAGCTGGAAGTCAAACTGACTTTAAAAATCCCTGACTGTCTGTCAGTCTTTAAATTCTACCTGTCCTGATGCAAAGGGAAACCCATTTTTGGGGTTGGTTGGGTTGGGTCGTTTTGCTTTTGGTTTTTTGTTTTTTTTCTTCCTTTTAAACAGGTCTATAGAAGCCTTTAATGAAATTAAACCTGGAGGCCAGGGAGGGAATGGGTGTCTGGAGGCTGCTCCCTCCGTAAAGGCAGCACTGAGTGACTAGAACAGGCTTCAATAATTTGCAGAGATCTGATATTAAAATGAGAGAAATCCCTCCCACCCCCCCATCCACTGCCTGGGAACTGTGCCCTGCAGACACTTTTAATGGCTAATGTGGCTCCATTGCACCCTGACCTTCCAGGAATGCTTTTTTTCCTGGGCTATTTATTGAATTTTTTTCTGGATCCTTTCAAAAACCCAGGAAAGGAGAAAAGGAGGAAAACAACAATACTACTAATGAAAAAAAATCTAAGATGAGATGAAAACCAGCTGAAAATTGAGCTTTAGAGAAATCCTTAGGGATGTTTGCAAAGGCATCCTGAAGAAGTGGCAGCTCTGAAGGGCTGGTAGAACCAGGTCAGGACATCGAGGGGAGTTAATGAAGCTGGGAAAATGACAGAGCAGGAGTCACAAAGGGCACCCATCACACCAAGCCTGGCAAAGAGATCTGGAGTCTCATCTTCTCCCACTGAGGAGCCTGTGATGGAGAGCAGAGAACAGGAGGGGAAAAGAGCTTTATATCAGAACCTGGAGTGTCCAAGAACTAATAACAAACTAATTTGGAGGTTTATGTCATTGTTACTAAAGAGTGCATTCTTGTTTTAATGTTGGAACAGGAATTCTAAGCAAAGCAGATCTTTGAAATCAGAGTTAATGGTCTGAAATGGTTTAGCTCACTTTGCATCACCCCTGATGGATTCATTTACAACAGATTCCCTTGAAACCAGTTAATCTGCCCTCTAAATATGCATATCTAGCTTGAACTATACCAGAAAAACTGTAGAAAAGACCATTTTATAGAAGATACCACATTTTAGATGGATGATATTGACTGAAAAGGACACTGCACCAACTCTTTGCTTTACACCACTGGCAGAATGAGGATATTACCATTGCAAACCACAAATAAAAAGGCAATTCAGTGAGAGTGGAGACCTTGAAAACAGTTTCTAGAACAGACAGAGTCATCTTCAGCACTAAGTCTTTGTTCTTTAACTCTAATTTAGCTGTAGATCTTCCACTCTGCTCACAGAATTCCATCTTTTGATTCCATTTTCTCTAAGTGATGAGCAATACCCAATTCAGACGAATCCCTGGGACCAGAGAAAGGAGGGCTGTTCTGCACAACTTTGGGGCATTTTGAAATTGGCTTTTCCAGTGGTTTGAAAGGCTCTGCTGGCCAGACCAGGAATTCTGCCAGCCTGACATCATCATTTGTCACAGGGCTGGGGATGAAGACTGAAATGTCATCCTGCTTGATTCATGAAAGGCTGTCCTTCCTGGCACATGCTAAAGGATCTTTTCCTTTGTCTTATCCATTGTCCTTTCCCATTGTCCTTCCTCAAGCACTGGGCTTAAGGTGAGAGTTCATCTCACCCAGCCTCTCACTAGCAGTGGGTTGTCCTCTTCTCCGACCCTGCTTTGAGGAAGAGGTTGGACAAGGTGACCTGAAGTCTCCTCTGGCCTGGATTTCCCTGTGTTATGCTCTGGATTTCAGAGGAAAGGGTGTCTTGGAAGTGGGATGGAGATGAAGTCCAGCCACTAATCCAGCACTGCCACGCTGGGTTCCATGCCTTGTCTATACATCTTTTGAGCACTTCCAGGGGTGGTGATTCCGGCACTTCCCTGGGCAGCCTTGACCTCCAAACCTTGACCACCGTGTCAGTGAATTCATTTTTCCTAATACCTCCCCTAGATAAAAAACTCCATCCCAGACCCTGCAAAGACCAACTCCAGTCCTTGCTTTTGGGTCTCGCTACTGCTGTTTGATCCCATTGCTACTTCAGGACCTTTGGCCTGCCCCAAAACTTTCCAAATGAGTCTGTGCTGCCGTTCCTGACCTCTGGCTGCTGTTCCAAATTTTTCTCTGACTCTATCACTCCATATCTGAGCTGCAAACCTCAACCACAGCACGGTCCCCTGCTCAAAATCTATCAAGAGAACATATGGCAGAGCTGCTTTTTATATTTGGCCACCAGCAATAACCTCAAAATTTTACCACATGCTAAGATGAGACAACGTTCATTTTTAGAATCCCTCTTTCCTGCCCTTATTTAGAGAGATATTTCACTATTGGCTTGTTGGTTTCTGGTCAGTTCTGGAGTGTTCAGGTCATTTAGTGCCATGGGGTGAATGGTCAAAGCTGTGAAAATTAATTTGGACATTATTAATCAGAGATGCACAATCTCTTTACAACACCAAAAGTGCTGTGAACAGTGCTGGAAAAACTTAATTACTCATTGACCCTTAAAAACACTTGTCATGAGGGAAGATTAGAACTGTCCTCTTTTTATATCTGTTTATTTGTCCAGATTTAGGGGGGAGGGAGGGAAGGGAAGAAGGAGTGAAAAGCATCTTTTGCTAGAAGCAGCCCAGCAGAGGAAAAGGCCAAGTTCAAACACTTTTAACATGTTTTCCAATTTAAAAGACCCAAAATGCAGGGCAGCTTCTGCCTAGAAGCAAACTAAGTTCTCTGTGGCAGCAGGTTGAGGGGGGCTCACAGCAAAGATGGCCCATGGTCTAGTTTACTAAAATAAACAGGAAAATCTGGAAAACCAGGGCAGCTGCTTCTGAGAGAGGGGATGGCTCTCTGTATGCTGATCCCTGAGAAGGAGAGGCAGATTTCCCAGCCCAGGAATAACTGAGCTTGTTTAGAGGTAGAACAGATTGACAGACAGACAGACAGACAGACTGCTCACGGGGAGATCACAGCACTACGATCTCCTGCCAGAAATCCACGAGGCCAACGTGTTCCAAGGACTGCTGAGCAAAGCCCTCCAGAATAAGGGGAAATGACCACAAATATGCCTGTGTTTCATATTCCAGAGGAGCTGGCACTGCCTGGCAGTCTGCTGGTTGGAAAAGGAGCAGCCAAATCCAGGCAGGAGCAGCGAGGCATCTTTGCATCCTCTGCAAGGGGTGAATTTCCTCAGCAGTGCCCGGTGCCCAAAGCAGTTTGCAAAAGTGACTTTAATTTTATAAAACAGCTTTTTTAAGCTGTGCCTTTGCCTTCAAAGTCACTGTGTGACTTGGGCACCCAACCCAAGAGCTCCTCCACAGGGACTGGTGAACTTCTGCTCACCCTCAATGCACTCAGAGTTGGGGCATCAGTTCAGGAAAATCAAAACCCATGGAGACAGAAAGTGATGAAAGGCACCCAATAAATTACTGACCACAGGGTGTTTTTCTAGATCTACCCTCTTCCCTTGCCTTTAAACATGAAGAGTTTGGGGGGAAAATGGACAGCTTTCTTGTGTATTTAATTCCGAAGCTGGCAATGAGGGCAGCAGGGAGGGCAATTCCACACAGCACTGGGGGTCACTGTGGGTATTTAGGAAGGATGTTTGCATGTGGAGGACAAATGGGCCTCTTCCATTTGTCCCATTTTCAACTGCAGCACATAAGACAGACAGAGGCAGCACAAACTCAGGAGAGTGATGTCCTGCTCCTTTAGCTCTTTGGGATCTGGATTTAGAGATGAATCCCAAAAGAGGCATCAAAGCCCTTGATGAGATGTCTGTTCATACCCACTGTGCCAAACTGCACAGAAGGTCTTACTCCAACCCACCACACCATTTCCTGACTGGGAAGTGAGAGGACCCACTGATTCTTCTTCCTTCCACACTGCAAAGTTCCTATCTGCAGTGGGTTGGTCAAATTCCGAGAAATCCCCTTTGTCCCAGGATCACCACAGAGAGACGAGATGAGATGAGATGAGATGAGATGAGATGAGATGAGATGAGATGGCAGCAACACCCAGGCTGAACTTAGGTGTCTATTTTCACCACTGAAAGCCATGAAGGAACAGCAGGTCTTGGATGAACTCCTTGGACATTGAACATCAATCCCTGCTCATGAGGGCCGAGACTGGAATTGCAATTCCAACACGGGGAAGGGTTGACTGGGCTGTTCCTCCACTTGGGAAATGGGCATTTCACTCATGACTAATGGTTTTGCTTCTCTCTGCTTCCTGCCTTCTGCCCTGCAGAGCATCAACCTTTTTACTCACCACTTGCCCCTGGAAAGGACCGAAAGCCCAGTTTGTCCCAGATAACATACTTGGCATTGTTTGACACCGCATTGTTGTGTTTCCAATTAGGTTTCCTTGCTTTTATCTTCTCTGTGTAATCTAGTCAGGCCCTCCCACTAATTAGAACCTTATTTGCCTTTTTTCCCCCCTTTCAACAGTGTTTATCCTTCGCATTGTTTCTTGCATCTCTGCTTAGCAAGACTGACTTCTGTTATCTTTGTTTTTTAAATATATGTTTAGGTTTTACTGGCACAGGCCCTCCTTCGAGCGATCCAACTATTCATTACAGACCTCATGATTTTCCACAGTAAATTTTCTAGACAATCAACACAGATCAACATTATTTTGTGTCTCATTCCACATTCTTTCGGAGAGTTATGTGTTATGAACAGCCCAATACTTCAGATTATTACCTTTCATACACAACATACCCTCGGAATCAGTGGATATCTGATGATATTCCGATGGCTAGATTTCCAGATGTTTTGTTTTATTTATCCTGCTTGGCTTGTTTTCTAGGACCAAATCCAAACCAGCCTCTGATCTCAGGCCTTACTCAACAAATTCTGTGAGGGGCTGTGAAAAGTTGTTGAGGGGGGGAAAAAAGTCTTTACACAACAAATAATTCTGCAAACTCCAGTGCTGTCCTCATGTACTTAAAATGTGCGTTGATCAATAATGACCTTTTAAGAAGATTAATATGGAATTTTAACATGTTCTTTTGGGAGGACATGGAAACTCTCAGAGTACACTGATTTCTTGCTAACACAACTCAGGAGACTTTCCAAGGGCAGCTTTCCATAGCTTTTATTAGGAAGTTTTTGTGCTTTTTCCTGTAGAAATGGGTTCTTTCCTCTGCTCAGGAGCCAGAACAGGTCCTGGATCTGCAGCTGGAGCCAGGATAGCAGTTCCCATCCCAGACCAAGGCCCCCTGAGCTAAAGGACTTGAACAAAGAGGCAGGTGAAGCCCAAGGGATTCCAAATTAGGCAGAATAAATGAGCTTGTAAGTTCACAATTAACAACTCCAGGTGTAAAGATATTAACATATTTCACTCATTGATAGGCAAGAGGTGCATTTCCATAATCAAAAGGTATCTTGGAAGAAGCCATTTTCAGTCCATCCTATTTTCCCTGTAGTTCCTGCCCAGTTTTGGTATCAGAGACAAATGAGAGAACTCAGGGACTTGGAATTAAGCATTTGTTTAATGGTGGAGAGTTCTCACATCCAGAACCATTAAGCCTAATTCCACCCGAAAACATCACCCTACTAACGATGGGCATCACCAAAAGATCTTCATGGTGTGTCTGTCCTGAGAGAAGCTACATTGTTTGGCAGTGTTACTGGGACACCACCCCATTTCTTGGAGCTAATGCTGCCTGCACCGTGGGCTGGGCCACCCCGAGGGTGGTGGGCACTGACCAGGCTCCCCAGGGCAGTGGGCACAGCCCCAAGGCTGCCAGAGCTCCAGGAGGGTTTGGATGATGCTCTGGGGCACAGGAAGTGACTCTTGGGGATGGTCCTGTGCAGGGCTGAGAGTTGGGCTGGATGGTCCTTGTGGGTCCCTCTCAGCTCAGGAGATTCTGTGTTTCCATGATCCTGTGGTTCTATAATTCTATGACTCCAGATGTTGGCTAGGAGGAATGTCTGGGCTGGTGCTGGGTTTCTAGCTGTCCACACCCAACAAAAAGGATCTCCTTGCTCCCAGTGTCCTCACTGGGAGATGGAAGCCATCCCTGGAAGTGTTCAAAAGCAGTGGGAATGTGGCACCTGGGGACAAGGTTTAGTGGTGGCCTTGGCAGTGCTGGATTCGTGGTTGGAGTTGATGATCTTAGAGGTCTTTGCCAACCTTAATAACTATGATTCCACTCTGATTCCTTCATCAAAAATCCCCCCTTCAGTGGGAATCACAAGCTCAGTGTCACAGGTCACCTCTGGTCACCTCCCCATATAAACCTCCATGGATCCATCCCTTCTTGACTCCTGATGGTCTTCAGCTGAAGCCCCAAACCACGAGTAGAAGCTGAACCAACCCCAGGACTGAGCACACAGTCTGATCTTGTCAAGTTGCTCTGAAATTCCTCTCATCGGGTTTTGTAGCCTTGATTTCTTGCAGCCTGGCTCTCTGGTGTCAGCAGAGCTCTTGGGAAAGGCAGCAACGAGACAAAAGAGGCAAAAATAAACTGATTATTTTTTTTTGAGTCTTCAAGGAAGTTTTGAAACCTTTTTTTAATTTTAAGGCTTCCCCCCAAAAAAATTGGAGGTAAATCTCTGTCTTTTCTTTCAAACCAGGTTCAAAACTCACGTTTAAATTCAGAATAAAAAAAAATAATAAAAAATATTTAAAAAAGGTAGGAAATTTGAGGATTTTCCCACCCCACCCCACTTTCAACAGTTTCCAAACCATTTTACTACGATGGCCTGAGAGGGCTCTTTATTTTTACAGCTGCTGCATACCTAGTTCTCCTCGCTGGAAGACGCACACGCAGCTCCAGCGATTCTAATCTTTTCATTCCAGGAAAGGAACCAGCTGTAAATCCACTGAAGCAAGATCAGGATACAGCACCAGGGCTGTTGTTCTGCCCTCCTGCTGCTTAAGACTTCCCCTGAACTGCTCTCGTGGCTCCAGGAGCCCGTGTTTCAGGAATCCCTTCCCATCTTCCCAGTTCAGCCCTCAAAGATGCTGGGATTATGATTTTCCCCATCTGCTGAGACAGCCCTGCCAAGCAGCACTGGAGCCAGGTTTGGGTGAGCTGGGGGTGCCTGGTTCCTTCCATGCTGGAAACATCCCAGAGAGGTGCTTGGTTTGAATCCATCCCCAAATTCTCTACAAATCATAGGGATAAACTGACTCCACGCACCCTCCCTGTCCCTGGGCAATGGAAATGAATTTCTGTAAGAATGTGTAGCATTCCACAGCAGGATTGCCACTGTCCCTGCTGATATTTCGACTTTCTGCCACTTGGAAGTTTACAAGAGCAACAAAAATGTTGGCATTATTTTAAAAAAAATCCTATCAAAGAGAGAGAATTTCCCTGCACCCCTGGAAAACTGCTCAGGGATTCACCTCACAGTGGTGAGATCGTCACCTCCAGGGTGAGTCCTTCCCAAATTTTCCCTGTAACCTGGTGCTGAGTGTGTACAAACACTCACAATGAGTGCTTAGCAACACCTCCTGCCAACCCAGGCAGGGGCAGAGGGAACAAAAATGTGTGTGGAGCTCTCCAGCTATTCCTGCAATGAAAACACAGGAACAAGGAACAGTAAAACCTGTGTTGAGCTGGTGGGGATGAGCTGGAGCAGGAGCTCCCAGCCCTGTTTCCACACCACTACCATAAGTCTGGCTTTGTCTTCTTGGACTTGGCAAGTCCCATTTGGGCTCCAGCAAGTCTTGTGTGCTCAGTAAATCTGGCACAAGTGAGAGATTGATATAAATATAAATATATATATATGTGTGTGTGTGTGTGTGTGTTGTGAATCGCTGATGGGTGAGGGGATGGAGGAAGAGGAGACAGCCCAAAGGTCAAGAGATCTGCAGGACTTTTCCAGACATGTCATTTCTTATCCTATCTAGACCAAGGGTGTCCCAGCAAGTAGGAATGTGGCCATTAGGCATGGAAAGAGATTTTTGGGCCAGGGAATGAATAGATCCTGACACTGAAGGCCACAAAACACCCCCATAGCAGGGGGTGACCTGTGGCCTGCAGGGTGTCCTCAGGCAGGACAAGACCTCGCTGAAGGCTCAGAATTTCCACCTTTGGAACATTTGGCAGTTTTGGAGATGGGGGTGCCTGTACCAACCCAGGAGAAATATTCCAGAGAGGTCTGAGCTATCAGGGTGATGAGCCAGTGCATCCCATGATACAGCTCAGGGATGCACAAAGGTTTTCAGAGATATAGATTCAAAAAGTTTTATTCAAGAAATACTGAAAGAGTCTATTCGAAGACCTAACAGCTACTGGCCATTTGTGGGCAGCAGGAATGCTACTAATCCACCATATTTAAAGGAAATAACACCTTTTACCACCCCCTGTTGGCAATGTCACATCACTCCTAGCTTGGGGACAACAGTGCACTGCTGGAATCTCTCCCCCTCACACCATATCTCACCACAAAACCTGTTTTTTTTGGTTTTCTGAGAGGTCAGGCAGGTTTTCTTCACTAAGGGACAGTGACAGGAGATGGGCATGTGTGTCACCAGGATAATGCTCATTTGCCACCAGCTTAGCCCACAAAAGCCTTCAGGTTTGTTCTTTCCTAGAGTCTCCTGAATATATTAAACCATCTTAAAATGCAGAGCTCGGTGTATGAAACTCTGCTGAGTGGGTGTTAATGATTCCCAGTCAAAACTCAAAGACAAGGCACCGTGCAGCTTCTTAACAAGCATTTAATAAGCACAGAAAACCTTGTAAATCATGGTTGGAACAGCCCTTCGAATATTTGTGCCTTGGAACGTACTTTATATATTTTAAATGACTACTATTGGGCAGCTGGTCCTGCAGAAATCCCTCTTTCTCTTGCTGTTAAATATATACCACTGGTGTTCCTTCCCAGGTAAGTGGGAGTGTGACTGTGGGACACCCTCAGAGCTGGAGGAGAATTCAGGATCTCAGATATAGCCCCTATAGTGTCCTTTGGAAGACCAGTTTAACTGCAAACATTTAAATTCATTCCCATCCCAGCAGCTTTTCAGCCTTGGGATTAATACCTGCCTTAGACTCCATGCAGATAATGTGACATAAATCCATAAAAAGGCAACCTGGACCACACAACCCTTATTTCCTGCTCCTGCATCCACCAGCCCTGTCCATAATTTGTCTTCCCTGCTCGTGCCTGTGCTGTGTGTACAAATGGCAGCTCAAAGGGACACCAGCTGCTCTCCAATCTCCAGAGGCGATTTCGAAGCACAGCTCATAAATACCCTCTCTTAAATTTGGCTGTGTCTGAGCCTTTCTAGCCCCGCTCCCCTGCCCTGCTCTCCATGTCTGCAAGGATTAAAGCTCCCCCAAGCCCCTGCCCCTCCCCGTGGCTTTGATCCTTTTGTCTGGCCTAAAGAAATCCAAGCTGATATATAAAGCATGTGGGATACATCAGCCTGGGAGAAAGCTCCTCCATGTATTAGCCCTCTTCTGGAGGAGTGAGATTTTTGTGGTATGATGCACAGAGCCAAACCTGCCAGCATTCCCTGGAAAGCAGGAATAAGAGGGGAGGGGAAAAAAAAATGTGAGCTCATTATTTGAGAGCTGAGCGTGTCGTTAGACAAATATATCTTAATTATTAAACTAAACATCCACCCAGCTGATTTCCCAGCTGCCACCCTGGTAAAGGGGCCCTAAGAAATGAGGGTTGGAGTCAGGGAATATTGATCCATTTGGAGGGGAAGGGCTGAGTTTGTCCTTGCTGGAGAGGAGGAACAGCTGGAGTGAACGGAGCAGAGCAGAGCAACAGCTGGATGCTCCATGAACCCATCCCAGCCACAGCTGGCACTTCCACAGCACCTCAACATCCCTCTTCCAGCACTGCTTCCACGTGCTGTGGCTCTCCCATCACATCCCCAGCCACTCCAAGGGCTGTTTGTCACTTTGACTGTCCCCAGCCCTGGCCTCGGGCCCTTTGCAGCGTAGGGAGACTGGGATGGGGAGAGCCAGGAATTGGATCATCTGCATCCCACAGGGATGAGTAAGAGCGTTTCCAAATACAGCAGCAACTTGCTGTGGGGGGCTGCAGGACCATTCCTGGGAGCAGAGATGATTTGTGTGCTCTGCCATGTGACATTGCCAATGGAATTGCATTCCCTCCCAAGTGGAATAACCAGCCCCACTGGTGTTTAACCACACAAAGGGTCCCTGTCAACTCTCCCCTCTGCTAAAGCTCTGACTAATCACTTTGCTCTCCTCATTTATGTCACAGAGGGCTTGTCAACCTCCTCCTGTGACACCATCCCAGAAACCCTTCTCCCCCCAGCCAGCCACTGGTGGTCGGAGCCAGCCCATAAAAACCACCTCCCTGGGGATGTGTGGTGACTCCTCTCTGAGAGATCCCCCATCCCACCACTGTGCCACAGGGGAAGGGGTCAGCTCTCCAATGCATGAGTCAAGAACCCCCAGTACTTGCTAAGAAGCCACAGGGCTGTTTGACCATCTAAAGATTTCCCTAATTAAAGCGAAAATCAAATTCTCAAAATAGATACGATTCTATTTTGGGCTGAGCCCTGGGTTTGATTTTGTCCTGGTCAAACTGACTCCTTCCCTCCCACTGGAAATCAGTGGCTGGAAGCCTTTGGCACCCAGTGGAATGTGCTTATTATAAAAAGTGCCAAACAGTAGAACAATAATTCCTGAAAGCTGAAATAATGGGATAGGAGTCAGATAAATTGCTGGAATTTGAGTGCTCTTGCCCAAGAGGTATTTGTCATCATGAAGTGTGGAGTCCTGAAACACTCTGTGCCCTCTGCCACACTATGCAGGGTGCTCAGGATAGTAAAGAAAAGGCCTTTGAAGTCATGGGTAATATTACAAAACAAGGATGACCTTTTTTTTCATACTGGGGAAACTGAGGCAAGACAACAGATTTACCAGAAAGCTGTGGTGTCATTTTGGGAAGCTTAAAATATCTCCAATGCACTAAATCCTTCATCTCCATTACAAACCCAATGATAAATGGATGAATAGGGATGCTATTAACATCTATTTCTGATTTAACCATTGCAAAAGCCCCTGGGAAAATCTGGGCCAAAGAAAAGATGTTCCCAACTTCTGATTTTACAAGGCAGCAGGTTGGGGGTTACAAAGCCCTCCAAGATGAATGCAAAACAAACAGGTCATCTTCATCTGGTACAGGTGGCCCAGAGAGGTTGTGACTCTCTATCCCTGGAAGTGTCCAAGGCCAGGTTGGATGGGGTTTGGAGCAACCTGGACTAGTGGAAGGTGTCCCTACCCATGGCAGGGGGTGGGACTGGATGATCTTTGAGGTCCTTTCCAATCCAAATCATTTCGTGGTTTTATGATCTAAATCTTGTAGGTGCCTTTATAACCACCCTCAGCTGACTTGGGGTAAATGTAGGGCAATTCCTGGTGATGACACGAGATTCACCCCAGGCTGGATGGAAAACCAACACTGGGGTTGAACTGCTGTGTTCTCCCTTTAACTCAGCCCACCCCCCCTGAGGGTGGAAAGTCAGCAGAAGACTCCAGGAAGGAACCAGGAGCTGCTGGACACCTCTCAGCATGAGGTTCAGGTGAGTAGCTCCCCTCTCCACCCTCTATTTAATTCAGTGTTCAATTCAGCCCATGATTCTTACACTTGTGCCAGCTCAGCCTCAGCTCCTGGGAGACCTGAGAGTTTTGGAGCATCATTTTTAAAAGCAGATCTTGGTCCCTCTTGCTCCATTTAATGATGAAAGTGATGAAGAAACTGCCCCATGTCTGGGTTGATCTGTAAGTGGGAGAAGGAGAAGGAGAAGGAGAAGGAGAAGGAGAAGGAGAAGGAGAAGGAGAAGGAGAAGGAGAAGGAGAAGGAGAAGGAGAAGGAAAAGTCACTGAGGACACTGAGGCTGTGGAATGTGCCCAGAGCTGAGGAAAAGAGATGGAGCACAAGTGTTTTGAGTGACCTGTGGGGGGCTCACCCTGGAGAAAAGGAGGCTCAGGGGGGACCTTCTGGCTCTGCAAGTCCCTGCCAGGAGTGGGGACTGGGAGGGGTCGGGCTCTGCTCCCAGGGAACAGGGACAGGAGCAGAGGGAACGGCCTCAGGATGGGCCAGGGGAGGTTTACGCTGAATATTAGGAAAAATTGTTTTCCCTGAAAGGGTTGCCCAGCCCTGGCACAGCTGCCCAGGGCAGTGGTGGAGTCACCATCCCTGGAGGGAGTTAAAATATGTGTAGATGAGACACTTGGGGACGTGGTTTCATTGTGGCCAAGGCAGTGCTGGGTTAATGGTTGGACTCAATGATCTTGGAGCTCTTCTCCAGCTGAAGGGATTCTCTGATTCCCTTTGCTTTCCTGTCTTTGGTTAGCTTTGGTTTTCCTAGAGGTTCAGAAGTGGAGGTGGCTTTACCCACAACGCCTCACTTAATCAGGGTCAGAGCATCGTGTCTCTCCCCACTTCCCAACCACAGCATCTTCTCTTGCAAAGACCATTCATTAACCCCCTGCAACAGGGCAAGGTTTGGCTGCTCTGCTGAATCCCTGGCCCAGCAGTGCCAGCTGTTAAGGATGACACAGCCCCTGGGTGTACTGGGAAATGGGCTGAGACCACAAAATCATCTCACGTCACTCACCACAGCACACAAGAGCCTTTGACCACTGCAGCCAAAACAGACTAGTCTCAAACTAATCCTCCAGGAAGAAAAAAAAAGAGGAGAGGGGTGTTTTACATTAAATTTTCCATAATACAAGTGGATCCAACTTCTTAGGTGGCGCAGGTTGGTTGTCAGTATTGGGGTCCTTTCTCAGGGGCTCTAAAGATGGAATAACAACAAATGCTGTCCTTTATTTTCTAACCAGGTATAATCCAGACAAATAAGATGTGTTCAGCTGGGGAACTCCATGCATGGCCTTTAGAGCCATCAGGTTAGAGGGAATTGTCCTGGTGGCCAAATCCAACCCTGGAATTCCCAGCTGGATCCCTGGATGACACTGTGTGTGAGATCAGGAGCACAAACACAACAAAGGAGCAAGACAAGAGACTCAAAAGAAAGGCCAAGACCAGACTTAGAGCTGCCTCTTGAGTCACTTCTTAAATTCCACGTTTTATGGGCAGTGTGGGATCAACTGGGATGAAAGCAAAGGTTGCACCTCACTCTGTCCATCATCCCCCATGACACTGCTGGGCCTGGGGTGAGCTGCACGTGGAGAGATCAGAGAATGCTGGAAATCACCTCATTAAACTGCTCTGTGCGAGGCTGTACCTGGGAACTGCAGTGGTTTCAAAGGTATGTGCAATTTGGAGCCAATGTGGGCAATGCAAAAGCAGAAGAGGTCCTGGATGGAAGCTCTGCCTGATGGGACATTTCTGCTCATATTCGTGGACATTTCATTTTGACCCTCCTTTTGATCTCCTTTTGGGAGGTGTTCTCACAAAGTTCTCTCATCCTTTCTCTTTAAATACAAACCTTCAAAAATATGAATCCAGCACTAGGTGATGTTTAAGGTCCCTTCCAACCTAAACCATTCTATGAGTCTGTGAGTCCACTCCTAAAATCATCCCAGATAAAGCATATCCACCACCACCAGGATGGGCTGGGTAGAGTCATCCCTTGTTCTGGTAGCACCCTAACACAGTCCCTATACCTCTGATCTCCTTTACACTCCTATACAATTCCCATGTGCTGCAGTTTTAATGGGATCTATTCCAGATTCATGAATGTCCCTTAAAATACATGTTCAGAAAAAAAACCATACCAAACCAATGACAAAGAAACCCAAAAATAAACAAACAAAAAACCAAACAAACAATTTGCTGTAAACAAAAACATGGTGTATTCTGTTTTCTCCCTTTTCAGGACTTACCTTGGTCCATCACAGCTGAAATTATTTATATGTTTATATATTTTATTTCACTTGTCCCTAGGAAATTCCCAAGCAGAAACTCAGTCAATAACCCACACCAGGTCTTACAACAAATCCAGGGCTCAGAATAGATGAAAGATACGAGGGGAAAGTTTGCTCCCTGTAGGTGAGTAGTGAATTTTTAGTTATTAGCACCCCAATTAATAACCCTGGCAGTATCTGCCTGGTGCCCTTGCCTGGGGTTCCAAGCAAACAGGCAAGAGCAGAACAAATGAAGCAAAACAACATGTTTTTGTTTTGTTTTGCCTGCAGTTCAGGACTGAACCCACCACAGTGGGGGAGGATGGAGGAGATCCCTTCGCTGCTGCTGTGGTTAATCAGAGGGTTTAAGGTCTNCAATGTGGGCAATGCAAAAGCAGAAGAGGTCCTGGATGGAAGCTCTGCCTGATGGGACATTTCTGCTCATATTCGTGGACATTTCATTCTGACCCTTCTTCCCATCTCCTTTTGGGATTGTTCTCTCATCCTTTCTCTTTAAATACAAACATTCAAAAATAAGAATACAGCACTAGGTGATCTGTAAGGTCCCTTTCAACCTAAACCATTCTATGAGTCTGTGAGTCCACTCCTAAAATCATCCCAGATAAAGCATGTCCACCATCACCAGGATGGGCTGTGTAGAGTCATCCCTGGTTCTGGTAGCACCCTAACACAGTCCCTATACCTCTGATCTCCTTTACACTCCTATACAATTCCCATATGCTCCAGTTTTAATGGGATCTATTCCAGATTCATGAATGTCCCTTAAAATACATGTTCAGAAAAAAAACCATACCAAACCAATGACAAAGAAACCCAAAAATAAACAAACAAAAAACCAAACAAACAATTTGCTGTAAACAAAAACATGGTGTATTCTGTTTCCTCCCTTTTCAGGACTTACCTTGGTCTATCACAGCTGAAATTATTTATATGTTTATATATTTTATTTCACTTGTCCCTAGGAAATTCCCAAGCAGAAACTCAGTCAATAACCCACACCAGGTCTTACAACAAATCCAGGGCTCAGAATAGATGAAAGATACGAGGGGAAAGTTTGCTCCCTGTAGGTGAGTAGTGAATTTTTAGTTATTAGCACCCCAATTAATAACCCTGGCAGTATCTGCCTGGTGCCCTTGCCTGGGGTTCCAAGCAAACAGGCAAGAGCAGAACAAATGAAGCAAAACAACATGTTTTTGTTTTGTTTTGCCTGCAGTTCAGGACTGAACCCACCACAGTGGGGGAGGATGGAGGAGATCCCTTCGCTGCTGCTGTGGTTAATCAGAGGGTTTAAGGTCTCCAAGCCAGCCCTGCAGGACCACAATCTCCCCTTCCCAACAGCACCACGCTCACAAATGTCCTCTGTGCACAACACTCGTGAAAATGAGCCATTCCCTCACTCCTCGGGGTCCTCACATGCCATGGCCTCAGGCCTGGGTTATTCCATATTCCTTGGGCTTCTCCATGGCCCTGTGTGAGGTCTTTCTGGAGTTGAAGCTGGAGGACAGCCAAGGTGTCAAAGGGACACCTTTCCTCCGAGCTGTTGAGTGGAATGTCCTAAGTTTATGAACACTGGAGCAATTCTAAGCCTACGGCCCTCGTGAGCACCATCAATCAGGGATTTTCATTTCTAAACTCGCCCTCCTTTTTATGGCACTTCCCAAGGCTGGGTGGGAGAAATGCTGTCACTCCCACCAGGTCAACTGCAGCTTACTGAAGTTGCTGAGCTGGGTGCTAAAATTATTTTTAATGCTCCTGGTGGAGCCTCCAGCAGATTCCTGATGAGGATTTTGGAAATCTGAGAATGAAAAAATAAAAAAAAACCCTCTCAAATATTGCAATTCAATCCAACTTGAGTGTAAATCCAACCGTCCCAGAGCCTGCTGGGACAGGACCTGTGTAACTAAGTGTTACTGTGGGTTTCTCATGGATAAATTTATGGACATATTCCCCAAAAACCCAGGGCAGCGAGAGATGGGAGTCTGTGGGACGTGTTTCTGACATTTCAAGTGTTTTATATTTATATATTGATTTATCAATCTGCTGATTTATCTACCACTTGCACAGCTCTAGAATTCAGTGCTGAGGTTCCTTGTTGTCACCTCAGGGGACATTCCATGTTAAAATGCCACAACCAAGAAAAGAAACAAGCAAAAAGCCTGAAATACCAGTTTGAGCTTTCTCTGAACACCCACAATTGCTCATTCTCACACCTCACTGGACGTATTTGGATAGATGGGGATCATTTAGAATGTTCTAGGAATTCAAATAATAACAGCCACAAAGCTATCTAGTCCAGAGCAAAAGTTTTCTAATTCTTATTTTGCTTTCTATTCTTATTGTATGAAAATATTCATGAAATAACCAGAACAGACCAAATCATTATATTGGGGATGTCCTCTTCAAAAAAAATTCTGACAGAATCAAAACCTCTTTTTAGAACATGATAATCCTTCTCAACTAACCTGTGAATGCTTTCTCCTGTTTGCCACTCAGGTAAGGTTGGGAATTTGCTGGTGGGACACCTCTTTGTTCCAAAGGGCTCCTGGATTATTTCTTTTTAATGGAAAAATGTCATTTCATCGCAATAAAAAAACCTCTTTTTGCTCCCAAGTTCAGGGTAAAATTCCCCATCAGAGCCTGAAAAAGCTTCCCAAGACATTAGGTTCCTGCTTGGGAAAACAGATTGGATGACAAAACCAGTCAGTGACTGATTTATGGGATTTATGATGGAGCAGAAGTTTTATTCCACATCTATCCCTCCTTCTTATCTCTTTCCCTCTGGAGCTCCTTGGCTTCCTGCAAGGTCCAGCTCACCAGCTCCTTGCACAAAGAAATATAAAATATCTCAATTTTACGGGCAGAAAACAGAAGAAATACTGAAAGCATCTATTTGCCAGCTCTGGAATTTTAGGGAAAAGTTGAACTTGGCCCTGTATTTCCTTTCCTGTGATTCAGACCCTCCTGCTTATCCCAAACTCGACCTGTTTAATTTTTCTTTGTTGCTCAAAGGTATGAGCCATGCTGGTTTCCAGAGGCTCTTTGCTCTCCTCAGTCCTAGGAGAGGACTTCCCAGAGGTGAGGATGAACAGGCAGAGGAAGGCTAAGGAGCCATCCCAGCAGAAGGGAAGGAGGAGACCCAAAACCCTCAGGGAACAGAAAGATGGACCTCACCAGACTGGACTCACCTCTCCATGCCAACACCTCTCACCTCCCCATGGCAAAACCGGTCCTTTCCAGGGCCTTCCAGAAGCAAACCCTGGGTTGTAGCACAAGGTGGTTCCATCCCCGTGCCATCCCTGCCTTTCCCACCCTCCCTTTTCACAACACGACCTCCTTCCTCCCCCCAGGCTTGTGCTGCAGCCTGGCTTGAACCAGTGGCAGATGAAAATGCAAGGGAAGGGGCCAAGGTGCAGGCAGGAATTTCCCCCGAAAGCTCCCTTAGTCCTCCAGCCTTCCCAGACATCCAGAGGCTCAGCACCCTCCAGCTCCCAAAGCTGTAGCCCCAGAGGCTTTGTGCAGCTACTCTTCTGCCTCGAGGGGAACAAGGAGGGTATTTTCTTCTCTTGGTCCTTAATTCAGTCAGCAAACATTCCCCACACAAAAAAACTGGGCTGGGAAGAATCCATCAAGGCACCATCTTGCATTTGCCAAATGGATTAGGCAGTAATTGCTGGGTGTCTCAAATGCAAAAGGGCTCCTGACTCCTGTGTAGGGCAGGACAGGGCTTGGTCTTTATTTAATTTATTTATCATTATTATTTCCCTCCCCCCTTTGTCAGCCTGACCTGTTTCCTAAATCCTTTTTTTGTGGGGAGGAGGAGCAGGGGAGGGTTATGGGGTTCTTTCATTAGCAAAGCCTGTGAGCACAAGAGTGACTTTGGGAGGCAGGATATTAACCTTTATGGCTCCTACTGCTGCATTACAACATCTAATCCTGCATTCCAGAGCAGGCTGGAAAACGGGGAGAGGATGGGCAGGAGAGAAAACACCACTCACTGTGCAGAATTCACACCAAAGGAAACAGGGGTCATTGCAAGGGAGGGACAGAGACAAAAAATGGAGCTCAGATAGGTTTGGGGACATTTTTGGGGGGGTTGAATAGNGGAAGGTGTCCCTGCCCATGGCAGGGGGTGCCACTGGATGGGCTTTAAGGTCCCTTTCAACCCAAACCATTCTGGGATTCTCTGATTTTATGAAGAGCCTTTCCCTTTGGATGAAGAGTGGGGAATCCCAAACTTATTTTTCCCTATAGGAAGACCACCAACACTAAGACAGGTTTGCCAGCAGGCTCATCCCACCAGTCCTTCTTAAAGGGGTACAGTATTTAGGACGATCAGCTCTATCCCCATAATCTCCCTGAAATATTCCACACTTTGGACACTGAATGGATGTTATGGATTTAATGAGGCCACGAGTGTCTGAGCCATAATGCCAGAAGACAACACAGGCCTTTCTTCAGGGTCCTGTTATAAACACACACAGGGAAGTGGGAAGGACAGGGATTTGGGCAGAGGAAGGAGAAACAGGCAACCCTGATTAAACAATAAAACATCAGCCAAAAGTAAAAAGAGAGAAGAAAAGGTGGACCTTAAAATACCCACATTTGAAAGTCAATATCGATACCTGCGACCTGAAGAACATCTCAAGGTTTTGGTGTGCACCAGAAAGAGAACCTGAACTCCAGGCAGGGATGTTTCCAGCAGAGTGGGGCACTACAGCACTTTCTGACCAGTGTTTATCAGTGCTTTTTAACCAGTGGAAAAGAAAGGGACAGTGCCAAAACTTGTTAGGATCCAGGTTGCTGCCGAGTCTCTGGGAGGTTTTCACTCAAAATATTGTTTTTCATGGAAAAAGATGGAAATGTCACACGGGAACATATTGATTTTTGATAACATTTTGTTCCAGTGCGGGGAAAAAAAACTGAAACAAAGAAAATTCATGCTTTAAGTTGAAAATTCCCTTGTCTGACATGGAGAGGGTGGAATGATTCATGTTATTCAAGCAGTCTGGTGGGAGAGAGGGCAAGGAAGGGGATTAACTTCTTGGTAAAGTTTACAGTGAATTTTTAAATCACAGAATTCCCTTCAAAGCCAGAGCCGGATCCCACACATTTTGTGTGCCTTCCAGTCTGCGTTTGTGAAGATGAATGCACTGATACATCCCCATCTCCAAACCCAGACATCTAACTAATAATTAGGTTTCATTATTGCAGCCTCGTGTCTTTCTCAGCGTCCTGACTCCCCATCCAGTCTGGTGGCAAGTGAGAGAGCAGAGGTTGTGGTTTGAGATCTGAGAGCTGGGTACGAACATGCACCCAAAGATCGTCTCCAGCTGCTGGAAAATTGCTCCTTATTCCCTTTCCCCATCACATTCTGGCCCCTCTGCTCAGACACCCCACTTTTAAACCAATTTTTCTCTTGGTTTACATTCATGTGAATTAAAACAAAATAAACCAAAGCAAGTCAGCCCTGACTGGGTTTGGGTTTGTTTCCTTTCTGCAAGACGCTCACCAGGGCTTTGCTTACAGAAGAGCCAAAACCAAAGGACAATTAAACTCCAGGTTCCCTTTTAAATCAAACATTCCCATCCAGGTCGTGGGTTCTGCTCCAAACCAGGCAGAGAATCCACCAAAGGGTTGGGAAAAGAGTTCAAGGTTGTGGCACAACTCCTTGCAAAATTCCCATCGTGGATTTCAGGGGTGACGACCTGCTGAGTCTTCTGCGTCAGGATTGGAACATCCCGATTTTTCACTCGGGTCTGCAGACGAGGAAAGGATGTTTGTTATTCTTGAGGACAGATTTTATTGTTTTTTTCCTGGATTCACAACAGCCAGCAAGGAGCAAAGAGGGTTGGAGGAGCTCACTGCTTTTGCTAATGTGTGGTTTGCAACGAGAGCTGCGGAAAGGCTTCTTGAAGGGAAACCAAACTGGCTTCGGGAATGAGCCAAACCCAAGTGTTTGGGAGGGATCCGGGGCAGAGGATGAAGAGTGGGGAGGGGGAAGAGGTGAAAAAGGGTAACGAGAGCTGTGTGTGGTACTTCCACATAGAAGAGGAAAAAAAAAAGAAAGCCTGGAGGAATGGATTTGGGATTCCTCCCTTTGGAAACAGTTGGGAAGAAAAAAATAAAGAAAGAAAGAAACAGGGAGCAGAAACCTGCATTTAAGAAGAGGTTAGAAATGTTTAAAGAGCAAATAGACCCAAAAACCCCAAACCATGTCCTTGAGGCTTTGTCTCCCATCGGCATTCCCGTTCCAGGAGAGAGCACACTGGGTAAGGCTACGTGACCAATGAATGTGTCCTGACCCCAAGGCACCACAAGAATAACAGATCTCATTTTGCACTCTCCTTACGTAGAGTTCAGAGCACTTTATGGGAAAAGTTGTGTTTTCCACAAAAAAAAAATTGTTTTCCAACAGGAACTGGAAACCGGGAAAACAAAGCAAAACAAGCCCTGACTTTTAGAAAATTTCCATCTAAAATATAAAATCGGGAAGGAAAAACCATTTGTGGGAGGGGAGGGGGAATTTTATTGAAAACCAAAACATTTCAATTCTGAGAAAAATAGAAAAAAAAGTTGAGGCGTGGGGAGGTTAAAGTGGCTTGTCCAGAAACTCACTGGGGACTTGCACCTACATCTCCTAAGCCACAAACCACTCTGTCTTCAGTTGGACTGTAATGGGATTTCAGGCAAAAAACAAGTTCAGCATTACTGGTGAAGTCACCAGGCTATAAACCAGCCCCTTGAAGGGATCTCCGTGCCCACATATGGACTGTTCTTCACTGGTGTGGAACACCAAAGCAAGGCAGAGGGTCCCAGAGAGATCATTCTTGTCTCACTCATTCCCACTGAAGTTCCTCCAGCATTCCCTGCAGTCTCCTGTGCTGTGCATAATGCCACCCATGCTGTGGACACCAGGTCAAGCTGAACACGCACAAGCCATTCCCAAGGCTCCAAAATTCCTGCACTCTCCACCTGGGCAGCTCCTGGGAGGGAATTCCCTGGAATGCCACCAAGTTCCAGCCTCTCTGAGACCTCGAGGTTTTCTCCTGAGCAAAGAGCATGTTAATCCTGCGTGGAGTTTTCACAGAGCGCACGGATCGTGTCACGTATGGAGACTCTCAAGATGTCATCTGCCACTTAAGAGGGACTAGGAGAGCCAAGAATAGCAGAAAGCCGGAGCAGGGCATACCCTTGGGTGCTCTACAGCTGTGCTGGACTCTGGGAGACATGTAATTTTCACACCATTCCTCACCAACATACATTCAGACAAGTCCATTTCCCCAGCTCTGCGGTCTGAACACACAGATCTCCAATTTTCACTTTGTCTTCTCATTCAAAAGGGTTGGCAGTGCCTGGAGGCAAAATGCTTTCAGTCTGCTGTGTTTCTTGCTCTGGTTTCTTTTGGCTTCTGGAATTAGCTCCTCTGTTTGATAACTGTTTCTTTAGGCAGAGGTTGATGAAAAATAACCAACCAAACCTACCAGGCTGGGTTGATTGATGCTGTTGGATGGCTTTGAGGTGGGACACTGAGAACTGGAGGTGAGAGAAACCACAGCACAATCCAGCAGAAAATGTGCCATTCCACCTCCTCCTCTTGTGGGTGAAGAAGTCCTTGCAACTTTCAGTCGTAGCCTTACCCAGCCCTTCAAACAAACACATTCACTCCTTTAGGTAATAAAGGTACAGAGGTTCTACCAGTCCCAAGGATGTCATTTGCGTCATCCAAAAAAGAAGGAGGAATTCCTTATTTGGGAGACAAATTGGCAAATTGGTTGTTGTCAGTCATTAGTCACCACATGGGCAGTGACAAATGGAACAGGATCTTCTCCCAGCTGGAAGTGGCCATCAATGCCCTCCCTATAAATGAAGCAAATGTGTTCCAGATGGAGAGATTTGAAAGAATTTTACACCTAAAACCAGCATGAGGTGTAACCAATCTAATCTTTCATCAGATGGGACAGTAGAGGATACAGGAAAACACCTTGTCAGTTGGATTTCTTTTCCTGACTTTGTGGGAATCAGAACTGCTGGATCTGCAACAGGACCTTGACACAAACCCAAGGCTTGGTCTCCACAGGAGCATATTGTTGTATTGGGGTGAGGATGTGTTGTACAGGTCCAATCTCCAAGGTTTTCCAGCCAAAAAGGGCTCAGATATTTAGATTTGACTGGTTTCCTTGGGACCTAAAGATGCTGAGGACTCAGTGAAATGCCCTTTCTACTACAGCTTTTGTGGATCTCTGGAAGTCCTGCTGGAACTGGTGCTGAAATACAGCCAAAGGGTTAACACAATATCCAAGGAATGCTTCCAAAATCCAAACAGATTAAGAGTTAGACTTCTGGGTGATTTACTGGCACATGCAGACTCAGAGGAACATCATCCTTCACCAGTCCCAATGACCAATAACTCACTACACTCAAATCCTCTCAGGTTCAAGAATTTCAGGGATCAGATTCTTGGTGTAATTATCTGGGTGTCTTTTTTTTTTTTTTTAAATGATGGCCCTACCATACAAGCCTTAAAAAAAACTCCACATGAGGAGAAAACCTGTCAGCAAAGAGAGAAACTGCAGATTGGTCCCTTACAGTCAGATCTGCCTGGGATGACTTCTCCCAACACCAGGTCATGCCTGGATTACAAGAGGGTTCCATCCAAATCCTCCTCTGGGTGTCACCCCTGTGAGACATGAGGGTTGAAGGTCAAGTCCAAGGATCTCTGTATTGAAGGAGGAACATGTTGATGCCACTCTGGGAACCGAAATGCTTCTTGCTGCTGGAGCCCTCTGAACAGACATGGGCTGGGATCTGCTGTGGATCCTTTGTCTCCTGACTTTCTTCTCCTGTTTTTGGAGAGGGAATCCACATCCAGCACTGGGTCTGTCTCAGCAAGGCACTTCCTTTAAAGATGCCCATGGATATCTGTGCAAGAGCCAATAGATGTTGGATCAAGATCTAAAGCAAATGGACTTCACCCTTCAGATCCTGTATCTGCACATAAACCCAGAATACCTGGGGTAGATGTGAAGAAAAATGACTTGTGAGAAAGGGTTGCAGTGATAGGAAGAAAAAGAAACTTACACTCATTTAAGTTAGGATCACACTTGCTCCAAAACACCAAAATCCATCTATCCACATACATAGTTTTCTCTAAACCCTAAAAAAAGTTTTAAAAAAAAAAAATCCTAGTCTGGCTTGGATTGAACTGAGTTGAGCACGAAGACCAAAACCAGTCACTAATTAACAGTGTCTGGTTTTCTGGTATTTATGCGCCATAAAAATTAATAAGGGACTTCTCTGGGAAAATAAATGGTTGGTTAGAAAGCCAGCTTTGGCCTTTGTTTTTTTCCCTGTTACTCATAACCTCTCGGTGAGATTCCTTGAAACTTCGAGCTGGTTACTTCCCAGGAACTTCTCATCATTTCCCGGAGCCAAGGTTTCAAATGAGGAATTGCTGCAGTCTCTGCTATCAGTGTACAGAGTCTGGGTGCAAAACTGACCTGCTGCTGCTGATTCCCAGACCTCAAAAGCACTCAGGAAGACAGGCACAAAATTCAGAAGCTGGATGGGTTTTTAGATGCATCTTTAATTCTCTGTATATTGAGATTTAGGCACTAAAGCCTCTATTTTTAACAGTGGTAATCACCTGTAGTGGTTGTATGGAGGGCAGGTCTTGTTTTCCACAAGAGAAGCTCCAAAACCAGGGAACATCTTGAGTGAGTCTTGCACTCCAGCCAATCCAGTGTGGAACCATGTAGAGATATCAGCTTAGTCCTTCAAGCAACAAAGTTGGTATTAAATACGAAATCTGAGCTGGAAAGTTCTGCTTTCCAGTGGTTTTAGCTGGTGCAGAGCTGGGCAAGTGAGAGGAGAAAACCACTCTGACAGCAAACAGGAGCTTTAGAGCCCAAGCAAAGGCCAAAGTCTCTGATCTCTGATATTGCCCACAGTCCTGATCAGCATCTCAGTCCCTCAGGAGGTAAATCCATTCCACCACCACCATTCCTAGCTGTCAAAGAGGGGCCTGACTGGGCTGGAAGAGGAAAGAGGGAGCACAGAGCTTCCTACTGAGCACACTTTGGGGTGGATCAGGAGAACTCAGGAGCTCATTTTTGGGGCTTCCTGAGAAGAAGCAGCACTGACTCCACATCCTTGCATTGCAGCTGGGAGGCTCAGGCAGAAGATGCTGAGACAAATCTTCAGCTGGAGTAAATTGTGGTATCTTTTGACTTTGACAGAGCTCTCCTGTTTGACATCAGCCCTCCTCTGGACTTATGTTGGGGTGTTTTTTTCCAGTCTACACTTCTGGAATCTGTGACTCAAGCTTTTCCCCTTAATGAATGCACTTCTTGCAGCAGCACAGCACTGGAGGAGGAATCCTGCTTGGGCATTCCTAGGTCTTCTTTGAGGCCTGTGGAGAGCTGCGGGTGTTTGGCTTGGGATGAAAGGAGGAACTAACAATGCTGGTTTATTCCCGAGATTTTGCTGCAGGATCTCAGCGATGTCAGAGCCAAACCTTAGGAAAAAAAAAAATATAGAAGTGTAGTACACAGGGTTGGGTCCAGTGGCTGGATTAAAAGAACATGATTATTTTGATTACCTTGATTTAGAGCACCAGCCGAGCTGAATCATGTTCAGCCAAGGAAATATCACGGAGACAAAATTTACTCCTCTCTTTGCAGAAAAGCAGAAGAGGAGGAAGGCAGGGAGGGAAGAAAAATGGCTCTGAATTCAAAGAGGAAAATACACCCCAGCTCAACATTTTCTTCTCGCAGTGATTTTCTTCCTTAGGAAGGCGACCACAAAAGACAGAGATGTTTAATCCATTAAAAGTGGAGTTTTCTGGACAGAATAATCCGAGTTTTGTCAAGCCACCAGCCTGCTTCTCACTGGGTGGGCTCTGGCTGGGGAGGGAATAGGCTTTCAGTGGATTCCCTCAGAACAGGTCAGTGTGCCATGGGCTTTATGGATGGGATCTAATAACCTTTGCTGGCAGGCTGTCAACAGGAGCGCTCTGGGAAAAGGGATTTTCATCAGACAGCAGCACAAATCTCACCATCTTCTGGTCCCATGGTGGCAAGGGGGACGAGAAGGACTTTGGTGGGAGCACAGGCTGTGGGGGAAGAGTGGAATTCTGGTTCTCTTTCACTGGTTTCCTTCCCCAGTCATTCTTCCCGTTTTCCTCAAAGGTTGGAAAGCAGAAGATCCACTGGATTTTGCAACGTGTGGATTAATGGAGAGGTTTTGAAAGCCTGGTAGTGTAAATCATCTCTGGTGACTTTCCTGAACTATTAGACAAGGACAATGAGTGGATGCAGATCTGTCCTCTCCTCTGGAACAGGGAGCATTACAGAATTTACACACAAATAGAGGGTCTGACTGGAAGATGACATGGCAAGATGAAGTAAAGGCTTCTCTGCCATGGCAGGAGCACCACCAACCCATCACCCTCCCTCCAGCGCCTGTCCTGGTGGGGCTGCACCTTGTCCAGGACATAGGATGTCTAAATTCAAATTTCAGCATATCCTAGGTCACTGTTTTTGTACCAGCCCTTTGGCTGTTCTGCCATGGGCCTCATGTCTCTGTTATTTCATGACAAGTGCTCAGAGAGCCCAGTTTGATGTTAAGAAAAATAAGTGAAAGCTCTTTTTAAAAAAAAAAAATTAAAAAGTAGATATTTATGGGACTTGAAACAAAAATATGGTTTCCTGCTCACGTTATTTATACTGCCTGCTTTCATTTGCACACAGGCTCACACAAACAGGCAGGCCAGGTCTTGGTCAGACAATCACAGAATGGTTTAGGTTGGAAAAGACTTTTGAGAGCAACAAGTCCAGCTGTTAATCCAGAAATGGTTTCACTGGGTCTTTACACAAGCGAAGATGATTTCCCCCTCTGTCCTCTGTCAAAAGCCAAGAAATACACTTTTTATCTCTTCAGTGGAAGATGATTTCCACGTGCAAACTTGTTTTCCTCCATCAAAATCATAATTAGTGTTGAAACAAACAGGAAAAGTGACCCCAAATGCAGCAGATGGGTGAGGAAATGTGGGATGGTATAGAAATGCTTCATCTACAGGAGATGGATTTGGATGATCCTTGTGGGTCCTTTCCAGCCCAGGATATCCTGTGATTCCATAGATCCTAAGAGGTCTCAGCACTGAATCCAGCCCTGATATTCCCCCATCTCTGGAGGGAGCAGCACTGCTACACCCCACTCTGGCAAGGGATAAGGGGGGAAGCAGAAAGGATTGCCTGACAGAGGCTGAAGGTTGGCATTCCATGCAAGGAAACTCCAGGAAAATCCCTTCCTGAAGCTCATCCTGGTCCCAGGAATCTGGCTGTGGGTTCTTCCTCACCAAAATCATCCTGACCTTCTGCCCTGTGTTTTAAGCTGTCTTTGGGAATGGGAGAGCTCAGGCTCATCCCACCTTGGAATAAACACAGAGAACAAACAGTTTGGGGTTCAACATTGTCCAGCTCAGCTGCAAGGATGCTCTGAATGGATGGGCACCTCACTGGGCTTAGCAAGACATTCCTGATGGATAAAATCCATGGAGGCTTAGGAGTGCCATGTACAGGCACAAAACTTGTGAGGTGGTCCTAAAAGCACGCCTGAACATGGGGATTTTGGTGAGGAGCATATCCTAAAAGCACACCTGAATATGGGGATATTTGGGGATAGAGCATATCCTGAAAGCATGTCTGAACATGAGGATTTGAGGAGATGGAGCATATCCCAAAAGCACTCCTGAACATGGGGATTTTGGGAGATGGACCATATCCCAAAAGCACATCTGAATATGGGGATTTTGAGAGATGGAGCATATCCCAAAAGCACTCCTGAACATGGGGATTTTGGAAGCTGGAGCATATCCCAAAACCACACCTGAATATGGGGATTTGGGGAGATGAAGCATAACCCAAAAGCACACCTGAACATGGGGATTTTGGGAGATGGACCATATCCCAAAAGCACATCTGAATATGGGGATTTTGAGAGATGGAGCATATCCCAAAAGCACACCTGAACATGGGGATTTGGGGAGATGGAGCATTTCCCAAAAGCACACCTGAACGTGGGGATTTGGGGAAATGGAGCATATCCCAAAAGCACACATGAAGGTGGGGATTTTTGGGGAGATGGAGCATATCCCAAAAGCACACCTGAACATGGGGATTTTGGGAGATGAAACATATCCCAAAAGCACATCTGAACATGGGGATTTTGGGAGACGGAGAATATCCCAAAAGCACACCTGAACATGGGGTTTCTTGAAGATCTTGCAATGTCCCTTTGGCCATGGGAAAGAGGTCTTCTTCTCTGAGGATTTGCCCAGAAAGGCTACAACTGCCCCCAACTCCTCGTGCATACCCAGGCACAAAACCACACACAAAGGGAGCCCCAGAGGACACGAAGTTAACAACTCCTTTCCCAGAAACCTCAGGCAGTTTGTCACAGGCTAATAAAGGGAATAATAGATCATGGGGGAAAATCCTAATTAGCTTCACAAAACGTCCCCCAGGCTTCTGTTTTTGTTTCAAATATCAGCCCCACCAGAGTGGGAGTATTTGGTGTTTCTACGATTTCCTGAGGAAAATTGGGAGGAAATCGTAAAATGCTAAAAAACACCCACAAATGAGAAGTCCTTATCTCGACATGAAAATATTATTCTGAATCTCTGCGGATTGTTTTTGCTAATTTCCAGAATGGATGATCAAATACTGAGTGATCCTTCCTCGACTGCCAATATTTTTAATAGGCATCTTAGTCAATGTTAGTACAGCTGTCCTCTCAAATCAACCCTTCTGGTGACTCACACTTGGACTGGGAGATTTCCCGAGGTTTTATCTCCTTTCCTAATGCTCTTGGTGGGCCTGTCCTTGAATCCCATCGCATGGGAGAGCTGGAGGTTCCTCCTCATCCAAAACACACAACCCACCGCTCAGTGAAAAGGACACACACAATTAAAAGAGGCAGGAAAGGAAAGGGAAAGAGAGGGGAAAAATAGGGAGGGGAAAGAAAAAGAAAAGACCAGCAGGGTCATTTCATGCTCCAGCAGGTCGGCATTTCTCTATTAAACTCTTGGAATGCCATGTTCCTGCAGCCACCCTCCAGCCTTGCTCATGGCAAGCTCACATCACCTGCTTCCCCTTTGAGTCAACATTTCCAAGGGCTTTGCCTTCCCGACGTGCCATTGGAAAATCAGAGGACAGGAAAGTCTCCACATTCTGCAGAAAACACAGTTCCTTGCAAAGCCCCAAGAAAATGTCACCAGCCAATGGAAAGGAGGATGAGGAAGACACAAGACCCCATCCCTGCTGCAGAAAACAACTATTTGGTTGGTATTAGTGTTCAGTTGAGGAATTAATACTCATTGGAGGAGTTTGATTTCTCCCCAGTTTAGCTTTTCCCATGTCTAATTGACCAAAGACTGAAGGAGATTCTGTGACAGAGGGGAGAAGACATTCCCCTTTAAAATCTCATTCTTCAGGTGGAAAAGGCCTTTTTCACCCAAAGTGTGACATGACAAAGGTTGTGTGCAGATAATGCAGTTTTGTTACTGCCCAGTTAAAAAAAAAAAAGAAATAAAAACCCATGGAGAAGTCTCTGGGCTGAATAATTTTGAAGCCTCCAGTAGCTTGAAATATCTCCAAACCTATTAAAGCCTGAAACCAAAATAAACATTTTGTCCTCCCTTCATGGAAGCATAAAGAATGTCTTAAGTCAACGCGTCCACTTGCCTGCCAATCCCAAATTGCCCTCAAGAACATATTCCCCAGGGCTTTGTCAAATCAGCTCGAACATTCCTCAACCAACGGGGGGTTCCACCACGNATATCCCAAAAGCACACCTGAACATGGGGTTTCTTGAAGATCTTGCAATGTCCCTTTGGCCATGGGAAAGAGGTCTTCTTCTCTGAGGATTTGCCCAGAAAGGCTACAACTGCCCCCAACTCCTCGTGCATACCCAGGCACAAAACCACACACAAAGGGAGCCCCAGAGGACACGAAGTTAACAACTCCTTTCCCAGAAACCTCAGGCAGTTTGTCACAGGCTAATAAAGGGAATAATAGATCATGGGGGAAAATCCTAATTAGCTTCACAAAACGTCCCCCAGGCTTCTGTTTTTGTTTCAAATATCAGCCCCACCAGAGTGGGAGTATTTGGTGTTTCTACGATTTCCTGAGGAAAATTGGGAGGAAATCGTAAAATGCTAAAAAACACCCACAAATGAGAAGTCCTTATCTCGACATGAAAATATTATTCTGAATCTCTGCGGATTGTTTTTGCTAATTTCCAGAATGGATGATCAAATACTGAGTGATCCTTCCTCGACTGCCAATATTTTTAATAGGCATCTTAGTCAATGTTAGTACAGCTGTCCTCTCAAATCAACCCTTCTGGTGACTCACACTTGGACTGGGAGATTTCCCGAGGTTTTATCTCCTTTCCTAATGCTCTTGGTGGGCCTGTCCTTGAATCCCATCGCATGGGAGAGCTGGAGGTTCCTCCTCATCCAAAACACACAACCCACCGCTCAGTGAAAAGGACACACACAATTAAAAGAGGCAGGAAAGGAAAGGGAAAGAGAGGGGAAAAATAGGGAGGGGAAAGAAAAAGAAAAGACCAGCAGGGTCATTTCATGCTCCAGCAGGTCGGCATTTCTCTATTAAACTCTTGGAATGCCATGTTCCTGCAGCCACCCTCCAGCCTTGCTCATGGCAAGCTCACATCACCTGCTTCCCCTTTGAGTCAACATTTCCAAGGGCTTTGCCTTCCCGACGTACCATTGGAAAATCAGAGGACAGGAAAGTCTCCACATTCTGCAGAAAACACAGTTCCTTGCAAAGCCCCAAGAAAATGTCACCAGCCAATGGAAAGGAGGATGAGGAAGACACAAGACCCCATCCCTGCTGCAGAAAACAACTATTTGGTTGGTATTAGTGTTCAGTTGAGGAATTAATACTCATTGGAGGAGTTTGATTTCTCCCCAGTTTAGCTTTTCCCATGTCTAATTGACCAAAGACTGAAGGAGATTCTGTGACAGAGGGGAGAAGACATTCCCCTTTAAAATCTCATTCTTCAGGTGGAAAAGGCCTTTTTCACCCAAAGTGTGACATGACAAAGGTTGTGTGCAGATAATGCAGTTTTGTTACTGCCCAGTTAAAAAAAAAAAAGAAATAAAAACCCATGGAGAAGTCTCTGGGCTGAATAATTTTGAAGCCTCCAGTAGCTTGAAATATCTCCAAACCTATTAAAGCCTGAAACCAAAATAAACATTTTGTCCTCCCTTCATGGAAGCATAAAGAATGTCTTAAGTCAACGCGTCCACTTGCCTGCCAATCCCAAATTGCCCTCAAGAACATATTCCCCAGGGCTTTGTCAAATCAGCTCGAACATTCCTCAACCAACGGGGGGTTCCACCACGTTCCTGGAAAGTCAATTCCACAACGTGTTCCCGCAGCCTTTTTGGAAAAGCAACGTAAAGTGCCCGTTACCTGCGAGCCCCGGAGCTGGAGAGGAATCACATTTTCCATTCTGTGGTAAATCCCAGGCTTTCAAATATCTTTCCAGTCTGGATCCAAAGGAAAGCAAAATATTTTCAAAATATCCTCCTAAACAGGACTTTGAGGGAAAAGGACACTTGATTCAAATGTCCGTGGCAATAAAGACAAAGTTTTGGGCTGGATTTGAGGTTTGTTGTTGCTATATTCTTAATAGAAAATATTTATTTGGTATTTGTTGCATCTATAACCAAGATGCTGCAGCATGAAAGGAAAGAGAGAAATAATAACACTCTCTGAAACCGAAAATATAAACGTTTCAATGAAAGTTATCAGAATTACCATTTGCAAACCGTATCAGCTTTATCAAATTGGCTTTTTCCAACAGGAAAACATTCCTTCAGACAATTTCCCATTGGCTTTGCAATCCGAAGGTCAGAAAGAGTGGGGGTTTGTTTCTGCTCTCCAAGAATTGAAACTGCCCAACTATTTCTTTCCCAGAAGATGCATTTCACACGAAAAAATGTTCTATTTAAATTGAAGGTTTCCTTTGAAATGGAAGGAATTTAAATGTTTTAATCAGTGCATTCAGGAGCAGCACAGGATTTATGACTACATTTAAACAGTGTCTACACAGAGCCAGCTCTTTATTTTTCCAGGATTTTAATTCTTGCACCCTTTGTTTTCCAAATGAATCTATTCAGTTAAGAACCTAAATGTTCTTTAAATTAAATAAAGCATCAATATACAACTTGAGCTACTCTAGAAGTTAATTTTAAGTCTGGGCTTGATGTGGATTCTTAAACCTTGGAATGGTTTGGGTTGGAAGGGATCTTTTAGACGTCATCTAGTCCAACCCCTCTGCAAGGAGCAGGGACATCTTCAGCAGGGTCAGGTTGCTCAGAGCCCCATCCAAGCTCTCCTTGAATTCACAGCTTCTCTGAGAAACCTGTGCCAGTTTTTACACCCCTGTTATAAAAAATGTCCTTCTTGTATCTAACCTAAATACCAACATCTGACATTAACACACATCCCCTCTGCCAAAACCTCACAGCTTATTCACCCTCCCATTCCCTCCCATCCTTAAGGCTTATTGAACCCCCTTCACCACCAAAGCCCCTCAACATTGACTAATAATTATTTGCAGAAGGAAGCTGCCTGCACTGTCAGACATTTAGTATTGATTAAGAAGCACTGGGCAAGGAAAGGCTGGGTGGCTCCAGCTCTGGGAAGTGCCAAGGAAAATAAAGCTGGTCTTAGTGATCCTCAGCTTCTTTGCTGAGAAAAAGGCAGCATTGTGGGCTGGGAGACTGCTCACCAAAGGCAGATCTTTGCCAGCTCCCTAAAAACAATAACAGCATTGCATAAATAGGTGGGATACTCACAAGGGGCACCAACAGAGAGAGTTAAAAAGGAGCAGAAGAAGAAAAAGGAGAGGGAAAAAAAGGAAGGTGTTAAGACTTTCCAGCGTTCTGAGAGAACAGGGTTTTATCCTCAGTCGGGGGAAAAACAGATTTACTAAACACAGTGACCTCACTTGTTTGCACAGCATTCAGTAACATGTATTTTATTACCTAGGGTACCTCCATGAGAGCTTGCAAAGCCTTTCCAGCAACCCTGGGAAGGATTTCGAGTGTATGGAAAAGACATAAACCAGCTCGAGGAAGGAATGGCACAGCTGGGCGAAACAGAAAAAAGAGAGGCTGGAAACACGCTGGTTGGGTGTAAATAAAACTGAGAGTGGGACATTCCTGACTGTGAGGGTGAGGAGCAAAGGGTTGCCCAGAGAAGTTGTGGATGCTCCATCCTAGGAAGTGTCCAAGGCCATGTTGGAGAGGGTTTGGAGCAACCTGGGCTGGTGGAATGAGATGAGATTGAAAGTCCCTTCCAACCCAACCCATTCTGGGCTTCTCTGAACACCCCGAGAGACACCATTTCTCAGCTGTGCCCAGTCTCAGCTCACCAGTGAGGGCTGTTTGAACTGGTGAGGGGGAGGTTTCCTCTTGTCCCATCATTCGTTACCCGGGAGAGTCGTGTCTGAGGTAAACAATGACAGTGTTGCACCAGCTGTTCCTCCCAGCCATGGAATCACGGAATCCTAGGATGGTTTGGGTTGGAAGGGACCTTAAAGGTCATCTCATTCCAACCAGCCACGCAAGTAGGAGTTCATTCATTGCAGACTAAATGATTTGCAATTTCCCCTTCTTTGATTTTTGGGAAGAAATCTCTCAGCAAGACAAGGCTGGCAGGAAGGGGGGTGGAAAACAACCAAATGACCAAACAAAAATTCCTTTTTTCTTTTTTTTTTTTGGTTATCCACAAGGGTTTGTGCAGAACCTGGGTGCTCTCAGCTGGCCCGCTCCAAGGAGTTCTCTCCCAGCTCCACCTGGTGGCAAAAAGGACATCTGGGCTGTTGCTGTGCTCATCATTTGGGCTGGGCTCCAAAGGGGACAGGAGGTTGGGTCCTGCTGCTGCCACTTTGCACCAGTGCCCCTCGCTCTGCGTGGCATCAGCTTGGCCCCATTCCTGAGGTGGGAACAGCCCTGGACTTCACTGGGAAGCAAACTCAGAAATCACAGCTTAGGAAGAAAGCAAAGGGAGCCTTGGGATGGCAGCCAGGAGGAGCTGGCGGCTCTTTCCAGAATTTTCCTTGGGTATGAAACCCCTCTTGACCACCAAAGATCCCAAAAGACCATGTACAATCTTCTCTGAGTCCAGTTAGAGCAGAGAGATCTTCCAGACTGCATTTAGGAGGTCGAAGGCTGAACCCACTTGCCCAGATATGGGCATTTCATGTCCTTTGGGATGAACTTTGGGTCTCCCTTGCCTTGATTTTAGTCTCAGATGAAGAAGTGAATGTTCTTCACCACTGCCTCACACTGGTGAAGGCACCTTCAGGTCTACCAGTATATCTGACACGACTGTGGTGATAAGGAGCTGTGAAAAGATAAAATACAGATAAAAACTCCCTGAGATAACACTGGCTCAGAGCAGGACCCTTCCAAGCCTTGAATGAGTCAGATAAGAAATCCTGACTAAAATATCTCCAGGATTGGCTCAGCTCCTGGTCCAAAATACAGCTCAGGCCAGGCCTTGACATAGATTTGTCCAGATCCAAAAATCAGAACAGCAACATCATTGTCTGGGGGGTTTGGGGTGGGTCTTTTTTTTTTTTTTGCTGTTACCCACTGAGAGAAGGAAAGGAAAAGAGA
>WBMV01002658.1:484491-523213 GCA_013396655.1 Campylorhamphus procurvoides | reverse complement strand
GAAGGAGGAGGAAAAGAGGAAGGAGGAGGAAAAGAAGGAAGGAAAATAAAAGAAAGCCCCAGTAGTTCCAGGCCAAAGGCAGAGCATTCCCTAAAAGCAGGAATTCATAACAGCATTTTTCTTGTGCTAGAAATGCGGTATTTTAAAATGTATAAGAGAATATATTTCCTGAGAAAACAGAGAGGAAAGAGGAATAAAGCCCCAACCTTTCCCTAAATATTAAATATCTAATTTCTAAACATGAAAAGTTATCTAAAAGCATGAACTGGCAGGACGTCCTGGGCCTGGCTCCTGGCTGATTAAGATGCTACAGCCCCGAGCATGGAGTATTTTGACTTCTATCATAAATCTGAGTATAAACACTGTTATTTATGGCTGCTGGAAGTCCACTTGGGAATGCTGTGGCCATCCTTTGGGGATCTTCCCCTGGCTTACATAGAACAGGCCTGCATTCTACACGTCAGGAGCTGAGGTCAGTGGAGTGAGAAACATCAGGGTGTGGGGAGTGAAGCCTTTGGGGGGATTTATAGGAGCTATAAGGGGGTAATTCCAGGTTTGGAAATACTTATATAGAGACAACACAGAATCAGGAATGGGGGGAAAGGAGGCAAAGCCATGGAAACCCTTCCAGAAACTCTGCACCCCATGGAATGCTCTGCGTTCCATAAACAACCCCAGTACACCCTGAGCTGAAGCCACAGGGAGACCAGCAGATGTTCCAGTCCAACCTCCACCCATCAGGACCTCCAGGGCAGCTCACTGGAGCTCCGTGTCCTCCACCCACTCGGGCAGATCCCTCTGGGAAGGGAGAGGTGCCAGCAGGAGGAGAGAGGATGGAACAGGGAATGGTCACTTGGCTCTGTCCCGGGGCAGAGAAAGAATTCCCACCCCAAGAAATTAAGGACAAGAGCCACAGTGTCTCCCTTAACTCCAGAATAAAACAGGATGCTTGGAAATAACCAAGGTGAAGCCAGGAACAGTTCACTAATTCCAAAGGATCTTTGGCAGTTGTCATAGTAATTCCAACAAGCACTAATTGAGGCACAGCTCAGGTGGGAGCCAGGATGGACAGAGCACTGGGGAGGGAATTTAGCAAAAAAGTTTTCATTTTGATACCTACTCATATGTTATGCTTTTTGTTCCTCAAAATTTTTAGGACTAACTATATCACAACATCTGTTTCCTTCCATTAGTGATTCCTACATCAAATGTACCTGATAGACACTCTAATTAGTGAATTAAAAGCCTTATGTAAAGCAGCAATGTTCCAAAAATATCATTTGTACAGAAAAGAACAGGGGAAAAAGGTATCTCATTTAAAATAAATATTTCTTAAAACACAGACCACATTTTCAATTGTGTAACTCCTGAATATTTAAATTTCCAGACCTCCCACAGCTGTTTGTTTTGAATTTGAAGTATAACTGGGTAGAAACTGGCTCTGGATTTCTGTCAGGATCCAACAATACAGAATTCCAAAATAAAAATAAAACCTGGGTTCACATGTGAACAACCTTCACCCCCTGGGAGTTCTGCAGCACATCCCACATGCCAAGTGATCCCAAGAGGAGGGAGCGGGAAAACTGAGGTGCTTTGGGTGAACTGGCCTTGGGTTAATCTTGGCAGCAGGAAAGAAATGGGATCAGGAAGCTTCAGGATAATCCTGATGATCTGCTTTGAGGTCCCCCTTCCCTGCAGATAACCAGGAGGTAAAAAATCCCATAAATACTCACACTTGAGTTTCAACCCAAATTTATAAAGTAAGCTCTGGTTTTCAGGGAAAATATTGCTGTTCCCACCAAACTTCCTCCCTGCCATCCTTTCCTTTGGGCTTCCATGCATTGAAAATATTATTTTATATTTTTTTATGAGGGTTAGAGCTCAAATGTGTCCTGTCACTGCTCTGAGACACGGCCCAAGCTGGCCCCATGGAGGGGACATGTGGGGCATCAGGACAGTCTGCTGTGACCAGGAGGCTTTGATTTACATGTGGCATCACAGCTGCATTTTCTGATTTTTTTTTCCTTCTATTTCCAACAAAAAAATTGCTTTTTGCACGGATGAAAAAGAAACAACCCCAAAATATTATCCAACCCCCTGTAGGCACTTATCACCTGTTTATGCTGTTGGGATAATCCATTCCAGCTAATTTTCTGTCACCAAACCTTGCTGAACCTTCAGAAAAAAAAAATCCTGTGTGTGTTTTCCTCCTCTCCTTTTTAGCTTCAGGTCATGGTTTCAAGTCATACCCCCATCAGGTAACACAACATTTGCTTGGTACAGCAAAACCTTCACACTGCAGCACTTTTTAATCAAAATTCAATTACTGCCACAATAAAACAACTTCCCTGTGAGGAACCAGCCGGATGGACACAAAGCAGACATTTGGCATCTTTCCTTTCACTTATCCAGTATTTCAAACCATTTCCATTTCCCCCAGAGCCACCATAAACTACCCTTGAGGAACTGAGAGGAGACACCCACTGGAGTACACAGAACTGAGGGACTGAAAATTTCCACCCCCTCTAAATTCCTTCCTCTCTGACCTGGAAATGAGGAAATAAATGATTTCACTGTCTATAAATTGATTTCTCTTGATGCACATCATTAATAACATCTCAGTGCCATCAGAGCTGAGATGAGCCAGCCCAGTAAGGAGAGTGAATCATGGAAGACTCAACCAGGCAAGGTTTGGGCAATACCACCATCAGCCCAGGGCTTTGAGGTGAGCAGAGCAACCCAAAAAAGCCAAGAATGGTGTTTTTTCACAGCTAGTAGAAAAAGAGAGCAAATTCAAAGTTAATGGCCAATGCACCCCAGAAATAAAACTCAGTTATAAATAACCCCCCTCCTCACTCCATCCTTGTAGAGCTTCTCAGGTGGGTACATATCCCAAGGAATAAAGAAAGACAGAGAGGCACAGGTGAGGTCATTCACACCTGAGGAAGGGAAACCTGGGGTTTTGTTGGACTTTTCCTGCCTCAGGAGACAATAAACAGAAGAATGGGAGAGGCATCTCATGGAAAACACCACAGCAGACCAGCCTTGACACCTGGGACTGTCCCATTTTACCAAGACACCAAAGCAGGCAAAGGACACCCACTGGTGCCCCAAATGTCTTTTTTATGCCTTTTTTTCCCTAAGCTGTGTCAAAACCTGCAAGTGTTGCCTTGTCGGTAGCAACTAACCCCATTTTTTTGCCTTTAATTCTTACAGAAAGCAGAGAAATTTCAGCCATGCAGAGCCTTCTGCCCCAACCATCAAGCAGGGTTAACTGGTAGAATGTCCCAGCAGATCTTGGGGGGTTCCCTGGGGCTGAAGATCCATCCAGATTAAACCTTAGTGCTCAACCACCTCTGTTTTCATTTTATTCCCTCAGTCCTCCATGGGTGTCACTCACAGAGAGCCTTTAACAAGCAGAATCCCAGAATGGTTTGGGATGGAAGGGACCTGAAAGATCATCCAGTGCCACCCCCTGCCATGGGCAGGGACACCTTCCACTAGCCCAAGTTGCTCCAAGCCTTATCCAAACTTGTCTAATCCCTCAAGGGATTCTTCTGTGCAAGTGAGAGGGAGAAATGAGTGATAATTTACGATGGGTGCCCTTGTAATTAGCACCTTGAAAATTAACACTGCCCAGGGAAGCTGAGAAGGCCAGAGATGAAAGAGCAGCCAGGACACAAATGCCATTCTGGGTAGTTCATCATCAAAGGAGAGGTGGGAAATGGACTGAAAAACAGGCTCTGGACTTCAATTCCAATATTTACCATTCATATTCTAAAATTAGCTGTACATGTGGGATTTCACCCTCTGATCAGAGCCCATCAGGGTCTGTCTATTGACTCCTGAGGGTTTTGTATCAATCCCTGCGTTTGGAATTCTTACAGGAAATGCTGCCAGCCTTTAAATTTATCAGATATGTAAGTCATAAAATCATTAAGGTTGCAAAAGGCCTTTAAGATCCCCAAGTCCAACCATTAACCCAGCACCACGTTCACCACTAAACCATGTCCCAGGTGCCACATCCACACAGTTTTTGAACAATTCCAGGGGAAACACATACAAGGAAGAAACACCCGAGTGCAAGCACAGACACATATTGGCAACCCAAGGTAAGAACAGTGAAAGGATAAAGAGGGGTAGGAAAGGCACCACTTACCTCTGATCATCCCTGATTATCTCTCCATTAACCACAGGGGGAGGTTATACCACCTGCATTCCATATACAGGTACCTCAGTTCAGTAATTAAGGGAATTACAACCGTTCTTGAGCATTGGGAATGAAGCAGGGGAAGGATTTTAGGGGCCTACAAACACTGATAAACCCATCCATTAATTCCCCCCCACCCTGGCTGTCATTTGCCATGAGGCTTTTTTCAAAGTCTGGCCACGTTTTATCCAAAAAGTGATGAGTTTTTTAAGGTGTAATTGTATTTACTCACCATTACAGAAACCACTTCAAGGGTGAATGGAGGCTGATGTGCTGGAGCAGCTCTCTGGGCTTGGTTCTGGCTTTCATCCTGGCCAGCCAGGAAGGTCAACCTTCCGGAGATGTGGTTTCTCCCCCAGCAGAATCAAAGAACCAACCAACAAATACTTCAGGCTTGGCTTGTGAGGGTTATTTGCAGAGCACTTGAATTTCTGCCTCCATTTTAGCACATTTAAAGAGTGGCAGGGAACATTCCTGGGCCCTGGAACGTGGTCAAATATATTGTTAAAATATTAGAAAATCCCTGGCGTGCTCTTGGCTCAGGTAAAGGCACACTCCCAAGTAATTCCTTGGCATGTTAACACGGGCCAAGGGCCATTCCCAGGGGACATTTTGCATAGAGCCACCTTGTTCTGGGAGGCAAGGGTATTTAACAGGGTGGATGTGGGTTGTTTTATGCCAGGTGGCATCAGCATGAGAACTATGTTTAATTAACCAGTGGGGCTGTAGCCAGAAAGTCTAATCCACTCTTTATACTGACAATGTGGCTCTTGGAAGTAGGAGCAGAGATGCCCAGGGAGAGGAGGTAGGAAGTTAAATGGCTCCCCCTCTTTCCCAAGCAGCTGGGAGCAGCTCCTCTCACTAGCTCCATATCCCAGATCCTGAGGGAAATGCTCCACTTGGATTTGACAGCAGTTCTACCCTTTATTGGCCTGGCTGCAGCCCACCAGTGCTGGAGCCAACAGCACACGAGGGACTCCAACACTGAATGTCATCTCCAGCCAGCTTTGATTCCCACTGCAGGGCTGGTGGCTGGCAGAAGTGAAGGAGACAGATTCTGGCACAAGCCTGGAGAGCCAGCTGGAAGGAAATCCATTGGGAAACACAAAAACCATGCTGCTTTCCCGTATCTACATCCCATGACAGAGGCAGTGTGTGAATTCCGAAATGTAGCAGGATTTGTGTCCCTTTCTTGGCCTCCTGTAGCACCTCCACATCTCAAAGGGTGTTGAGGGCACTTACTGGTCCCAGGATCAGTTCTCCAAGTGAGGAAGGTTGGAGTTTGGCCAAGTTATAGCCCAGTTCTAGCCCTGTTTCATCTCTCTGGCCCTGTGTCTGTGATTCTATAGAGACTGAAAAAACAGGAGGTGCCACATCTGTCTCTTAACTCAATTAGAACCTCTACAAGAAGATTTTAAAAGCACCAACACGTGTTAAAGATGATGATGAATCAATATCAAGTGTCCAAGTCCAGGTTGGATGGGGCTCTGAGCAACCTGGTCTGAGATGACTTTTAAGGTCCCTTCCAATCCAAAGGATTCTGTGATTGAGACTTCTCTCTTCCCTCTCATCTCTTGGTGATTAATTTGATTTTTGTCCAATTAGCAGTCAGATTCTCACGTTTCATGCCTCTATAAAATTTGTCCCTGCATTATTTTGTCTCTCTTTCCCCTCATTCTCTGTTTTTCTCATAAAGGCACGTGCTCTTTTATCCTCATCTCTCTGCAGTCCTCAGTTTCCTACGTGGATCACGTAACAACTCCCCACCAAATACATTCCTCAGTGTATCTAGAAGCTTGTAAGAGCTTCAGGCACATCACTATTTATTTCTAAGCTAAAGACACTTTTATTTTTTATCAGCTTTTACTTAGTTCTCACGCTGCTCCTCATCCACAGATGCAGCACGAAACCCCATAGCATTAACACCAAGGAAAGTGATGGGAGAGAAGAGGGGGGGGGAAAAAAACCCTATCTTTTTTTTCTGGAGGTGAAATCTCTCAATTGACACTGTTTTTAATCCCAAATTCTTACAATGCATTCTAGTTTCACCCACTTCCTCTGCGGGAACAGCTGTCAAAACGCTGCCACATCCTCGGCTACTGCGGCTTTACGACTCACATTAGCAGCTCCTTAAGGGGCTGGCCAGGCTGGCTGTGAGGTTTCAAGCCCGAGATTTCTCATTACCCAATTCCAGGAAGTGTAATGAGAGGTCACTTGGGAAGCTGGAGAAGTCAGGGAGGTACAGCACAGGGGTTTGGTGGGAGTAAATCAGAGGTAGATCCATCTCCCATCCCATCATCTCCAACCATCTGCTCTTCCTGCTTAAAAGCTGAGCAACCTGCTCTAGTGCTGTCCCTGTCCACAGCAGAGGGTTGGAAGTAGGTGATCTTTAAGGTCCCTTCCAACCCAAACCATTCCACGATTCTATGAAAACTACCTGGCCCAAAGTGTTTTTCTGGTCCCTTTTCCTCATCACAAGAAGGGATAAAGCAGAGCAAAAAGCAGGAGGGGCATTGTATGGGCAGAGTTTTCACTGCTTTAGTAAACCTTTCCTTGGGTGGGTAAGAAGCTGTGAGGAGGAAAACAGGGTGACACCATCCCCACAACAGCAGCGTGACCCTGGATAAAGAGCCATCACTTCTGTCCAAGGATGGACAGAGCTGAGTCTGTGGAAAGGAACCTTCTCTCCAAGGGCTGGTTAAAAGCCGCACCACAGGGGGAAATGGCACAGGAAGGTGAAATAAAGGCAAGGATTTGGCATGTATGGGAGGGAGAGAATTGGATAACCAAATGGACTTTGTGAAACACTTCAGAGATATATGCCAGAGTTTTCAAAGTAATAGAATCATACAGTGGTTTGGGTTGGAAAGGACCTAAAAGATCATCTTATTCCAACCCCCTGCCACGGGCAAGGACACCTTTCATGAGAAGGTCCTCCAGCACACAGTCAAGAAGCCCTTGTTTAAGAGTTTACCCTGCCTTGTACAGCAGTTTATCAGGGCTACAGTGAAGGGGTAGCTGGGGCTAAAGCCCTTCCCAAACTCAGTGTTTCTGTCCCACGCCCAGCTCAGCCTGACAATCTGGGTTGTCTCTCCGCTTGTTTGGCTCATTTGGACCACTCTTAGTTGCCTCTACAGGGTGTCCAAGCATTGGTAAGAAATATCTGGACATGTGGGTGAAAACCATGGCAGGACTGCAGGCAGGGTGGGAAGTTGCCTGTGCCAGCTGAGCTGCCATTGGTGGTGGTGGGATGTTTCTTACCCCACCACATGAAGGTTCTTTGCATTAATATGATTCTTTGACCCCCGAGGGAGATGAGAAGGATGCCTGGAGAAGGATCTCGAGCACCTGGACCTCAGGTGGCTGCTGGTTGATTTCTAAATTTTCTCTTCAACCACATGAAAAAGCAGCATCTGTGAACTGTGCCAGGGCAGGGTTAGGTGGGATCTCAGGAAAAGGTTCTTCCCCCAGTGGTGGGCACTGCCCAGGCTCCCCAGGGCAGTGGGCACAGCCCCAAGGCTGCCAGAGCTCCAGGAGGGTTTGGACAATGGGACAGGGACAGGGTGGGATTGTTGGGGTGTCTGCAGGGCCAGGAGCTGGATTTTGATGCTCCTTGTGGGTCCCTCCCAACTCAGGATATTCTGTGATTCCATGAATACCCCACAGCTGAGGTGCAGAGAAGCAGCACCTCATTTCATGCCCCCACATTGTTCCTCAGGGGCTTTGCAAACCCAAATCACCCCTTTGAGTCCTTTATAGGTTGCAAGATAAACAACAACAGGCTCTGGTCATTTAAACCTCAGCTGCAATGACTTTTAGGTACTAAGTAACTCCAAGGCTCCTTTGTGAAGAAGAAGAAGACACTTGATCAAGAAAGACAATGTGTAGCCCGGGTTAATGACAGATTTTTTTAATTGTTGTCATTCGGCCAGACTAAATTTGGCCCCATCCAGCCTATTCTGAGCTTTGGCCAGTTACTCGATCAGAGTAACTTTGCAGTCACATCATGACAGTGACCCTCTGCCAAGGTATCATGACTTCTCCAGAAAGGTATGATGATTATGCAATTCCATGGAAAGCTGATGGAGCCCATGAGCCTCCTGAGCTTGTTTAATGTTGCCTTGCTCAAAATGCTGGCCCAAATTAGAGCACTGTAACAGTCCTGAATCACATCCTACTTCCTGAGCTGTTTCACTGGGAAGGTAGAAGACCTGCAGGAAAAAAAAAGCAGAAATCTGGGGGGTTTGGCCTTGATGTAGCCAAGTCACTCCATCATCACGTAAAATGGGTGTAGGGGCATTTCTCCAGCTCATGGCACCACTACAACACTCTTGCTATCCTACAAAGCTTTATGGTCTTCTGAAGCTTAAATTAACCACAGGGACAAGTTCAGAGGTCAGGAATAAGGCTGAAGGGTCTCCCAGAGTCACTGAAAACAGGTCTTTTCCAAGAGATGTGAAGAAAGAGGAGTATACACTTCAAGTATAATTTAAAATACATTTATTGTTTCATTTGTTCTGGCTTTTTTTTTTTTGTTATACAAAGATGTTAAATAACTTAAATACATTCTCAACAGTCACTCAGAATCAGATTTATACCTACAAGCTGTACATATGAGGTAGAGAAAAATAACTTAGGCTCCCATAAGACATTGGAAAAAAAACAAAACAAACAAAACAAAGGAAAACGAGAAAAACACTAATCCTTCATGTTAGTATTCCCACCTCCCTTTAAAAGGAAATGCCATCCCAGGTGTGCAAAACAAATCCTAGACTTTACATTCTCAAAGGACATCTTGGGAGACCAGGGTGGAAAAAGGGGAATTCCTGGGCTGGTTTGGTGTCGCTGTTTCAAAAGGGTCCATGCTCAGCGGGGCTGGAGGGATTATCCACACACAATTTGATGAGTCCTGAATTCATCCCCACCTCTCCTAACCTGGGTGTCTTTGCCTTTATCCCCTTCTATTTTGTCAGCAGGGAGAAACTGGCAGCTCCTCATGGGTCAGAACACCTTCTAGAGGTACCTACGAAGATTGAAAACCAAGGATTCCTTATTTAAGGTGGGGGAGGAAGACTCCAGCCCACTGGAAATTCATCTTTCCCAACATTCCTGAGCAAGCCTGGGATGAACAGGAGAACACTCCTGTCCTTTAGGATCATCTTTTCCCCACTTTTGAAAACACTCAGCAACAACTGAGAAAAAGACTAAATTCAGATGTTTCCCCTGCCAGCTGAATTTTACGTGTCTGAATAATTTACAGTCTTAATTTACATCCCATTTGCTCCCTGCACCTAAAGAAATGAAGTTATAGGAAGCCCATCCTTTTGCTTTTCCTCCTCATCCATAAAGGAATATTCTGTTTGGAAATGTTTAGAAAGATTCTGTTTCCTGTGAATTGTAAATAATTTGGTCAAAGCCAACGCTAACCAGTGAAAAATAGAACCAAAAACTATTCAATAGTAATACCCATGGCCTTAAGATTGACTGCTTTAGTAATGAGCAGATTTCAGCGGGTTGACCCAATTCAACCACGAGGTTGGAACTGGATGATCTTTAAGATCCCTTCCAACCCAAACCATTCCACGATTTCTATGGACCTGACCCTGTGCCATACCGAGTTATACCACCAGTATGGTCCAGAAAGGCACTGCATCCCCTGCAGGAAAACACTGCTCTCCAAAAGTCATCACCTAGTTAGCACCCTGAAAACCGGGATGAGCTGAGCATGGAAGCCAGGCTGGACCCAGCAGATGTGCCCACAGAGCTGGATAAACCGGGAATGAGGAGCTTTACTGCACCTGTTCTAGCCGGGTACAGAACAGACCGGATTTGACTGCAGCATCAACTGAGGAATTTTTCACAGGCACCCTAATCCACCAGAAAATTACCTTAAGCAGCATCTACTCCATGAAAGTACCCTTGAGAAATCTGTCCCTTCATCCGGGGTCTCATCCAAGCCCACCAGAGCCAAAGCAACCCGCTGTGTGCTCCCTGAAATGGGGCAGCTGAGAAACGATTAAGGAAGGAATGCCAGACCTGGCCTGAGGGAGGGCAGATGGGAACGAGCTGGTTGACAACAAAAAAAAAATCCTCAGACATTGTTTTGCCCCTGCTCAGGTCTCCAAAGCAGCAATTCCAAAAGTTCTTTTGAAAACAGAGGGTCCATAACTCATTCCCTGCTTCCAAAGGCTTCCTGAACCACTGTCCCATCCAAACAAATTAAAATGACTTGTGTTGGGTCAAGCCTAGAATTTGGTCCTCTTCATTTAACCATCCCATATACTCAGATTATTAATTTTTCCCCAAATAACCTTTTTAGGAATTAATTTTTTTCCCAGGCCAACTGAGATCAATGGCAAATATTTGGTTATTTGGGCTTCCCTCCATCCAGACCCATCTCAAGACCAGGATGCTCAACTAAAAAAAAGGGTAAATTTGAAAATTAGGGGTAGGATTTTTTTTGTATTTGAATTACAAGCTACTCATTCTTCATAACTCCTTTTGAGTGTGAGTAATAAAAAAAAAGAGCCCCTTTGATTAAACACTGCCTGTTTCACCAAGTGGAGTTTTGGGTAAGTGGAAGACAATGAGAATATAATGTTTAGGATTTGTTTTGCAGGTCTCCACATCCGGCATATATGAGTCAGTCACACAGAATAGAAACTTGTTAAAAAACAGATGACGGGTGCAACAATTATTTCTGTGGGTTTTTATTTCTTTTAATAGAAAATTCTAATATAAAACAGCAAACGTTTTCAGTTTGCCTTGTTTACAAAAATATTATATATATTTTTTTTATATTTCTGACATAACTAAATGCACTATTCAATAAAAATATTCTTCCATCAGCTAACTTCTCTTTTAAAAAAATTAATAAAAAAGTTATATAAATAATGGTTGCACCCCACCCCCAACCCCACCCCAAAACTGATCTTGCAAGTCTTGCTGGATCAGCTGAGGAGAACCAACACTTTGACACTTTTGGGGGGACAGGGGTCAAAGGGGGGCAGAGATCTCCCCTATACCCATCTGTCCTTCTCCAGTTACATCTGAGCAAAAACCTGTTTCTCTGGGGGTAAGAAAAAGGGGAAAAGTTGCTTTGCACTTTTTTTATATATATATATATATCTATCTGTATCTATGAAATGACACCAGGGACCCAAATGCACTCTTGTAGTAGTTTTACAAAAAGGAGCAATTCCATTGAATTGCACCGCAGATCCAATGGTGTGGAGGTGGAATTACCCCTCTGGAAAAATCCACTTTCATCCAGCTAGAATAAAAAAGGTTTGACAGGACACTGCCCTGTGTTTTATGGGGATTCAGTGTCTCTTTTACAGGACCTGTGCATGGAACAGCACAAGCAGAAGCTCCTACTCCATGAGTTAATTCAACACCAAAACCCACACCAAGCACTCAGCAGGGCTTTGAGGTGGTTCTCCATCTCCTCTACCATCTTCTACTTGTTTCATCCTACTGGATTTTTCCAAAACAAGGCTTTTCCCCCCCATTCTTTCTTCAAGGATAAGGCAAACATTGGAAAACGCTGGAACTAAACGTCCCCCCTCCCAAACACACACACAACGTGGTGCAGGGGTGGGGGGAGAAGAAAAAATAACCCACATATGTTTTACCACCCTAGGTCAAAAGGCCAAGAAGACAAGTTCTCCTGATTTCAGAGTGTTAGTATATTTTATACACTGCCTATACATTTAACACATGTGCCTCGCTACTATTTAGTTATTTATAATTATTTTTTTTAACCACAGGAGAATAAACCTTGCTATTTACAATATATAACAGGCAAGTAATATATCCACATTAACATAAATACAATTTTGGTTTTTTTGTGGTGGTTTTGTGTTATTTTTTTCCACTTTTTTTTTTGCTTTTGTTTTTTTTTTATTCCTCTTTTTTTTTCTTTTTTTTTTTTTTAAATACTTACAGAAAGCATCCAGGCTTCAGTGCGTGAGTTAGAACACACAGAAGAGCTCTTTCACTCAGTAGTTCATTCACTCTTTGCTGCTTTCCTCTAGTCAAGCTTTGACAATCTGCCTCGTTTCCCACCCATCTCTCTCTCTCTCTCCCCCACATCAAACACACCGAGATTCCCCAGCCCATCCCACTCCAGCATTTTTCTCTGCAAGGGTATTTATGGCACCACCAGCCTCTCTTCTGTCCTAGGGGCTCATTCTCCTCTCACACCAGTGCAATGTGGGGTTACTCCAGCGAGGTCAACGGAGACAGAGACACCAGTGAGAGGATGGAAAATGAGGCCCATGGTTTAAATATAACTTTAAAAATAATAATTAATAATAATAATAATAATAATGCACATAAGTTGCGGCCCATCCTTTAATTAAGGACTTTTTTTAATAGAAAGAATGGAGCCAGAAATAGCAATTCAGACCCAAAAATGCCCACATTTTGAGCGGGTTCAGGTCCAGCTTTACTTTGGAGGGGCAGAGCTATTCTAGAACACACATAAAACTGTAACAGTGAGTTTGCACATATGTGTGAGAGAGAGAGACACAGAGGGAGAGAGAGAATTTAACATAATACCACATTGAAACCATAAGAAGGTCCTTCTGAAGGGCTTTACAATAAATAAATGTTTAATCAATATTTATATATATATATATTTATGTGTTGGCATGTGTGAGTATATATAAATATATATATATATACACATGCACACACTGAATAATAAGTTTCTAGTCAATTTATTTTTTAAACCATTAGATAAACTGCTCGTGGGTGACTTCCAAAGCGCTGCATCCCCCAAGAGCTGGGAGACCTTCCCGTGGGGTGGAAGGTGGGAATTCCACCGTGAGTGGATTCCTCCTCCTCCAGCACTGCCCCAACCTCCAGAGCTGGACAGCAAATAAGCAAACCCGAAAAAAGAGCCAGTCCACCTCACTTTGCAGGACCTTGGTGCCATCAACAGCAACACCCTGTCCCTCCCCAGATTTGATGCCAACGAGCCAGGCTGGACTGCAGGCGTTTGTTACCAAGAAAAAAAAACAAAATAGATCTTTTCTCCTCCCAGTAGATGCACAGGAACAGCTTAAATATTAGTGGCTACTATTTGAGGGGGTGGAGGGAGAAATAAAACAAAAAAATTGAACAAAAATAAGGAAAAAACGGCTTTGAAAAATAATGGTCCACCTTGGAAAATTACTCATTTTCTTTGCTAATAATATTATCTTCTACTGGTTGAAAAATTCCTCTTTTGAGAACCAGATCGATTGATTTATACAAAATTGGTGGAAATTGCTGCTGCTGGACAACCAAAAATTGCTACCAAAAATCAAATTAAACACCCTCCACTCTCCATTGTTTCCTTAGGAAGCTTTGCTGAGGCATTTATTGGCTGCTTCCAATCCACTTTTATGTGTCTGAAGAATATTGGTGCATCAAGTTCTGGATTGCAAGTCTCGTCTTCCAAGGGGAAAAAAAAGAAATGCTGAAGGTTGTCATCTGTTTCACAGCACTGAGTGATCTACCACTGCAGTCAAATTTCTGCCTTCTCTGGCCACTTGCTGGTTTGTCTCTGTGCCCACTGGTTATTCCAGATCCAGGGGTTTGTTAGGATTTAGCAGTTGTATTTTTAAAATACAGAGTTGATCTAGTGGTTAAAAATAAAATAATAATTAAAAAAAAAATCTTAAGGTCATAGGGTTTACATACAGCTTGTGTCATGTACCACTGCCATGGTTTAGAGAAAATGGAATGATGACCTAGTCAAAGCAAAGTCAACTCCTCCAGGGGTCTGATCCAGGCCAAAACAGCTGCTGTGCAGTGCAAGACAGCCCTGGGTTCCAAGAGGCACTCGGATTTCTCTCGTCCTCCTCAGAAACACAAATCCAAATCCGGCTGGCATAAGACTAAAAAGTTCCAGTTGCAGATTTCTGGAGCGGTTACCACAGGGTGAATTCCATCAGCAAGAGGTGGGAAGAGGAGAGGGGAAAGAAATCAGGCACAAAAATGAGAGCAAAGTATCTAGTGGTTCTTAAAAAAAAAAAAAAAAAAAGAAAAAATTAAATTTAAGACAGCCATAGTGCTAAAGAACCTGCATTGGGAGAAATTGTTTTAAATAAAGAACAAGGGATTGGACTGGAAGGGACAGGCACGTCTGGTTTTCTACTGTCTTCCCAACCTCTTCCTTGGATATATTTCTGTCTGCAACGTGGTGGACCCACCATGTTTTTGAGCTGTATTTGGTGACAACGCATGTGGTGCTGTCATTAAAGAGCTGACCCTCCCAGTGGGTCTCTTTGTCAGAGCCCTGTTTGCTCCATGTGCAGAAACTCCACTGGAAGAACCATCAGGAACCATCTTTACCCAAACACACCTCACTCCAGATTTAGGAGAAATGAATGACTGCTTCATTCGAGGCAGAAAGATCTCGTCTGTTCAGTTCTGTAAGCACTTGGATGAGCTCCTGGAATAAACAGCATGGACAACTTATGCCAGAGAGAATCTATGAGCCTGGGAGTTCATGGAGGATTGGCGAGACCATCAAGATGTTCCGAGGACAAATGATCCGTCAAACTGTGTGGACAACTAAGGTGAAGGTCAACTGGTGTCTAACCCCAGTGTGACAGGCACTTATTTCCACATGGTTGGACCTCATTGAAATTCAGTCTACAGGAAAACAACACAAAAAAACCCCCGAAACGAAACAACAAAAAAAAACCAACAAAACAGCAACACAGCTGGGTCACCTGTACCCTACAAAGTGCTCACGTCTCAACACAGCGTTCAGATCCCAGAAGGTCAGTCAAACCCTGTTTGTCTCCGCACGCCCCGCGCCGAGGGTCTCCACCCAACGCAGGAGAGGCCACGTCAGTCCTTGCAGGTGTAAACCTCCTCTCTCTGGGTGCACTGCTTGCACTCCACGTAGCAGCACCACCGCACCTGGCACTGGCACGGCCGGGTGACCACCCGGCTCTGCGTGTTGTGCCCCCGGCCGCAGCAGATGCTGTCGCAGTTCTTGTCCTTGTAACACTTCCTTCCCGAGGTGCCCGGGGAGTAGCGACTCATCATGCAGAAGCTCGGGGAGTCGTCAATGTAGACGAGGTCCGTAGTCCTTGGGATTTGATCGCTGTGACCGGGGATGGATTTCTTGGGCGGGGAGATGTCTCCTTCGCCCGTGGCCTCGTTGGTGGTGCTGCCCACCTTGAGGGACGTCTCGTACTTCTGCTTCAGCTGCTTCCCTATCTCGTGGAATGGAGAGAGCTGCCTCCAGCACGTTCGGACAGTGCAGGATCCGGACACGCCGTGGCATTTACAGGTTGTCTCCACTCCAGCCTTGATGACCTGCAGACACACACGGCCCCAAAAGAACATCAGTTATGGGGGAAGAAATCAAGACACTGAGTTTAAAATGACATTTTCTGGTAGAAACTTCAGGAACACCAAGGTGATGACTATTCCAAATCTATCTGTTGGAAGAAGAGAGAAAACACATACTACAGAAAATACTTGTTTTAGAAGGGTCACAGTTTCCAGAATATGACATTTACCAGCCAGAACTTTGCTTAATTGGCTAATTAACAATACTAGAAAGGGGCACAAAGGTTGTCAAGTGCTGGCACTCATTATATAGACAGAGATCTGAAACTGTGATGCAAGTAAGAGATTAATACATATCTGAACCATTATTTATCTGTGCCAATATCACCAAGTAGATAAGTTGTAACACAAGTAGAGTCAGTTTAGTGGAAAAAGGTGGGTGGCACATGCTCCAGAACACAAGCATAGACAGTAGAAACCTTCTGAATAACACAGCACACTGGAACCACCTGAAACTCAAGCCATTTGCAGCACAGGCTCAGTGAAAACATGATTAAGCTGTGCTGTTCCCACCAACAGTGACTGGGCATAACATCCCACCCGATTCACTTCGTGACTGAGGAAGAACATTCATGTAACTGAAATATATATATGTGTATGTATATATATATATAAAACCCTATAAACCCTCAAGAACAACAACCTCAATCACATCACCAAAAGCATCCAGGTAGCTCCCACCTCTCCAACCTGTACTCAGGATATCATTCTAGAATTAGGCAGCACATTCAAAAAGATTGAGGGCAAGGCTTAGTTTCAAACATTTTCTTAAGTAATTGATTATTTTTACTTATTTTAAAATTCAAACTCTTGCAATGGGTGTTGCAATGAGGAACAAGACTCATCTCTCAAACCCCTTAAAAAAGAGAAATAATTTGTTAAAGATGCCAGAAAGTAAATGTGTTATGTCTAATTTATTCCCCAAGCAAAAGGAAGGGAGTCTCCATGGAGCAAAATGTCCAGATCTTGCTTCGGGAGAGCTTGGATGGGAATGATTCTCTTCAAATCTCCACAAAGTGCAAATAGAGAAGGAAGATCAGAACCACAAAGTTCACATACGAGATGGAGGGAATAGAAAGGTAAGGTTATTTTTAAGAGGAGAAGCAGCCGAGGGAGAAGCAGTCTCAGGATAGGAAGAGAAAAACAAGGAGAGAGTCAATGGTTATTCATCTTGGAGAGAGACAAAGGTGGTAACAGCCCCTGGAGGTTGCAAAGGACCCCAAACCCAACAACTGACTGATCCCATCACGTTATTTGGACAGTCACAGATAACCTGCAATTTATCCACAGACTATAAACTGATGTTTATCAGTTCCAATCCTCCCTTCCCCCAAAACAGGTGGCATTTTGACTTTAAATGGGTAAAGTATAACCACCCCCTAAAATAGCAGGTAACAGGAGTTTGTTTTACACATCTGCCTCCTGGCAAGGCCCTACTGAAAGTGCCCTTCCTTTGGGCATGTGTGGTATCTAGCAGAGAAGAAAACAACCTCCCCCTCTGCCCATCATGGCACCTGCCCGTGTTGTGGCCTCCTGAGAGCAGAGCACTGGCTCCAATCCACTTCCCCACCATCCGGTTCTAAATTCCTTGGCTGCACGGATCCTGCTGAGCACCATGTGCAAATGTGCAATAGGTCACGGGCTCGGAATTGGGGCCTGGCCCAATCCCGATATTCCAGAAACATTTTTAGAAAGACAATACTCACAACACAGCCTTCAGCAAAGCCCAGCCAATGGTCACACTTCATTCCTGTGACAGCCAAGACCTTTTCAAATGCAATCCAATAATACACAGTAGCATTCAAACAAGTGACGGGTTACAGAGGGAGATGTGTTGCTGCTTATAGTGCTCAGCTGGGCCGGCTTGGTTAAGGGCTGTCACGCTTTGTGTGCCAAAGTGTCTGGCCAACTCCACGAGAAATCCCACAATGTTAGACAAGAGTGTACAGAACATGTTTCAACACGGAGGGGGGGCAAGAAAAAAACTCAGCTCTCACCCGCACAGTCCCCCATGTAAAGTCACATTTCACTGCTTGCCCAGAAGTGAGAGCTGAGTTCATGTGAAACAAAGCTCCTCCACCTGATTTCACGCCCAGAGCATCAGCAACCCGGGCAAAAATTGCTGAGATCCTTGGAGAAGGGTTGCATGCTGCAGTCATTCAGCAGCTCAGGCTTTCCTCAACCCTTCCACCCTCCCCAGTGCATCTGCTCCACCTGGAGAAGGAGATTGGAAAGAAACCAACGGGAATTGGCTCAGCTAGGAGACAAGCTCCTGGGTTTAGAGGTGATTGAACGGGACAGGGTCATGAAATTCAGGAAGGGAACCCAGAGATAGGGCTGTTCTGGCCAGAGCTCTGTGGGAGAGCTGGCACTGCAGGTGCAGCATTGCCAAGGCACCCACATGGGGCTGGTAGGCACGGCACAACACGTGTTGGAAAAGCAGGTCCTGATGGATTGGCAGCTGGTGGATGGATTCAGGAATAAGCATGTAGGTTTAGGCACTCAAATCACACCAGCCAGCCAGGGTTGACCTCACTGAGGCAAACATTTGAGTTTAAACACCTACGTTTTGAGAAACACCTCTGAACTCCCATCTGACTCAGCAGAGCCAAAGCAGGGAGAGGATCCTGCCATGAAGCAGCACCTGCTCCACTGAACAGCTCTCCAGGCTCCACTGGAGAGGTGCTGACCACGTCTCCACCCACTAACAGGAGCCTGGGGACCCAACTCACACAGAGGCAACCTCAGTTTAGCTATTTTAGCCTGTGAGCAGAATCCCACCCCCTGGGATGAATTCAAGTGTCTAAATAACAGCTCCTCAAATAATGATGGATGCTGAAAAACATTGCTCCTCACCACCAGCTCTCCACCACCAGCTGCCCCTCCCAGAGCACAAAGGTCTCTGAGAGGGTACCAATGTGCATATTTAGGTAGATGAACCTATTCTCCTCATCTGGGCTCACACAAAGCCCCTAATGAATCCCAGTCTGGCTTTTCCTGACTCATTTCTAGCTCCTTGTTAAGCAGTGGCTGGGACAGCTTTGGTGTCATACCCTGGTGGACCAAAGCATAAAAGGTTTCCATTGTCCCCGTCCCCATGAATGCACCAGTTCACGAAATCCAGCGTGTGGGTTCTCACATGGCCATTGTGCAAGCCCCATGCATCCCAACCGCCCCATAAACCTCCTCCTGGAAGGACCAGGAATGACTCAAGAATGTTACGAGGCAGCAGGAGTGAAAATCCTAGGAAAACCTCCTGGCCAGGCAGCCTCCCCTGCTGCTGTCAGTCACGATGCAGCTCCTCGAGGCGATGTGTGATGGAGAACTGCTGCCTACGGGCCCCAAACCACCCACGAGCTAAAATGAGTCTTGGCAGAGCCCTTCTGTTTCTCGTCTCGCTCCCCAGCTTCCCACAACGACCTTTCCTCCTCTTGTTGCAGGCTCCTGTCAGAGACACTTAAATCCACCTCGTTTCTTCAGGAAGCAGAGCAAGACTGATCCAAGTCAGCAGGTTGCTTGGAGCAGTGTTGGAGAAAGCTTTCCTGGCTGGGCTCTGGGACAAATGGGTAAATGTCTAGGTCATGCTTTCAAACCAGGATAGAATAATGCAGCTTTTATTACCCAAAAAGTCTAGGGTAGATGAGGCAGAATAAGATTTTTAATATAAACTTATCATTTCAAGAGCTATAGTAGCTCCTGCTTTCCTTTCAAGGCACATCACAGTTCAGAGCCTGATTTATCTCCATCCTACACAGACCTGAAGCTCTCCTGAACACCCAAGGCATCACCACTTAATAACTATCTTATCTCCACTAAGGTGAGTGGTCCCATGCAATGCCTCTATCTTGTCACAGATGGGAGGCAGAACGAACTAAATTAAACCCAAAGCACAACATATTTCATGCTCCCTGTGGTCCAAACTCCATAGTTGGCACACAGCAGCACAATTGTAACTCAGGAGTAGGAGCAATAAGGAGCATCCTTTGTGTTGTATGCTGTAGAGAGCTTCTACCATGAAAACAAAGCCAAACAAAGATAACTAGAGGGTCAGGGACAGCATCACATACAGAAATTATGTCTTCCCACTTTCCTCTGAACAACTACCTGGTCTGGAAGTCTCCAGCAGAGTAATCTGGGAGGAAAAGAAAGCTTCTTGAGCTAATTAGTTTGACTTGGGAACACAAATTCCCATTGATCTTGCTGTGAGAACACCAAACACCGACAGAGTGAGGAAAACATAAAGCGAGACAGAACCATCTTTCCTGGTGTTTGCTGCTCCGAGGAAATTAGATAGGGCTGCTGGACCGCCTGCCCAACTGGCTTTACAAGAGCCATGGGGAGAAGGGATCACAGCAGAGCATTGCTATGCAACATGTAATCCCTCCTCACAACAATGGTCCGCTGCGAAGCTCAGACTAAGTGCCCCCGTCATGATCAGTCTCAGACATGCTGCAACACACAATTTCTCAGTGTTTTAGCTGAAACGCCGAGGACAGATTCCCATTCATTCCCAGCTGGGTCACGGGGCCCTGGCGGTGGTTTTCAGACAACTCTTGTCTGGGCAGCAGCAGTGGGAATTCCTCGGTTATGGCTCCGCTGTCGTCATGGCTGGTCTGCGGCTCCAACGCTTCCAACCATTCGCTATGGTTTGGGGCAGAGGAGGGAACACTGAACCCTCCCCTCTGGGGACTCAGCCCATCCAGGGAAAAGCCTGCCCCCAGCTTGTCCTGCTTCAGAAAGGGCTCTGGGATGCTTCTCCACAAATCAAATCCCTTCCATGCTCTGGACGCAGATCCCTCTTCAATTTAAATAGGCTTAGTCATTCTCTCAGCTCGAGCATTAATGTTTGTTTGGACAGCGGCCACGGTCCCCACACAACTAGAAGACCAGACTTGTCCCTTAACACTGGCCAATGCCATTGGCTGGATTAGAAGTTTTCCTTTCTTTTTCCTTCTATCTTGTAAAAAAAAAACTTCTTTTGAGCCTGTTCTCAACTTGGGGTTTTTTTTCAGAACAATTTTCCCTTTCCATTACCCTTCCTTCTTTTAAAATATGAACACTCATATTTTAGTGGCATATGCATTATAATGCAAACACTTAAGCATAGAACAACATAACCTGTCTTAAAATTAAGAATTTTAGCAGTATTTCCCCACACACATACACTTCAGTATTTCTAATGTGGTTCACATGCTAAGAAAGCTCCACATAAACAACTAACTGCAATCACTTATAGGACACAGCAAGCAATATTTTCCAGAGTTTGGATTTCCAGGCCTTACAAAGCCTTTGGCTGAGCCAATCTCAGCCTGAAGAGAGGGAAAAATCTAGAAAGCATTCCATATGCATTCCTACCTGTCAGGACCTGCAGCAATTAATACCAGTAGTGGCCCTGCAAACTGAGCTGTACATCAAGTCTAGGGCTCATCTCAAGATGTTATTTGCTAGGTTTGGTTTGTACCTTGGTAAACATGTGATGCTGCATTTCTCACAGCAAACACACCCCTAAAAGGGTTGCTTAAAGGATGCATTATATCTCTTATTTTTTTCCATACACCAGCTGTATTAAGCTCATATATTTGTCTCCAAAATAACAATTATTACACACCTTGAAGCACAGAAAAAAAACCCCATAGGTATTAACATTTAAATTTGCCTGTTAGACAAACTCTGGAATTCCACTGGAATCATGTTTACTGGGAGGAACTGGATGGGACTGGATGGTCAGTGCTTGTAAACACTGTCTCTGCAACAGGAGAGCAGGGTGCAAGTCCCTGCCTTGCTACGCCTGTGTGTGACCTTTAGTGAGTCACTTAATCTTTCTGGGTCTCAATTTCCCCACCCTGTAAAATGGAGATACAGAAATGAAGAGGGTGGTGTGCTCTGATAACATGTTATGTGATAGCTCATGAAGTTCCTCAGACAGATGATAGCTGGGCAAACATCTACCTGATATGGAGAGTCCGTCCCCAGCGCAGGAGGCACGCTCAGCCCTCCAGAGAGATCCCTGCCAGCACTGCCTGAGGGGGGAAAAGCCATTCCTTGCATGGAATTCCAAAATAAGCAAGCCAACAGCAAGGAAAAGTCCATGCACCTCCCACTATCCTCTCCAGAGCATCCCCTCTGGTTTCAGGTATAACATGTTTCAGGCATCAGGTGTCTTTGGATGGGTCTGGACTGGAATCCTACAGCAACAAGGTTGACAAGGATCATGGCAGGGGGTTGGAATGTCATGATCTTTAAAGCCTCTTCCAAAGTCTCTTCCAACCCAAAGCACTCCAAGATCTTATGATCCTTCAGAAACGTGCCCATGGTCTGCACAGCCCAAAACATAATTGTGCAACAACAATTAAGCCTCCTGAAGGGAACCAGTTCCAAAGCAGGATGCTGCTGAAAGGGAGACTTTTTTGGGGGGAAAGACTTCTTTTGTTCTCCATTTCTGCCCTTCCACAGTTTTGCACAACACACTTTTGGCTCTCAAGGGTCCTGAAGGCAAAGGGTTGTGTCCCTCTTTCTGGAAGGATAAAGGTAAAAGGGAATGAGAACAGGATAATTTTTTTTTCCTTGGGTAACAGCAGCCCCCTTTAATAGTGCCCCTTGGATCTGTAAGACATGCTTGACCAGACATACCTCTGGAAGAGGTCAGCACTCCTGGGATTAAGAAACTTAGCAACGCTCCAGAGAGGGAGTTGGAAAGTCATGTTTAATGATACTTTGCTGAGAAACTGGGCAAATTTAATTAAAACATCACTTACTCAAGCCCAGTGGAACTAATTGAGTGCTCTAATATTCCGACTTTTCATTAATGGGTTACAAAAGAGGGCTGCACTTGTGTGTGCAAGGGGGGAAGAGGGGGGAGGATATAGAGAAGATGAGAGCCTTAGCAAGGCTGCCTGTTCTTGTTTTAATATCACTAAAACTCCATCGCTGCCAATGGAGCTTTAATACAGTTGACTTCTCTCACCACCAGCACCCCCAGCCCCTCGACACACACAAACATCTCCCCCCAACACACACCCCTCTCCACCCAAGACCCCCTGGCAAAGAATGGCTGAATGGGAAAGAGTAGATTTGGCAAAGGAAGGGAAATTGCTTTTTTAATAAGTGGTCTATTCAGAGCTCCTACTTTTCAATAAAGAGAAGGCTGGAGAAGTCCTGGTCTAATTACCTCATCCTCACACTAGACAAGCTCGCCCTTTCATTAACCACTGAGGTCATATCATATAACTTGGTGAGCCATCACGGGCACAACATGTTCAGTGATTAGTTCATTGGTGGCAGCAAAATTACAGCCAGCCCATCAAGGTTGTAAAAAAGCAGAAGTAAAAATCATAATTAAATGAGAACGTCTACCCAGAGACACTAAAACTAGGCGGGATGGGATAATGTCACCCTCACAGAAACACACGGATTGTTTGCTGCTGTGACACCATGGAGAAACTGCTGTGTTGACCAGAAGGGTAGAGGGTTGGTTGCCAAATTACTCAGTTAAGCACAAGTCCTTTTATTGCTAGGTCTCAAGGGACTATTTGTATGTTTTGCCATGGTTGGGAGTAATTAGACGGGAAAAATGACATGTTAAGAATCAGTGAGAGACCACCAAGCTCGTGCTGTATCTTTAACAGATATTCCTCCACTCCCTCAGCAAACACACACATGCACATCCAGCCACACGCTCCAAGCACTCCAGTTCAAACTTGTTCAGCTCCAAAATGGGACAAATCAAGGCCATGTGCGCTCCTATATTGCCTTTGATCAAACCCATATGAGTTATTGTTCAAACAGCCAAACTAGGTTAGTTCAAAGTGCTTTCAGACCGCTGCAGTCACTGGGTTAGCAAATCCTACACTCAACGACTGGAATGTCTGTATGGCAGAAGTTGATGAGCAGCTTCTTTTGAAGACAGGCAGGCAGGGAAAACATGCTGAGAATCATATTTAACCCACTACCTTCCTCAAGGAAAACATCAATAAATCCAGCAAGGAATATGGTAGTGCCTGTTGAGCAGCTTCATCCTCCAAAGCTGCCCTCGCAGTGGGACCAGGAGGGAGGACACAGATGGAACCTGGTATTAATCTACCATCTGGCATAGACAATCCATCACCCACACCAAGAAGGTCAATGCTCAGGCTTCAAATCGGTTTCAATTTTGGAATCTGAAGCGAGCACTGCAAGTTTTGACCTTGCAGCTACGATGCCAGCCTGGGTCCTCACCTCTGATTATCTTAATGACACCATATTGTGTCATTAATTATTAAATTCACTGCTTTGGGTCCACATATACCAACTGTATAGATGCATGTTCTCCTGATCTCGAACCACCAACCTCCTAAAAGCTTCCTTCTCTATGTGAAATCCCCTTATTCTATGCCTGGTTTCATGGTGGTGGTGTCAATCTGGTGCTTGGCTTGTCTTCCAAGCAGACCATGGCACAATTATTCCAGGAGCACAAACAGAGAAATCCTTTCAACTGCTGCTGCAAATGGGCAAGGGAAGCTGTGAGACAGCAATACCAACTCGACAGACACATCACGGGGGGACGAAAATAGGAACGCTGGATCACTGACCTGCAGCAAAGGTCTTTGACTTGGATTGCCATGAGGGCTCTTGGTGTCTGGACAACTGTCACAACTGTGACTCAGCTCTTTAGCTGCAGATATTACACTCGTGCTTCGAAACCACTGCCAGTGACCAGAGCCTGACTGTGCCAAAAAAACGGGAGGCAGAGGATGCTGGAGAGTCCTGCATCTTCCCCTGGGAACTAACTCGCAGTGGGATCAGGACAAGGAAGGGAAGGAAGAATGGTAAGAGTCAACCCCTCCAGCTCATCCTTGGAGTTCTTTTAGCTCACGGTCACAGAGTGTAGAGGACGGATGATAACTAAGGACACTTAACCCAAATCCATGACTGGTCTCAGCGATACGGACATCCTGACTGCAGATACTGGGCCTGGGAACATTGGGAGTTGGGTGAAATCCATTGGGCAAGTGTTTTAGCCCCGTCACTGCTGGTAGATATTCATGATGTTACAAGAACTTGCCAATGGCACTGAAAGCCATGGCCTTGCAGGTTTTGATGAGACTGTATTATTTATCTCTGGAATGGGAGTAGGGCCAGGACATCTCACAGCAACATCCAGCATGAAATTACAGCTTCCACGGATCACCTTCTCCATTGTCAATGCCATCTGCTACGCAGCCAACTCCAAAGGAATGGGACAGGCCCTCAGCAGCAACCAACCACAAGGACTGAAACAAATTTCATCATCCTGCAAAGCCTGTTTCACACGGCAAAGAGCTGCAACAGGAGTTCAGAGACACTGAGCCCTTTAATCCAGAGCAGAAAAGCTGTCAGCCAAAACCAGACACCGGCTAAATCCAGGATGTTTCTAATCCTGATCTCAGCACTGTCTAGGAGCATCTGGTGGTGGGGAGAGGGGCAGACTTTCTGCTGGCCAGCCCTCGCTGGTGGCATTCCCCGGTGGCCCAACTCTGTCGCGAGGAATGACATTTTATACATACACACAGGAACAACTGAGCTGTGGTGGCCATTCCTAGAATGCACAACTGGCTGGGCTGCATTTGCCTGGGAAACTGGAGACCCAGGTCCCCCATCCCAGCCCCAACCCTGCATCCAATCACACAGACAATAACAAGGCTCGGAGGCTATTTCTGGCCTTACAGTATGTCCCCCTTCGAGGTTGGTGCAATGGAACACTGATCCTAAGCACCTGTGCTGGCCAATCTGAAGGATTTTCATGTTTGGGCAACTCTAGGTACAGCCAAGCACATTATGGGAGAAGGTGGACAGCCCCTTCTTTTCCCCCCTTGCTGGGATGACCCAGCAATTGCAGCCACTTTGTCCTTTACATCCGTCATAGAATCTCCTGAGCTGGAAGGATCACTGTGTCCAGTTCCTGGCTCTGCACAGGACAACCCCAGAAATCACACCATGTGCCTGAGAGCATTATCCAAATGCTTCTTGAGCTCTGGCATTCCTGCAGGAAGGCGCCACGGGAAGAGCAAGGCATAAAGAGGAGGAAGTCCTCCATCATTGAGGATAAGGATGGGAAAAGAAACAGGGGATTTCACACCCAGGTACTGTCATCTGCAAACCCATCAGCGCTGGGAGACATGAAAGGCTTCTGCCCAAAAACAAAGCTGAAGAGACTTTCAGGTCTGAGGTCAGTCAGAAACTAATCTCTCCACCCTGGTTCCTCGCCAGGTTCTCCAGACAGTTTTAAAGAAACTTGGCTGAGGAGATGCTGTACTATCCATGCCCTCCTGATCTGCTGCAAGAAGAGCATCCCCCAACCTGTGCTGTGGCAGTGTAAATCCCTTCCTCTGTGTCCTACCTCACATAAGCCTGAAGAACCTGTCTTTCCATCCCTTTGTAGTGGAATCCCTGTTTTCCTTGTGGAAAACCAGCAATCTTTATCCCTACCTCCTATTTCCTAGACCTGGATAGTCCCATTTCTTTCCCTCTGGTCTCTCTCCAAGAGTTTTGCACAACTCTTGAGGCACAGTGACAAAACCAGGGTACAGTCCCACAAGTGAGACTTCACCCTTCCAGAAGAAGGATCAGCCCATGCATTTTGCATCCCCACACCCAAACACAACCCCTTCTTGTCCCCCCCACAACGGCACAAACCCCAACGCACCTTCATGCCCACAAGGTTGTTGTGGAAGTCCACCCTGGCTCGCAGGTCCTTGTTGGGCTTCCTCCCCAGGAACTCCTTGACGAACTTGTTGCTGTACTTGAGGTTGTCCCCGCAGCCCCCCCACTGCCAGGCCTCCCTGTTCTCCAGGTCGGGCGCCTCGTCGCAGGTGCATCGCTCCATCCTGCCCGCGCTGCACGCCTTGGCCATGGCGTGGGTGAGCCCAGCCGAGGAGATGGCGTACAGGAACGCTGTCTCCTTAAAACCTGCAGGAGGGAGGAGGGAGAGGCATTAGTGGCAGCTGGAGCAAGGGTTAAAGAAAGGAAAAAAAACAGGAAGGTGCTGCGAGAAGAGCTGGAGTTGTGGCACAGCATCACAAGTGGGGCATCCAGTCCAACCTTCCTCTTCCAGCAGGGCTATCCCACAGCACATGGATTGTGCCCTGATAGGTCTGGAATACCCCCAGGGAGGAGACTCCACACCCTCGCTGGTCTCTGCTCAGGGCTGGGGCACTGCACAGCAAAGAAATCCTTCCTCCTGTCCAGGTGGACCTTCCTGAGCATCAGTTCCTGCCCGTTCCTCTTGTGCCATGGCTGGGCACCACCAAGCAGAGCCTGGTCCATCCTCTGACACCCTCAAAGCATGTCAAGCTCTCAGCACATCACTGATGATGAAGAGGACGCAGTGGAGGGCAAGGAATGGTGGATAGAGGTGGCACAAGCAGGATTAAAGAATGCAAATAAAACCTGGCCAGCTCTGTGGATGTCACTCTGGGGACAGTCTGTGCCTCAAAACAGTTGAGCAAGACTTGCCCCATCTCTGGAAGTGTCCAAGGCCACGTTGGACAGAGCTTGGGGCAACTTGGTCTAGTAGAATCTTGCCCATGGAAGCGAAGGTGGGAGCAGATGTACTTTAAGGTCCCCTCAAAGCCAAACCATTCCATGATTCCATGAGGGGTTGAACAGGCCATTGAGGTACTGTGACACAGCAGCACTGCTACCAAAGGGTCACCAAACAGCAGGAACCCAGCAAGCTTCCAGTCTGGTGGTTGGGGTAGGAACCACGAGTGCTCCTTTTTCCTCCCTCTAACCCTAAAATAAAGTCATTGGATCCTACTCCAGTCCCACACGAGGCACCTGAGGGCTGGGACCCCAACACAGCACCTCATTTGAATGCCTCAAAAAGCAGTTTACACCTCAAACCTTCCCTGCACAACCCTCTTCTTTACACCTCCACACTCACCTGCAGGGATGTGACAGCATCCACTCCCTCCCACAGTTCAGCTGACACTCAGAGAGACCCCCCCATTTCAATCCACTTTATAAAAGGCAGAAATAAAGAGCAAACCTGCCAGTATTTATAGCTGCCCATTCTCCGGCCATGGAAGCCATAAACGACTGAATATTTGAGATGCAATTCCAGAACAGCTTTGGATGGGGCTCAAGAAATCCCCCACTCAAAAATAACACAAGTGGATGGTGACAGTAGTGGATATATCTGTAAGCTGGTGTGTCAACCAAGGACATGCAGAGACACTGCCAGGTCATTTTTGGAACTGTTCCTTGGGAGGTTCATGATAGTCCAAGCAAGCCCATGGGGCACTACCTGGCCCATTCCCAGAGCCTGCCTCCCCAAAACACTCCCAGGTGCGTAAGGACTGAGGAAAATCCAGCCCAGGAGACTGAGGGTTGGTCCTCCCATGGGTTCTGACTCAAACCAGACTGTGGCAGGAAACATCCAACCATTTTACTGCTCACCTGGAAAAGAAGAGCAGGAACTTTTTCCTCACTGGGAGGAAGGTTAGAATAGAAATGCTCAACTCTGCACTCACTGAGGACACTGTAAGGAATAGCCAGGGTTGAGAAACCAAATTCAGAGTTCTTCCATCTGTTTTTTCCCCTGAAGTTAGACCATGTCCCTCTGACACCCCAGAAACATCTCCAGCACTGCAAACACTCCCACTGGAAGTGGTGGGAGAATCCTTTATTTCATTCACACAACAACAACTCACAGATACTGAACTCCTCAGGGTAGAAAATGCCTTCTGAGCAGCTTTCAGCCTTTGTAGGGTATTTTTTTCTAGGTTACACCCTAAATCAGACTGCCCACATGCCTGTCAGAGGGATGCCACTTACTGAAGACAGATGTTCCCAAGCCTCTGTGCCTCTGGTTGTAGAACTGGCTTCTGGCCACTGCTACAAATTGTGCTACAAAATGAAGAGATGCTCTAACAGAGAGTCCTCGGTGGAAACCCTCCTCTGAAGGTCTGAGACACTGAAATCATGGAACACTTTGGGCTGGAAGGGACCTCTATGCCCATCTTGTTCCAACCCCTGTGTCATGGGCAGGGACACCTTTCTCTAGACCAGGTTGCTCCATATCCCATCCAACCTTGCCTTTATCACTCAGCCCAGACCTACCCCCAGCCTGAAGAGCTCCTGATCCGAAGCACTGGGTGGTTGTGAAATCTCAGCCGAGAGCCAGCGCCGTGCAACCACACAGAAAGCCAGGAGAAATGCTTCATTTGCCAGGTTCTCCCCTTCCATCAGCCTCCACCCATCAGCTTTGGCTCTGCCCTTCCCATTCTCCACCCCTGGAAGCTCCACAAACTCCCAGTGCCCATCACCACGGGTATCATCTCACCCACAGGCTGCTCCAGAGGCTTCCAACCAACTCCACGTGACATTTGGCTCCGGCCAGATCCAAAGCCATCTCTGCCACGCACTATTTGATTGCACCAAGATATTTTGTAACAAGATAATGAGCTTTAAATCAATGCAGGCATTCTAAGCCCCGGTGCACTGACAGTCTGCTGGCCGCAGCTATCCAGTTTCAGCCATCTCCAAAATTGTTTGCGAGGATCCAAAGAGGATAACAAGTCCCTTAAACAATCCCCTGTTATTTTAAGAAACGGGCTGCATCAGCCCAAGCTCCAAACCAGCAGCCAGGCTGTTCTGGTGACCAAGTTTAAAAGCAGAGGGAGAAAGTTTTAAGTGAAAAGAAGTGGTTTGGTGGGATTTTTTCCCTGTTTTTTCCCCCCCTCTGTCTCCCTAAGAAGCTGCAATGGTCCTGGAGGAGAGGAAACAAGCCCACACCGAATAGCTGTGTCTAAGAGGGTGATCTATGTGCCTCTTTGCCCTGGGGTATCACTTGCTGCAATGCTGAACCAGGAACCAGCAGCTCCTGGAGAGGAGGAGAAAGATTTACAGGGCGCTCTGTTACTCCATAGGAACCCTATTTGAAGGATTTACAGCGCTGGTGGAGGGCAGGGATGTTGCAGGGATATAAAACATGGAAGAATGAGACAGCAGGCAGAGCCTTGCAGCCCCCAGGGCTGTCATTTATTACACAGGTCCCTGACAAGGGGTGGGATGGGGTAGGGGGTCCCTGATGGTGTTTTGAGGCAGCTCAACTTCAGGCTGCTCCAAAAAATCCCCCCTGTCCAGGGCTGCCCAGGGGACAGGCCATCTGAAGGAACAAGCTGTGGCCTCCAGGTGTCAGCATGAGAAAGTGCTTGGCTTTCCCAAGGCGCCACTAATCCAGGGACTCCTCTGGCATGCAGGGATATTTTTAAACGTCTTGCAGCTCTGGCTGGACCTCTTGGGTTTCATAAGGACTTTCCTTGTTTCCACCACTCAGTGACAGTGCATTAGTTAAGCCCTGGCGCTTCTGAGTTACTCCTCCTCACTAATTAGCAAGGGAGGGAGCCCTGCAAACCTCTGCCCTTATCTTTAAAGGCATCAGACCCTGGGTTTCTATGTCCAGGTCCATCTCTGAGTGTGGGGCTTTCTGAAAGGCACTAAAACCCTGGAGATCAGTGCACTGATTCTGTAAAATGGTCCTGCAGGCTGGAAATAACTGGATTTACTGGGAGGGTGGGGGAAACTGGACTGTATGAGATAACACAGAGGAAAGAGGTAAAAATACCACCTGACCCTCCAATATTCAGAGGATCATCTCCATCTGAACTGCTGGGAAGAGGTGTGGGAATTACCCTCCACTCACATCCAAGAGCTTTTCCTTGGGTAGATCAGTAACAGGACACAAACACTTGAAGGATTTGCCCTGTACTATGACATGGCTCACCTTGCCCTCTTCAACAGGACAGCACAGAACAGCCTGGTTTGCATTTTCTCAACTCCTTCCCTGACAGACTGCCATAAGAAATGGGAAAAATAAATAGGAAAAGTAAATAAATTAGGGGAAAAGAGGGAGGCAAGAAAAGAGGGGAGGGATGAAAAGAGAGGGGAGGCAGGAAAAAAAGAGAAGGCAAGAAGAAAATGAGGCAGGAGAGGGGAGGCAAGAGAAAAAAAGGGGGGAGGCAAGAGAAAAAAAGGGGGGAGGCAAGAGGGGACAGCTTTGAGAACTTCAAAACCCTCCTCTCCAGCAACAGCTCAGCTTCCAGGAGAAATGAGGAGCAAACATAGCTACTGGCTGAAGATACACACAGAGACATCTCCAGCCTCCAAGGAGAGGAGCCACGGGCCAGCAGAAGGCAGAAACACCTCAGTGACCCCCACCAGCACATCCTCTGCCCGCTGTGCCTTTCCATGGATGAGCTGGAGCTCTTTCAGGACCTCCAGGGAGGCAGCACGGGACACACCGAGGAGGGTGACGGGTCCAGGGGGTGCCAACACCCCGAGATGCCAAACCCACTGACCTCTCTTGAGCAGGCTGGCGCGGTATCGACCCTCCAGGGTGCAGTTCCAGCGCTCGAAGCGGAATTGGTACTGGCACTCGAGGGCACTCATGCTGATGGCCTCCATCAGCGTCTCGGCCACGCCGGGGTCCCGCCGGCACATCCTGCGCTGCTTCTTCTCCAGCTTCAGGCGGTCACACACCTTGTAGTGGGCCTTGACTGCGGCTTCCTCCATTTCTGAGGTCAGAGGGAGGATGGTCAGGGGTTCGTTCCCCGTCAGCCTGCGAAGAAACACAAAGGGGCACAGTGGTGAGGGAAGAAATTTTTAATTGAGAGGAAGTTTTAGGAGGAAATTCTTTACTCAGAAGGTTGGACAGAGGGGCTGTGGCTGCCCCCATCCCTGGAAGTGTCCAAGGCCAGGTTGGACAGGGCATGGAGCAACCTGGGATAGTGAGTGACATCTCCGCTCATGGCAAGGGGTTGGATCCAGGGGGTCTTTGAGGTCATTCCAACCCAAAGCACTCTGTGATTCTGTGAAATATACAGTAAAAATTGAGTCAGTGGTGGGATCAGGATCTCCTGGTTGAGCACCCATGTGGACTTGATGTTTGGGCAAACAGTGATTTTACTGGGAAGCTCCTCACAGTGTGTGTGCAACGTGGGAGCAGGATTTGGGTTTGTGTTCCCTTCCAGCTCTCACAGAGCCTGTTTGGACATAAGCCCTTGGCCATCTCCACCACAAGACTGTGTTTAAACTGAAACTGGAAAGAAATAATTTAAGGTTCCTAATAGCAAAAATACATGAGCACTACTGTCACCATCCTGTGCATGGCCAAAAAAAAATCATTTTGGCATATCAAGCAGAGCCAGAAACCAGCTTGGGAAGGGGTAGATGATGATTTGCCCCACCAAACCCCAAGAGACACACTGAGGAAGCACATAAAGCCACCCTGCCCTCAGCAGAAGAGATCCTGACATAAAACCCAGTGAGCCACAGCCTGAGGTTTGAGAGCAGGAAACACTTTCCAGGAGATACTGCCAAAAGCTTTTACAAGACAGAACAAGCTCAAAACCCTGAAAAATATGACCTGAAGAAGTTCTTATCCCGTTGCCTCCTCCCCTCCCTCCTCCCAGCACAAGGTCCTTGACTCTACAATGTGCAACAAAAGACCAGCGAACTGTTCCCGGTGTCAAGTGACGAGCTGCTGGAAAAGGACCAGCCTGGCATGGACCCCAGGGAGCAGAGAGGCTGCAGAAACATCTGCTGGGCTCAGCAGAGCTGTGTTGGCCAGCCTGGCTGTCCCCCACTCTCCTGGCTCTGCCCCGTCCCGGCCACGTGCCAGTCCAGGCAGTCAATGGGAATCACTAAGAAAGGTTTGGGAGGACCTGAGCACACATTCCCCAGCCAAAAAGGGAGAATGGCTTCAATTCTGCACTGGAAACATGCTGGAACATTGCAATCCTGCAGAGAGGAGCATGGGGATGGGTCACAGGCTTGGACATCTCCACTGCTGCAGGTCCACCAAGGAAAATGAGAAGAGGAGAAAACACTCACCTCCTTTGCTGGGCACAGATGGGTCCTGGAAACCGTTTAAAGCCCCACCTGTCCCACAGGAGCAGGGATTTGTTGTTTTGAATGAGTATTCCTCTCCAAACAGTGGGATGCATCCTGCCAGGAGCACAGTTCCTGAGGGCAGACAGCTCGGACGCTTTAAATCCCAAACCTCAATGCCCAAATGGGCATGAAATCCTGAGCTGAGTCCCAGGCAGCAGCATCCAGGACAGATCCAATCACTACTGATGAATTGGTGAGGTGATTTAACATCAGACATCTAAGAAAAAATGGGCTGAGTTGGAATTTTTAGGAGAACGAAGATGGACAGGAAAATGTTCTCCTTCAGTTCCCTTCCAAAGTATTAAGATCTCCAGAATAAAAACCTGCAGTGATAAAAATCCATTGGAAACATGGATGCAATCTGGTGTAAATTTGCCAAAAATTAGGTTTTCCCAAAATTTTGCTCCCCCAAAATGAGAAAAAAAAAATCTAAAAGATCAAATAGCATTTGAAGCATAAATGTTAAACCTTTCATTTTTGGTCTGTCTTAACTGGGACAGTGTGGATTTGGTCACAGGGGACATCACGCAGTCCTGGAGCTCCCAGAAGGCTCATTCATGAGGAAGGTGCCTTAGTCTGAGCTTCACAGGAGTAAAGACCTGTAACAAAATCTCCAGGACATTCATTCCTGGCCTTCATGACACTCTGAAGGTTCATTCCTGCGAGCTTCCATGGTTGGCACAAGAGATCCTCAGCTGGCAAAGGAGAGAGAGGGAGGCAAAGCATTCCTGACAGCTCTCCCTTCCCATTTCACCTTTCCATCTGAGCAGGTGCAGAGGGTCTGGAAAACACACGCTCCAAGTATCACAGTGAGGAGGGATACAGGAATTGATCCTACAGCCAAGATTTCTGCACAGCAACTGGTGATTTCAAACCCCTTCCCCCCGAAATTGTGGTCTTGGAGATACTTCAAACTATGATTTCTCACAGGTCAGCCTCCCAAAACCTGCTGAGAGCACAACCCGGTTGAATGTGCCTCCAATAAAAGTCAGCTAAATAGGAACAAAATAAAGATCCAGGGATAGGGAGGTGGTAGAAAATAGGGTTCATGGTGCCACAACAGCTGGTGGAAGAACAAGCCATGAAACACAGGGCATGAGCAGAGATCCATCCATCACTGCCTGGATTCGTGCTCAGAAACTCCTCTAGAACAAGACAAGGAGGAAATCTGGGGGAGGAAAAAGGGCTTTTCCCAGCAAACAAGCCACCAAACTCTTCCAGGTGAAGACCTCCACGAGCAGAAGCCACACACATTTTCCCTCCCCAGCACTGGATGGGTGGCCAAGGGACGACGCAGCAGCCTCAGCTCTGCACACACATTCCAGAACCCCGGGCAAAGGGGCAAGGTGGCACTTTCCAGGGCATGGCATCAACACCCCAGTGCAGGCAGAGCCAGGGAGCTCCACCTGACACGCTGCCTCGGAGCTCCCGCTGCACGGAACCTTCCTAATCCCATAAAGCCCTTTTATGCAACCCAGGCTGAGTGGGGTCCTGTGAGGCAACCGTGTCAGTCGGACGCTTTCTCAGCTCCTCACAAAGACCAAGCTGTTCTGTCCAAGGAAGTTTTTCAGGGGAGGGCGTGTTTTTTCTGTTTGGTTATTTTTTATACACCCAATCCACAACTGTTGGGATCCCAGGACCCTGGGATTGTATTATTTTGCATCGAGAGGGGGCTGAGTGTGAGGTAAAGTGGTCACCTTCTAGTGGAAGGTGTCCCTGCAATGGCAGGGCAGTTGGAACTGGGTGATCTTTAAGGTCCCTTCCACCCAAACCATTCTAAGATGCCACAAGATGGTGTGTTTGTCCTCTAGGAACCTGGAGAGAAGACCAAACAGGTCATTGCACACAACCCAGTCAACTCTCTGGACTCTCTGAGAGCAACATGAATTTACAAAGGGGTTCTAAAGTCAGGCTTTGACCTAATCTTGCCTGACTTCTTCTCCAGGTGACACACCTGCACCACCCAGACCTGAGGAAGGACCTGGCTGCCCTCTGCCATACCCAGCACACTGAAAGGAACCTTTGCAACATCATTTGAACCATTCCCCTTCCAGTTCCACCTGGCAGTAGTCTGAAGCCAGGAAACCAGAAGGATTCCTGATGGAATCACCAGACCCATCCAGTTTGCACACATGCTACTGGTGCCATTTGGCTTCCTTGGTTGGGAACTTCACCTCAAACATTGCTAATTGCTTTGTTTCTTTCCTGGAGTTCAGTGTCCAATCACCAGGACTTGGGAGCAATCCCAAATTCATCCCCTGCCAGTGTACAGCTCACACTGATAGCTGCGTAGCCAAGTTTTATCTCTGGCACCACGGAATGATCCCTTCCAGACAGGCAACTCAAGACAGATCCTGCTTTCAGCTCATCTCAGAAGTCAAGAGTTTTTACTGCCTCATCAGCTCACACTTCCATCAGCATCCCTGGATTTTCCCTTGTTTAAGTGGGGACTTTCCTGGTGAGAACTTAAGGGGGATGATCCAGAATTAAGGCACCTCCACAGACCTGTGAGTGCTCTCTCATCACCGAAATTAACGATTCCACAGCTCAAGGAGTCACGCTGAGTTATGCTACACACCAGGACTAGATTATTATTATTATTTTTTACACCCAACAGCCTTCAGTTGTCCTCTCTCTCCCACCATCACACTCCCACACTGTGAGGAAACTTTCCTAAAATGACTTACCATGGTCCCCCCCATCCCACAAAAGCCAAGTAAATAATTGAAGTGTAAAAGGCCAGAAATCCAACAAAAAAATTCTGAATTTCATGGTGAGTGATGAAGACTTGATATTTAGAGCAAGATTTGACCACTGAAGAATCAAGCACTTCGTTCTGCACTGTGTTGTTTGGATTTTTAAGTGTTTTTAAGTACAAGTGCTCACAGTAACTCAACGCGCTCTGGAGGAAACCATCCCAAGAACATTCACCAGCTTCATTTCTGCTCTTCCCAGAGCTGTCAGAAGCACTGGTAGACCCTCAAATCATTCAGTATCACAGGAAATTTTCTCCTTTTCTCTACTAAATAATTAATTCTTTATTTTCTTTCCACCCCTCAAAGTCAAAACTAAGCTTTTTTGCTCCAAGACATGTTCTCCCCAACATTCAGGTATTTCTGACTATTCCTGCCTTGCTTGGACCACAAAACCCAGTTTCAAAATTCTCTGCCATTCTCTGAGCTACAAAGCCAAAGGTTTCCTACTCTGGCTAATTTATACACACTAAAATATCACATATTTCCTTAAATCCTTACATAAAAATAAGGCCATGGATTCTCCAAACCTCAAGCAGGGATTTCTTGCCTTCCACAATGACATCTGAGCAAGTGTTCAGCCCCTTCACAAAGACTGTCCTGTTGGAGCTCTCCACTTCTTCAAGCTCAACCCTTCCTCAGTGTAAGTTTTCCACCCATCTCTTCTGGCAGGATGCTGGGACATTGTTGGAGTCAAAGGAAGTGGCAGAAGGAAAAGTCCTTCTCCCAGCCCGAGGAGATCTAGACCATCCAGGGCTTTACAAGGCAGAGGTAAGGAGCCAACACTGCACCTAGAAATCCAAACCAGCTTTGCTAAAACTCATCTATCCTGGCACTTTCCAGGCTTCCTCCCCTTATCATCATCCACTGATCCCTACATGTGTTAATTCTCTTCCTTCAAGATCATTCCCAACTAACTCTGTCTGGGCTCACCTCTCCTTTTTGATCTTCATGAACAATGGAGAGTTGTTGGAGACCAATAAGCAAAACAACTGGAAACTCCAGTAACAAAACCAGCTTTTCCCATCACAGTTTTGTCCCAGCTTCTGTTTTGATTCCTCTCAGCATCGTGGCCTTGCTTTAGATGGTAACCCCCCAAATGTGGGTTTCCTCATCAGTCAACAGCACCCTTTGGCACTGAGTTTTACTCAGTTGTAGCTTCTGTTTGCAAAGACAAGTAACAACCCCCACCACAGAGACTACTACAGCTTTACACACTTCCACACAGGAGGGACAAATAGGGCCTTACAACCTCCCCACATCCAGGTGGAAACCACCACCCCCTGCTCATGCTCCAACTAAGAGCATGAGTGTTTTATGTGTTTTTCTAGCAGAAGGTGTCCCTGCCCATGGCAGGGGCTTGGAATGAAATAGGTTTTAAGGTCCCTTCCAACCCAAACCATTTTGTGATTCCATGATAGAGGGAAATATCTAGAAGTCCTTGGGTCACTTCTGAGTGGTGGGAATTAGAAGGACGGAGAGGAGAAAAGCTACAGTGTGGGGAACTTCCAACCCAGAAGATGCCCCTCACCAGGGAAGGAAACACCAGTCTCCATCATGGTCCTAATGAAACACGCTCAGATATTTGGGGGTTTTTGTTAAGAGAAAAAGGTGCAGATTCTCTTAGGCTTCAGTCATTCAAGCCCATTTTCAATCATATAGATTGAAGATCAATACAGGAGTTTCCTTTGAATATCTCATGATGGTCAAGTGGACATGAAAGGACCCTTCCACACACACCTACCCGGCTTTTGGGTCCTGACAAGAGTTCTTTCCAGCATTCAGCAAAAGGACAAGTTACAGCTGTTTCTAGAAGTAAGAATTTTCTGGTGCAAATCGCCAGCTCTTCCCTTTCCAACACAGCTTTCCTGGATGCTTCCAGCACTCACAGCAACCACTCTGATCCTCAGGCCCAGGTGTTACCACAGAGATGTGGGAGTTTCCCATTTTAGCCTAAGTTCACACCAAAGCTGGAAGACCTTTCCCAGGCTGCTGAACACAGAAGTCCAAGAGGAATGTCCCCAGGACAGTTCTCTTGGATTGAAGAGTGTTGGACCCCAACACCCCAAAAAAGGGGCCGTCACATCACTTCAGAAGGAAATTTTCTGTGGATAGGGCAAGACAGGGATGGTTTTCTCCCACATACAGGACAGTTGTTATATGTCTAAATAAACCTCCATCCAATTTCCTGCCAAAACTTGCCCTCACCTTCTCCTCTACCAATGACCAAAAAGTTTGGCACATAACACATCGAGGGCAAATAATTTCCTTCAACTGAAGGAAAAACATGTCAGTGAATGAGCAAGGAATATTATTCTGTTCAGAGTAGAAGGCTGGAGATGTTCCTGTCATGAGACCTTCCTGCGTAAGATTTTTGGGATCAGTGTGCCAGGAGGAACAGCTGGTTTTGCACCTCCACAAAACACTTCATTCCCTCTGCATTTCCCACTCATGCAAAGCAGGAGACCTGCCCAGGTTATGAATTACTGTAATAGCACTTCCCTAAAGGAAGGAATTGGCTTCCCTCCTGCCTCCCTTCCTCCAGTGAGGGGACACAATCAGAGAAGGGAAACAAATTTGGGTCTTTCAGCCCTTGTTGGTGCATCTGAACCACAAAGCTGAACTACCTGTCCTCTTTCCCCCCCACTCCTTACAACATACTTTATTCAGGAAGTTTCTGGTGTATCAGAACAAAAGGCATTCTTATTTTAGGTAAATAGCTGCAGGAAGGAGATTCACCAGAACAGAAACTGCACCAGGGCCAACATCAGGACCAGCTCTCCAGGCATTTCCAACTTTCCCTTGCAATGCCCATGCCTTGTGCTGAGCAGTTCCCAGCACCAAACCACCCTCAGGAACCACTGCAGGGGTTTTTGGGGAGGGGCTTTTACACAGGAAGGCCACAGGTAGCTTGGCCCCAAGACCTAATTCTGCTGGAACAATTCCCCTGGAACAACCCATTCTGTCCCTGAGCGAGGAGAGGCAGAGAAAGGAGGCAGGGAGGGAAAGGCTGTTTCCTCTCCCCTTCATCCTCTCAAGAATGAAGCAGCAATCAGTGAGATTTAAGACGGATTTTCAACCCAATTTAAAACCTGCCTGTGCCAGTGGAATGCACGGGCTAGGCAGCAACAGGGGCTTTCACTCCTGATTTAAGATGGAATTAGCTTTGCCCTTGGCAGCCTGTGCCAGGAAAAACCCCCCCTTACCCAGCTGGACAGCTCCTGGACCCCCACCCCACAAACCACCCCTGCTCCTTTATCCAGCCACTGCTTATTTTTATTGGATTTATTTTTTTTGTTTTGTTTTTAAGCCTGACATGATTTCTTTTGGCCTGAGTCCCACTGGACCGTAGGCAACGCGTAGCTGTGAGTTTTGGGGCAGGGAAGTGGCTAAGTGGGAGCAATGTGATGGAAAATGAAGAAATAAACCCAGAGGAGAAAATAAAAGGCTTGTTTTAACCCATTTAGCTCCAGGTAGTCTGGACGGGGGG
>WBMV01002658.1:418732-484469 GCA_013396655.1 Campylorhamphus procurvoides | reverse complement strand
GGAAAGGGGGATTTTGTTTGTTTGAGGGAAGTTGTTGGCTTTGTCTTTAAACTGCTGAAAATCCTGCCACCTCAGCTCCCTGTTCCAGTGAAAAACAGCTCAGCTACACCCCTGACATGGGCTTAGAGTAGTTCCTGCTCTCAGGCACACGATGGGATTCTTGGGGTTGTCCTGTCCAGAGCCAGGGGTTGGACTCCATGATCCCTGGGGGTCCCATCCAGTTCAGGATATTCTGTGATTTAATCTAGAATTGGGTCTACCAGTTTCCCATGATGTGGAACAAAAGGGACTTTTTTACGTGACCTTTGTAGAAAATACACTTGATCATCCCCCCCGCCCTCTTTTTGAACCATTTTTGATAGGATCGAAGACCAGGAGAGGACCACAAATATCATGGATCACATGGCAGGTAGAGCAAAAGAACTTATACCAGATTTTAAAGACAGGAGACCAAAGGAAACAGGCCTGATATTCAACGGCCTGATTTTCTTGCAGCAAAGTTGAGCCACAGGCAAACTCTGTTTCATCTCCTCCTACCATGAAGCCCAAATTCCTAAAAGCCAAAAAGTCATCTGTTCTATAAACCTGCAGCAATAGCTTTGTTTTCCTGTTGCAAGCAAAGAAAACTCAAATTCATGGTCCTTCTCAGTAGCTTCCCTTGTCTAGAAAGAGTTGCACAGAGCAAAGGATATTTGGCATTTGAAATCTAAACAGAGGACGAGAAAAACCCATAAATGTTTGTTCCCTGTGATTTTTTTTTTTTGCACTGCTGCTGCTTTATGTTTATGCCAGCAGGTTTAAAGAGTAGGAATCTGAAAGCACCACACATGGGGTAGTTTCCAGATCCCAAAACACCTCCTGTCCATCCTTCTGGCTCTCTGCAGATCAAGGTACTGCCATGAAGCCTAACCAAGGATCCACCCAAGGCTGGAAGCTCCACAGGGATCACTTCCCTCAGGGCAGTGCAGGGACCAGACCAGGCACAGCATTAAAACAGTACAACTAAACGTTAGACACTGAGAGCAGAGCCTTTTTTCCAAGCAGCACCTCATTAAACTTCAAGGCTCATTGCCACCGGATGTTGTGAAGCCCAAAATGATGAACAGATTCCAGAAGGGATTAGACAAGTTCAGGAAAGGGAGGGTTCATCCAGATGGGTGATGAAACACCAGGGCTCAGGAAGCCTTTAAATCACCGACTGCCAGGAGCAAGCAGGACACGTCAGGAGCCACATCACTTGTCCCACTTCTCCCTGGATTCCCCAGATGTCCATGCCTGGCTGGACAAACCTTTGGTTTGACCCCATATGGCAGCTGTTGTGTTGTCAACACCTCAACAGGCACCTGTAAGACACACCTTGCTTTGGCTACAGCGTTTAACCCACCTGCTTTCCAACCCTTGGGATGACAGCAAGAACCAACCCAGAGGTGTCAAGCACACACCACGCTGATATTTTAGCAATTGTGGCCTTCCAGTGCTTAAAGTGCCTTGTAAGAAAGAGGGAGAGGGACTTTTTATGTGTCAGAGTGATAGAACAAAGGGTGAATAGCTTTAAACGGAAAGAGAAGCTTAGATTAGATGTTATGAATAAATTCTTGGCTGCGAGTTGCCCGCAGGATGCCCCATCCCTGGAAGCATTCAAGGCCAGGTTGGATGGGGCTTGGAGCAACCTCCCAGCAATGCTTCCACGTCCCCAGCAAGCCTCCCACCCACGGCAGCCCTCGGCACGCCGGGATGTGGGAATGCCTGGCAGGGCCAGCCATGTGTCAGTGTCAGTCTCTCCCACCTCCCCTGCCATTCCCCCCTTCGGAATGAATCGCCTGTCTGTCTCCATAACACCTCAGCCAGCCCTTTTGTCCAGCGCAGGAGATAAAGCCCCAGCAGCTCCATCCAGCAGGATTTGGCCCACTGCTCTCCCTGCTCTGTGGGATAAACCCTGCCATCCCTCCCAAACACTGCCCGCTCTGTTCTCAGCAGATGCTGCAGTCGCAGAGCTGCCCTTGCCCAGACCACAGCCACTGGCAGCCAGGGAACAAGCTCCTTGGAGCCAACACAGCAGCTTCCTCACTGCCTGGAGAAAACCCTGTGCACACACACACACACACGCTCAGGCAGCACAGCAGCTACAGGGAAAACAAAGCTGACTGTCCAGACAACACAAATTAAATGAAACCCTTGAGGGAAGCACAGCGAGGGCAAAGAGCTCCTCGAGTTCATCGGCACAGAAAAGCAACTGGAGAATGAGCTTCTTCCTCCCTTCCCCTGATTTTACACTCGGGACCTGGAGGTCCCAGCTGGAAGCAGGGACTGGCTGCTCGTCAACTTCTGGATAGATGACAACTTCTAGAAACAAGCATGTGGGTTCAGGCAGAAGTGTGTGTGGGGGTTTCACCTCCCCCTCCCCTCAAAACATGCTCCCCTGCCCCTATTAGATATCGCAGGGAGGTCAGCTCGTGGAGGGTTTAGATGGTTGGGCGGGTTGACACATCATCTGATCTATTTTGGGAGCAGTTTACGGTTCTGCAATTCCTCCCCTGCACAGCAGTGATAGCTTTTCCACTCTAATGTCACATTATCCTCATGGCAGGTTTAAAAACTAAACAGGTGAAAAAACAAACTTTTGGGGTGCTGGAGAGAGCGGGATGCACGAGAGACACCACAGTGATGGGATGGGAGAAGTTTATCCTTGCTCTGAGCCCCAAGAGAGGTTGTGGGGATGAATTGGGAATACAGAGGTGGATTCCTTAGGGAACTCAAGAGGGAGATACTCAAAGGCTCTTGCATGGAGGTTATCCCATGACTAAAGGTGTCTCTTGAATGCTTTTCTGAAGGAGCCCTGAGGTTCTACTAGACTTCAATAGTCAGAGCTTCAGCTCAACAAACTAGCTCTGGCCAAGGTTTCAAACTCATCAGATAAGCCACCCGTACAGGAGATTACGTTCTTGCTGCTGTATCCTAGAACAGGTTCCCATGAAGCCAACCACCATCTCAAACTACTGCCTTCTGCTGCAGAGTTAAGGGCACAGTGTGATTCTCCCTTCCCTGCCATCCTTTGAACATTGCTCTTTCCCTGGATCTCCCCCAGCACCCCAAAACACTCCTCCATCCCCACCACAAAGAGGAAAAAAAACCAAACAGCATGACCATCTGCTATCAGTCTCCTGATGTTCGTTCACAAAGACAGGCCCAGGTCCCACATCACTCTAGGAACAGTGTCACCCTTCCTCAAAGGATTAAATCCATGCCCAGTTTTGTGGAAGGGAAGCAGATGCTGTCACAGTGGTTGATCACAGGTGATGAATGAATATTGAGAGCCAAGCTGCTCCTAACAGACCTGTGCTGCTGGCAGGACCCTCACTTACCTTTTGAAGGTGACCTGACTACAGAATATTGGCAAGGACCTCAGCCAGACCTGCCTTTTTAGTCAAAATATTATTTTTATAGCCCAGGCAGAGGCACAGTTTTATTCTGTGAGTGCTGCTGAGTGGATGGGACTGCATTTCATCCATAAGAAAATTAAGAGACTGATTTGTTTACAGGGACAGACAGTGATAGGACAAGAGGAAACAGGTTTAAACGAAAAGAGGAGAGATTCTGATTAGGTTTTGGGAAGAAACCCTCCCCTGGGAGGGTGGTGAGGCCCTGGCACAGGTTGGGCAGAGAAGCTGTGGCTGCTCCATCCCTGGAAGTGTCCAAGGCCAGGTTGGAACAACCCTGGATAGTGGAAGGTGTCTCTACCCATGACAAGGGAGTTGGAACTAGATAGTCTTTAAGGTCCCTTCCAACCCCAACCATTCTATGATCCACCTTCAAACCAATGCATTTGTGCTCAGTAATTAAAAGGGAAATCCTTTATGCACTGTATTAAAGCAGCACGTGGGCCACACTCAACCAACCAGTCTTAAGGAAAGCATTTCCTTCCTGTATTGATCACCCATCCATCCATCCAACAAAGTGGCATTAAAAAGGCAGGGGGAGGACAACAAGCCAAGTGTTATACATAGCAAATTCTGATTAGATTATGAAACTTTAAGAAGATCTTAACAAGTGGACAGTGTGCATTTTACATAATTAGCTTGTTACTTATAAATGCCTCCCATAGTGCCAATGGCAGATTTTCACCACCTAAAATAGCCTAAAGCTGCTGGATTCAAGAGCTCCTGCCATCCCAATTTAGATCAACTCAAACACAGAAACCACGAGGTGGTTTCGTTACACCAAGATTAAGGATTGAATTGGCCCTTGTGTGCCTGGATGTTGGAAGGGGTAGAAGATTACAGAGGCCAAAGACATATTATGTCACTCTGCACCTCGCCAGCCCAATCCTCACTGAATGTGAAGGCTGTTCCTCACAGCATTCTGAGAGCCTTCAAGTTACTTTTGTGGGGACAGAGCCTTGCTTTAAGGCTGGATGTAAAGATGCAGCCTTGTGGGATGCCACAGCTGCATCCATATTCATTTAGCAGAGATTATCCATTTAGCTGCTTCCCAGCTCCATGAGATACATCCTTCATCCAGCTGGGGCTGTTCCACACCTCAATTCCAAGAAGCAGCTCAGAGCAAGCCTTGAGTCACAACCACTGCCTAAAAAAGGTGACCTCAGAAGCAGCAAACCAGGTAAAGAAACCATCTGATTTGCAAGCTGTTCATGTCTGAGAAGGAAGTCCCAACAAAAGCAGAGCTGCACTGTTATTCCAGTGCCAATCCCTGCAATACCTCTTTCCCAGTGCCTGCAGACAAGATAAAGGGAGAAACATTTTCAATTCTAAATAAAGAAGTGCAAGAAAACATGCTGGAAAGATCTTGAAAAACTCTCATGGGAAGAGGATCCATAGGCTTAGATTTATCCCAGCACACAAAGATCATCCAACACACCAAAAACTAATTTGTGCAAGTCCCCATTTTCTAAACCATCCACCAACAGCTCAGAAAGCAAGCAGAGCAGAAAGACAGTCCTTAAATCAGGGGTTACCCCAAGCAAATGATGCCCCATCTTCACATACTGAGAGATTATTGAGACACCAACAAACTTCCTTGGGTAATACCGAGTGTGTCCTTTCATAATGGCCATTGCCAAGGACTGAAGGGGAAAGTGACGGCCACGTGCAGTGAACAGTCCCAAAGAACTCCAGGGAAAAAAGGAAAATACTTCTAGTACCTCCTGGGAGCCCTACAAGAGCTGGGGAGGGACTTTGAACAAGGGCATGGAGGGACAGAATGAGGGGGAATGGGTTCAAACGGACAGAGCAAAGGTTTAGATGAGATCTCAGGAAGAAATTCCTGTCTGTGAGCGTGGGCAGGCCCTGGCACAGGTTGGGCAGAGAAGCTGTGGCTGCCCCTGGATCCCTGGAAGTGTCCAGGGCCAGGTTGGAGCAACCCTGGGCTAGTGAGGGGTGTCCCTGCCCATGGCTGGGGGAGGAACTGCATCTTTAAGGTCCCTTCCAATCCAATCCATTCTGGGATTCTGTGATTTCCTTTTGTCTCAATAGTTTTACTCCTTAGACCCCAGAAATGCCATTGGATGCCCCCTCTTCAACAAACCTACATTACAGGATATGAACCTTTTTCCTTTAGGAAGATTCCCAAATTACAGATAAATGGAGGGCACGAGGCTTTAGCTGACTGTGAGAAACTAGCAAGGCCAGAAGCTCCAAATGAGAGATAACCCATTAATCTACACATCTGGGAAGAAGCAAAGCCAACTGGTGCCCCTTTGCATGCAGAGTGTTGACCCAGGATGATATTCTGCCTTAAATTGTTTGTGTGGTCTGAAAATAGAGGATCCATCTGCCAGTCCAGGGCTGGAGGATCAGTTTTTCCCAGATTTAAAGGCATTTGGTTGACATCTTATTTGAAATAATTATCAATATCCCCAAACTACTCCAGAATTCTGAATGCTACAGAGTCCACCTGTGAAACAGATGAAGGGACCTGAAAGTTTGGTGTCTAAATTATTCCTCTGAGAACTAGAAGTGGAAAAAGCAAAAAGAACTAAATGGTTACACACAAATGACCTGCATTTCAGCTCCTGAAGGGCCGGGAAACATCAGCATAATTATGTGTATACAGTAGGAAATCAATTCTATTTCCAAGGTTATGTGGCCACATTCTGCATGATTCTTTTCCAGATTCCCATCTTGTGTTTATTCCCTCAGGACAATTAGAGGGAAAGAAAGCAGTGGAGCACAGGAGGAGCAAACTGATCTTATGAGCACCACTGTTGAGAATTAAAACTCTCTCACGGGGCCACAATAGAAGGCAAATTGAGTGAAAGAGCTTTCACAGTTGGTCACAAGTCATTTGCAAACCTCATTTTCCAGTCTTTAGGTTCCCCCAGCGTGACAACCACGCGTGGGATGACCTAAAACAATTCCAAATACTCCAAAGGAATGAAAAGAAAGCTCCAGCCTCAGAAGGGATGCTGTGGGTAAGTGGACTCTTGACAGCTTTCTCTGAGCTCTGTGTCTCAGACAACACCCCCGAGGAACCAAATGTGTTTTCCATTGAGTACACAAGGTGGATAATGTGTTCTAAATCAGCCTCGGGGCCAGGCACTTAATGAGAACAGTCAAGAAATATTTAGTAATTGCCCCTTCTCTGGGAGAGGTGAGGAACTTGCAGAACAAACCTTGCATGTGATCACGAGACTGAATTCCATCACAGTGCAGGCATAGAGGGAGATGATTGAGGTCACTCCTACAGTTCACCTCTGGAGTTTCCCAAATTAAACTGTGAACCCTTATATTTAGCAATAATTATGTTTTAAAAGGCATCTCCAGACCCTTTCGGTGCTGGGATCAAACCACACTATGTCTGGATTCATTTGCTGATGCACTTCAGTAATTATGATCCATTTTTACACACATTTCTCAGCAATTTTGTTCAGCCCTACAAGGAACAAGCAAATTGAAGGGACTCCAGCCTGTGTTTGGAACACCAGGGAAATCCTGTGGCATTTGTGACAATACAGGTGGAATTTGTCTGATACGGAAGCACTATAATAGGAAAAATAAAAATTGAAAATAAAAATTAAAAGCCCCACATTGGGCACATCCCACGAGTGAGACAGCTTTGCTGCAAAGCTTCACAACCAACCTGAGTCTCCCTTTTCAACTCTGCCCTTCGTATCCCAACACAACCAGTAATAAAGAACACCCAGAACCCCTCTCGAACTACTCCATCAACAGATGTTCATTAGAGCTAATCACAACCAGAGCAGCTCCAGCCTGAAATGGAGTTTCCATCTGTCTTCAAAATGCACGTGGGCTCGCTACACAATTCCCACATCCCACCTCTTTCAGTGGGGCTGGAGACTGAGTCCTCATTCCCAGGATGATACAGGGCACAACCACATGGAACCCACCAGAATTAGAACCAACAGGGTAAAACACTTTAAAAAATAAAACCAAGAGGGTTTAGCTTCATTTCCAAGTGTCACAAAAGTGTTGAGCCATAGAACTAAATAAAAAAAATATGAATAATGATAGATGAGCAAGAATAAATTGATATTTCCAAGAAAAAAAATAACTTGCCCATTAATAAACCTCTCCAGTAGATTCCCTCACCGTGGGGATAAGCAGGACCAGAGCTGCCCATTCAATACAAGAGAATACAAAGATAATTCAGGGCAAAAGAAGCAAAAATTTGGCTGAACACACCCATCTGTACCCTTCTCTCACCTTAATTTCACAGGAATTATGTTTTCCCTGTGGCAAAGCTTATTTGAAAGGAAAGGTACAAACCCAAGTTGAAGGGAAATAATTAGGAAATTGAGGGAATTTTTGAGTTTTAACAGAGACCCACCCCAAGATGAGCTCTCTCCTTGGTTTCTTGTACAAACTGAACCAGAATTCCCAGCACTTCAAGCAAATCCCTGCACAGCCACGTTGCTGAGGCAGCAGCTGAAACCCAATAGTGCTGCGACAAAACTTGGCTACGTCCTTCTCTGGGCTTTTACGTCCTTCCCTGGTAGACAGGATCACATTTCCCATCCCTTTTCTTCCTCTGAGCTTGAGACTTTCCACTTGGCCCCGTGTCAAGAAAACTGTCCCACCCCCAGCCTTGGTCTCTCAGCCCTGCAAGAGCCTTCTGCCAAGCCTTCCCTGAGGTCACAGAGGCATCCAGCATCCCCTGACCTGCATCCCCATGGGACACCATCCCACAAGTCTCACACCTCACTTCCTTGAAGCTCCACGAGCGTGGGTTGCAGCCCCAAAAGCTGAACCACAGGAACAAGAGTGGCAGGAGCTCACTTGCTTGGCCAGCTCTTGCTCCACCACAATCCCCTGAGTGGCATTTGTTTTCTCGGTGGTGGGGAAAGGAATCCCTCCAGTTTACCCCCCTCCAACCCCAAAACAGCAGTGACTGAGAGTGCCCCAACAACATATAAAACTCTCACGTGCAGCTGGAGCAATAAAAAAGCACTGAAAGTAAAAATCAGGGAAAGGCATTTTATAGCAAGGGAACAACTGGGAGACATTCACTTTGTTGTTACAGCCTGACTAGCAGGTCTCGGGATGAAGGGAGCAAGAACAACCCATCCTAGCACATAATTATTGCCATTTATCATCAAAAATACTCTTTGTATTCACTTCTTCCAACTGTGTCAAAGAGTTTAAGCAAGTACTGAAGACTAGTCTCCTGAACTCATGACTTCCCACCCAACTTCTTGCTGAGGGATGTCCATGTTGAGAATCTCAACATTTCAATAACAAACTCTGATCTATTCTGGAGCTGTCAAGAAGCAAAGTGAACATTAGCAAAGCAAGCAGCAGCTTCAAGGAAGAAAGACCCAAATAACACAAAGACAAAAGGCAACCTTTCTACTGGAGCTCTGTAACAATTTCTTTGTGAATCAAAAGCATTCTTCACACTGGAATTTTCCTCCGAGGTAAAGAGGGCTTGCAACTAATTAAAAATGAAGCCCTCCAAGTTTCCAAAGTATTTCGAGCGATAAAACCAAAGTTACAGCCTGAAAATAAATCATAACAGTAATATGCACACACTTGAGAGAAGGGAAAAAAAACAAAAACACAACAGATATAAACCTACACTGGAAAAATCTTACACTTCGTGCAGCCAAAATGCCAGTTGATACATGTCACATTTGGGCGCTCCAGGCAACGCTATCACAATGGCTAATACGGGCAGGCAGGGCTCCAAGACCCATGTCCAAAGCCCAAGAGGACACACAGATGCTCCCTGGAGCCTTAAGAGAACAGTGATGGCATCTCAGGCCTTTTGCTGAAGCTTTCACACACACGTCCAGCATCTTGAGCGGCGGCGCGAGGCAAAGCAAGGCTGCGACCTTTCAGGCACCATGACCAGCTAATCCTTCCTGAAGGAGGGCCTCAGAAAACGTTTAGATTGAAGTATCCATGAGATTAAGATGTTTATCCCTCCTCTATTCTGCACAGTTGTGATTTCAGTGTCTCCTGGCTGCGAGAGCTCGCGAGGACCAAGGGCCAAGAACGAAGGAGAGTGACCCGGGCAAAGGGAAAGGATAGCAACGCTAACAAATGCTCTGTGTATTTGCTGGAAACCTGTCACCAGCCTGCAGATAAAAGTGAAGCAAAGTCAGTGGAGATTTTCCCCCAGATGGAAATACCTCGTGTGGCTGAGCTGACAGATCTGTTGGGAGCAACAAGAACTAGGAGAAAAATGTGAGGCTACGGGGAGCAAAACATTAAGACTTTCCAGGTGTTTGTATCTGGATTCAGCCACAAGTGCCATGAACCCCTTAAGGTCACCCCAGTCTATCAACAGCCCAAAGCTGTCTCAGCACAAATGCTAAGAAGGAGGTCAATTAACTCCTGCTCTGACTGGAGAAACTGTTCCAGCAACCACATGTAGAGATCAGGGTCTTCCCTTCTCTCATTTCAACCTGGAAGGGTGTTTGGCACCAGAGTCCCCATGGGGGAACCTCATAGAGATATTCAAACCATAAAATACCCTCAGCTGGAAGGGACCCACAAAGATCACGAGTCCAACCCCTGGCCTTGCACAGACACCCCAACAATCCCACCCTGTCCCTGAGAGGATCACCCAAACCCTCCTGGAGCTCTGGCAGCCTCAGGGCTGTGCCCACTACCCTCTGGGGGAAAGACCTTTCCCTGAGATCCCACCTAAACCTCCCCAACAGCTTGCTGCTGTTCTCTTGGATCCTGTCACTGGTCACCAGAGAGGAAGGACCAGCACCTGTCCCTCCACTTTCCCTCCTGAGGAAGCTGCTGGCTGCTACATCCCAGGGGGATAATGCTGAGCTCTTCCAAGCACAGTTTGCAGCAAGGGAATGAAGGTCTCTGAAGCAACTTTGGCCACGTACCACAGCAAAACCATAATGTGGAGAAGAAATACACTTGGTATAAAGTACAGAATTCAGTTAGCACAACAGGAGGGAGGATGGAGACACAGCAGCAGGAGCAATCCTCAGTGAACATGGAGAGAGGAGGCAGAGGTTGATGGCAAGGTGAGCAGTCAAAGCCTAACTCATCTACATCCTGGAATATGTGGATTTGCAGAGTTCACCAAGCACAGTCTGCAGACTCCACTTAGGACATTCATACCAGACATTTCTGCTCACAGATGAGGAGACACCAAAACTTTGTTCCAGCACAGCAAACCCACACTGAGCCAAGGCCAAGGCCAGGCTGGACAAGGCTTGAAGCAACCTGGGCTAGTGGAAGGTGTCCCTGCCCATGGCAGGGAATAGAATAAGATGATCTTTAAGGTCCCTTCCAACCCAAAGCATTCTCTTTGAGTTGGATGCTGCATGAGGGCATGGGACAAGTTACCCAGTGCTTCCATGAAGTCTGCCAATACCTAGTGTGGCTCATTGAGGATGATGGGGACTTGGTCCTGAGCAAGAATGATCATTGATAAATTTATGTTCCTACACATTTGGTCATAATAAATAAGTGGATCAGAGGCAGACAATGTCAGGACACCACCAGACATCCCCCAGGCAAGGTTTTAAAGCCTTCCCAAAAAAGCCCCATTGGTTCCACACTGAAGGCCCCAGGGCTCGTGAGGCAGGTTTAATTTTAGAGCACACTCACGGGATTTGCTTACATAATTTTCTTGATTTGGAAGGCTTTTTATTTTCCTTAGTGAGAAAAGCTGTCCAAATTTATCACGTTAAGTAGGGGGCTGCTTGCCCATAAGGATCTTAAAATACATTGGCTGCGATTCCCCTTTTAAAGTTTGCATATCACAATTAGGGCAATATGGAATTAGAGCAGCTTTAAAAAGTGAGGTGGGAAAGAAACCATTAAAAAGGACAAATCCTTACCAAATTATATTGGCACCAAAACACAAACAGCCCACAGGTTGTCCAGAGGCTGCTGAAAACAGGGCAGCAAGAGATCAAGACGTGTTCCAGCTTGAACCCATTAAGCAGGATGTATATAAATCCCACAGCAGAGATTTTAATTGATTTGAAGAGTTTGCAGTGATTTTGAGAACACCATCTTTCTGTTAAAGGGACATTTTATAACATTTTACTACTGGAGATGCTGGCTTTATGGAACAGGGCAAGGAATTTCTCCCTTGGGTATCTTGCAAACCAGTCCCCAAAGTCACAGGGACAGGACTTTGCAGCAGCCTCGACACTATTCCAGATTTAATTCTGTTCAGCTCCTCCACCCCAGTCACTACCTGATCACAGGAAGGACTTAACTTCTGCAAAAAGCCATGAAACCCCTACACCAACACCTCACTCCTAATTTTGATACCAATTTGTTCATTTTGGTAATGGAAGTTATCTTACAGGGGCTATTTCTAACCCTGTGGATGGATAAGTTGCAGAAGTAGAAAGAAGGGGGTCAATTAACAGAGAAAATAAAGCAAGGAAACCCCACCAATCCCACAGGCCAACATCCCTCAGAGTGAAGATTCACAGTGGGAGAATTCAATTAAGATGTTGCCAGGTCTGCCTACTCAAACCCTATTTCAAGGGCCACTCCAGCAGGTCCTTTACCCTTCTGCCCAAAGGTCATAGCGATGCACACTGGAAGAAATTGTCCCTTGAGTGGAATCATTTCATTTGGGCCTAAAATGCAGCTCACAGGACTATGTGGGTCTTGATTTATGTTTTCAGCACTTTTCACTACTTAAAGAGCAGCCCTGGAGCTCCCTGGCACCACCCCAGGAAGCCACAAGGGATGGAAAGCCACACTCTGGGCAGCTCTTTGGTGTGAGCAATTCCCACTTGGAAGGCAGCTTGATGGGCTCCTGCTTTGGATGGTGGATACCCACTCAAACTTCATACACTGCATGACCTCAGAGAGGCCTTCAAAAAGCTATCCTGGAATGGTCAAAGAATCACAGAATGGCTTGGGCTGGAAGGGACATTAAAGATCATCTCATTCCACCCCCCTGCCATGGGCAGGGACACCTTCCACTAACCCAGGTTGCTCCAAACCCCATCCAACCTGGCCTTGGACACTTCCAGGGATGGGGATCCCCCAGGCTTGTCCAGGCACCCCCAGGCAAGATGATTCTTTGGGAGGTATTAATGCTCCTTTTCACAGATCCTGAGGTTGGAAAACATCATCCCCAAGTAAAAATGTGTACCTGGATGAAACATCTCTCAACAAGAGCTTGGTGTTTCCTCAGGAGTGAAGTTACAGCTTGGCTGCTCCCACCAAAGTGATGTGTTCTCAGTAGTCATGATTTTCAGTATTTCCCAGAGCAATAGCCCCAAAAAGTCTTCAAGAAATACCAGAGATGATATCAATGGCCTCATGTCTTCAAGAAGGAAATACCAGCACCTCATTGTGTTAAACTCACCAGGCATTGCCACCAAAAACTCAGGGAGACAGAGGGTTTGGGTCAGATAATTGAAAACCTAAAGATATAATGCAGTGATAGGACTTTCTCCCCCAAAGGTAGAGAATACTCTGGGTATTTTTTTGAGGGTACTCTTTGAGCAAGACTAGGGATTTATGTTAGATATTAGGAGGAAACTCTTTACTCAGAGGGTGCTGAAGCCCTGGCATAGCTGTGGCTGCTCCATCCCTAGAAGTGTCCAAGGCCAGGTTGGACAGGGCTTAGAGCACCCTGGGCTGGTGGAAGGTGTCCCTGCCCATGGCAGGGGGTGGCACTGGATGAGCTTTAAGGTCCCTTCCAATCCAAGCCTTTCTATGATTCTGTGAGAAGAATAAGAGAAAAAACCCTCCCAAAATCTGGCCATTGATTTACATCACTGCTCCAGGAAACTTAACCAGAGAAACCACAATTAGTGTGCAGCCACATCAGCAAACATCCACATGGTCATTATTTGCTCCCACTTCATGGCCAAGCCCAAAAGCAACATGGTGATGGTTCTTCAGCTGCTGTAGAAAAGGAAAGAGGAGTTCCTTGGTGGCAAGAAGAATGAGATTATATCACTTATGGTTCAGCCAGAGCCATAAGTGAGATGCAGACTTTGCACAGCAGCACAGTCGGTCCTTCGAGGCTTTCCTGAGCTGCAGCACAGAGGTGTCTCACAGCCCTCACCCACCCAGGGCAGCAGCATCCATGTCCTGCTTGTGGGCACTGTCTGTTCCCCTCTCCCCAGCCCATGGGGGCTCTTCATGAGAGCCATCAAAAACCCAACCTAAAGAAACTAAAGGTTTGTCCTTTCACCTCCCCCCACCAAAAAAAATCCTTATATAGCTGCCAGCTGCTGCTGTGACCACCCAAACTGCTCACCCATTTCTCAAGTGATGCTAAACTAAGTCAAGGAGCTGAAATATCCTAAGCAGGAGGGGAGGGTGAAGTTACACAGGGCCATTAGTAAAATAAACCTTCTCTCTGGCAGGCTGGAGAAGCAGCACCAAGAGCAATGTTGGCACTCACTCCAGTGATCAGGTTTAACCCTTCCTTTCCTCGGCCACCATCCCCATGGAGGGTGGCAAAGCTGGGCCAAATAGCCATTCCCTCCCCAGTCTACTGGTGGCCACAGGATTAACTTTGGGCCCACAGCAGCAGGACAGGGGTCTAAAGATGGTGTTACATCAGAGAATGGGCTGCAGGGATAGGGGCAAGAAGATGGAGAGCCCCATCTGCAGAGGGTCAGTGTTACCTCCTCTCCCCTTCAGAGAGCAGAGTCAGGATTTGGGGGCAGTACGAAGCAAAAAAGTGTTGTGATTGTTTTTCCCCTCTGCTCAGGAATCTTCCCTGACACTGGCAGGATTCCCCTCTTTATCCCAACACACTCACCATCTGACTCTTAAAACCCTATCCCACCAAACTCTCTCCAAAGCAAGAATTATCCTGCCCATTTGCCCAGGGCACCACAAGTAATGACTGTTTTCACTTGAGCTTCAAGGAAAAGAGAGACCAAAGCCTTTCACAACCACAGCTCATCCTCAGCTGGGGAGTTAAATTACTGAGCTAAGAGGATGAGTGTGCTGTTGGTCAAGTATTCCCAGTTCATCCAGTGCCTACAGGACAGCAGAGAAAAACTGGTGTGTGACTCACTGCCCTGCATTTTTTAAGTGAAAAAGCAAAGAACTCGGTTCGAAGGATTACAGAAAAAAAAAAAAGCAGGAGCAGGGAAAGAAAATAAGAGACAAAAAAATAAAGGAGAGCAAACACCTCTCCAACACCCTGCTAGGGCAATTTAAAGCACTGGGTCAGCAGATGCAGAAGCTTTTCAGAGGAGCTGGTTCACACATTAGCAGAGGTAAAATGTTTGCAGCTTTCTATCTGAGAGGCTGCCTATATTAGTCATCTGTAAGGGGACACTCCAGCAATGCTAAGTGGAATGAATCGAGCACAGGAATGCAAAGTGGGGTGGTTAAACCACACCAGTTTTGGAGTGCCTCCTCCAAACAAGGCTCTAAAGTGCCCTTAATTCAGTTTAGCCTGATTTGCATTGAAATCAAGTACGTTAAAGTGAATTAAGGACCTTTAATCCCCAAGGAGAGCGTTTCCACCAGGGCTAGTTAAGAGTAATTGAACTAATCCACTTTAAAAGTCAGTTCAGATTAGTTGTGCTAAGTGGCTGTGCAGATGAGGCCTGGGAGCACAGGGACTGTCTCTAGGCTGCAATAATCACATCAATCTGCCTCTGGGGCTGCTCTGGGACGACAGGGAGAGAGGCTGGGAGGGATCCAAAACACTCAAATAAGAACACTAATAGAAATGTCTACTTGTGCTTGACAGGTGCCATCTGGTTGCAACCAAAGGCATTTTCCACATGTATTTTCTGTACATACCGTATTCGCTGGGCATGGCCAAGGGGAAGCTGGTTTTTATGGGCAGCTCAGGGACCAGCTTACTGGTCCAAGAAGTGCTGGCAGCACCTTTCCCCCAAACCATGCTTAAGGCTCACATCCCTCACCGAAATATGAAATGCAGGTCTCCCTTCCCTCTGGCCTGAAGAAGCCAGAGGATGCATTTGGGCTCAGTGGAGGGCTGAAGTGACCAAGTCCCCACACACTAATGGGCTGGGGGTGGTTGGTTCCCCCATTCAGTGCCATCACACCCACCACCCCTCTCCCAAATTGTTGCCCACTTCCCACCGCTGCCCACCCCAGCTTTTCAACTGGACTCAACTGCTTATAGCAAAACCAGGTCACAATTCCCATAGGAACCGGGAATGGGAAGCTGAAGAGGGGCAAGAGAAATCAAAGAGAGGGCTAAACCCCAGCCCAAAGCACATCCTGCCCTGGTTTTCACTCCAGGCCACCCGCCAGACCGGGCAGCAGCACTGAGCAGGCTGAGCACAGGTTTTGCCTTTCTAGGAAAGCACCGAGCCCCTGCTCCATCCAAGCCAGTTCTTCCCCAGCTAAGAATAATCCCCCCAGCTGCTGTTTGATGTCCACATTGCCATGGAGGCAGTGTTTTTTCCCTGGGAGATACACAGGGCAGAGGCAGCGAGGCTGCGTGTGTTCGCTCCACTTAATGTTTCCTGTGCGGTTCGGGCCGTTTTACCTACAGGTATGTTTATTCCACTACTTTAAGCAAACCAGCAGACTTTTTAATGGAACTGTTGATATTTTTCCTGGCTGCTGCTCCTCCTGGAGAGGCGAGGCAGTGTACAAATGGAGTTCATTCCCAGCTCCAGCCCGAAGCTACTCCTCTCCTCCTCCTGGGACCGCGGGGAATTGAAGGTTTCCATTGCACTGGTCAGGTTTCTTCCTTCTCCAGCCTTCAGGTTTTAGATACACAAACAGAGGCTCTGGGGCAGCTGACAGCAGCAGGAGAAATGCGTGGCTGGTGCTTTAAGCAAGGGCAGCAGCTGCCCTGGAAATCCAGCCACGCATCTCCCAGCAAAGCCCTAGAAAAGGAGAGCAGGTGCAACACTGCACCCCGAAAATGATGCCTCCACCACTCACCCTGTTTTGCAGCCAGACCTTTTGGGCTGAAGCTTGATGTCTCCTGCTTATAAACCCTTCAGAGCTCACTAAGTCATCAGCAGAACCCCCATATGTCTCTGAACCCCTTTTATTGCTGCAACAGGAGCAGTAACTAACACAGAGGGCTCTGCTTCATCAGTCACATCCTGAAGGCACTCTCAGATACAATCTATGGTCCAAAAGCCCTTTGGGCCCTGAGAAGAACCAAAGGATGAGCATCAAGCCCCTGACTGAGCTCACTGGGAGGACAGTCCTGGTTCACAGCTCAAGTACCCTGATGTGCCCAAAGCCATGCAGATCCAACCTCGCCTCTCATCCCCATGGTGCAAGTGGGTACAACTCACCCCAGGGCTCTGAACATGCTCAGACAGATCAGACATCACCTTTAGAGCCACTCCCATGAAAAGAGCCCTCCCAGGAGCTCTGGTATCAGAGTAAACATCCCCAGACACACAGGCAGGAGTATCTGCATGGACAAGGCTACCCAACTGCCCCAGTGGCACTAGTGTGTCCACCAGCATCCCCAGCCTCATCCCTCACTCAGTACTGGAACCAGCAGCCTCTGGGCCAATCTGGGACCACCCCACACCTCCACACCATGAGGGAGAACACCCAGCCCCAGCCAGCTGAAAAATACACCCAGTGTCAGCACAGCAGAGGGTCATGCAGCCCGGGGCAGTCCCAAACTGAGGGATTTTTGTCCCAGTGAGTCAGACGAGGCCAAGCTGTCGAGCTCACCTCCCCCCTCCCAGCGCCAGCTCCCGCTCTCACATTTTCCATGAGCTTTGCAGCAGCACAAGGGCCTCCAAGGATGCAGGGATGAGGGAGGATGCCCTTCCCTTCCCCTGGCACCTCCCACAGGGCAGTGTCTGAGACAGCCCTGGTGAGCCCAGTCCGTGCACTGGGCAAGACTGGGAACACAAAATCCCCAGAGACAGGCTGCAGTCACTTTTAAGGCATCTCCACCACATCAGGTGAGATTTGTTGCTGCATGGCTGTTGATCCCTCTGCAAGCTCAGAAGAAGAACACAGGACCACCCCTGGTCCCACTCCCCTCCAAACATCATCTCTTTAGCCCACCATCTGCCCTGCACCTTGCAGAGATACAGGACTTGGCCTGTAGAAACATTTTTATCAGCTCTAGAAATCAAAGTGGACATGTCAGGCTGTAACACTGACCACAGGGACTGCTCAAAGCCTTTTTTTAGTCCAGCTCACATTCTCCCAAGAGCAGCTCTCTTGAAACTCATGCTAAGCCTCTGGATTTCCAGAGTCAACATGGGACAAGCCAGAAGATAGAAACAGTCACCAGGGATGCAACACAGCTGTGCTAAGGAGCCAAGGGTAGTGTTGGATCTTTGGTTAGACCCTGTAATTCAGCTCAAGTGGCTGTTTCACCTCTGGCCTCTCAGATCAACTTGTTAACCACGGACTGGGAAAGAGCTCCCTGCTTGCTCCCATCAGGAGACTTATCTTTGGCAGGGGCTGAAAACATCCCTACCCCCCTCACCTTTCATTACAGAGAGGCCCAGAGATGCAGAAAGAGTTGTGCTCTAAGTTTGCCAGGTATTTCAAGATCTCACCTTACACTGGAAGAGGATTAGGGCTAGAAAAGAATTTTGTCAAGATTAAGCCGAACAAGTCAGTTCTTTTAAATCAAGTATCAGTTCTGGTGAACTGTCCCCAGAGGGGTTTGGGCTCCAGGATTGGGTTTCTTGTCAGAGGAGATGGGCAGCACTGGAAAGCTGTAAGCTGAACTCTGTGTCCCTGAGCTGGGAAAGGTCCCCTGAAGCCACTGACTACCCTGAGAAGTCTTCCTTGAGACCTCTGAAGGAGTTATCCAGACCTCCTGAGACCCAGGAGGGTTGGGATGCTTGAGCCTGAGCAACACCAAAACACAGTGGCTTCTCTATGTTAAACTCCAGTGGAGACACCTTTTGTTTGCAATACATGGATGTCCCCTCAGCCACTCTCCCCCACTGCCTCAGAAGAGGCTCTGCAGCCACAGGAGACAGGACTGACTGGTTTTCCACAGGAGTCAGGAGACACTGAAGTCAAAGAAAGATTTGGAGGAAGCAATCCCTCTGGGAAATGATCTGGCAGATCTCCTCCAAGCAAGACAAGGACCCTTCCTGCAGGCAGAGCCAAGAGCTTCAGTGCCAAAGCAAGGTAGATCCCCACCAAAAACACAACCCCCCAGCCCTCAGCTACCAGGGATCTTCACAGTGGTCTCAAATGTGGCATTGCATTGGCCACCAGAGCAAAGTGAGGCCACTGCAAGCTCAGCTTCAGGCACAGCCAAGGAGAACCACCTTAACACCCAGAAGATGGAACTCTTTGCTGTGGCAGCTTCAGAGAGCAAGGTGTTTGCTGACAGTAATCCTAAAATGGAGCTGGAAAGCCCCACAAGGTCCTCTGGACCAGGCAGAAGCACCTTCACCCACAATCTTCGGCTGCAATCTCTAACAAGAGTGCAGTTCCACCCCCCAGGGCTGCCTGGCTTTGTTTCACTGCAATGCCAAGCATCAGATCACCAATCTTAGACAACAAAAAATAATAATAATCAATCTTCCGAGATGACATTAAAATGAGGACATTTAAAAGTCTGAGCTCACTGTAACAGTTGAGGAAACAATGCACCCAACTCAGCAGGGGCTGACACAGTGAGGTTTACACTGGGAATTAGCTGCAGGCAAAGCATGGGGAGCAGGGCACAGCAATGCCTCTGGGCTGTTTCTCTGAAGGAATCAGGTGGGAGAAGTCTACAAATACCTCAGCAAGCCTTAGAGGAACCTGCCAGAGCTCAGGAGATGGACAGCCCTGTGGTGATCCTGCAGCCCCTCCAGCCAAGCCAGCGGGGTCAGTGAGCACCAGGGCACTCCCACACTCTGTAGGAACACAGAGCTCACTCCCATGGGCAGAGCTGGGGAAGCTGTCACATTCAGCTGATGGATGACAGCAGGGAGCAGGAGGCACTCAGTGGAGGTGGAATTCAAAGGGAATTACTTGCTCTGAGTGGAAGTTAGAACAGGTATTGAATTTATGGGTGAGTCCCACCAGGAGATGTTCATCTGGTATTGGTGGTGTTTTTGAAGCAGTCATGACCAGTTCCTTTTGGGAAGAATCAGTGAATGGTTTGGGACAGATGGGACTATAAAGATCATCCCATTCCACCACTGCCATGGGCAAGGCCACCTTCCACCAACCCAGGCTGTTCCAGGTCCTGTCCAACTTGGCTTTAGACACTTCCAGGGATCCAGGGGCAGCCACAGCTTCTCTGGGTAACCTGTGCCAGGGCCTGCCCACCCTCACAGCCAAGAATTTCTTCCTAATACCCCATCTATCCCACAGGAAGGAGCTCCAAGGTCTCTCCAGGGCCAGAGACAAGCAGTGCTTAAGATCCAGCAGCAGTAAGCCCAGTGTTAGGCTGTGGGCTTTGTGCATCAGAGCAATTCATCTTTGTCACCTGCACATCACACAAGACCCAGGGGTCAGACTCAAGACCCACCCTTGTGTACTTCAAAATAAACTGCTCATTTTCCAGTATTAACAATGGAAGGGCAAAAAAATAAGTAGACCAAAAGTAGATGGGCTTTAATTCTTTTGCTCATCAGTTCAGCTCTTCCAACAGCCCTTGGCCTCAAAAACAACAGCTTGACACAGTTTGTGTTGGGAGGCTGTTAAGATGTGGTTTTAGAGAAGTTTAACAGCAGCCCAAAGTTCTGGCTAAGCCTCAGCCCATTCCTCCCAGGGCTGCCTCAGCCAGACAGGACCATCTGACAGGGTTTTAAGCTAAGCTCAGGTATTACATGGGCCTCTCAGTGCTCCATTCACATCTAGGGCAGGTCACATGTTGCTCCACAGCACAAGAAGCCACCTCCTGCTACCCACAGTCAATGGCCAGCTCTGCTACTTGAGCCTCTGGAAGACTCAGAGCAGTTTTTCCAAGAAAGGAAACTTTTGCTCCAGTTATGAAACTCATCCATCCAGTGCACAGCAAATGCAGAAGTCAGAGCAAGCTTTGCCCCAAACTCCACGGGCATCTGGCAGTCCAATTAATGCTATTCTAATCAACTATGCCAAATCAGCTCCTGAAATCCATGTCAGCTCCCACAGAGCCCAGCATCCCATCAGGAGGAACTGCACCCTCCAAGCCAGCACAGACTCAGCATTAATGTCACATACTGTTGAGCTTGCATGTTCTGCAGTGGATGTGGAGAAGAGCTGTTTTCCTCTGTGTTCTTTCCAAAGGCAGAGTTCAAGTTTTTTTAACCTGTCATTTCCCCTTCCCCCAAAAGAAAGCCCTCAGCAACTGAATTAACAAAACACTCCCCACACGTCAGAGAAGAATGATTTAAGATCACAAGCAGACTGGAAGAACTACAGAGCACACGCAGGAGCTGCTGGATCCATTTGAAACGAGAATTCTCTACAACAGCTGAGAGGGAAGAAAGTCAGGAGAGATTTTTCTATCAGCTGCAGCAAATCCTGTAACTGCTGTGTTTATCCATGCAGTCAAAATACTCCCTGTTCCACTCAGAGCAGTGCAAACATGCATTACAATAAAATGTAAAGCTTGCCGAGCAGATAAACTTCATGAGTGTATTTTATGACAGTATCTCGAGAGATAAGGCTCATTAGCACTTACAGCCACAACCTGAGAGCCTTAAAAAGTGCAGATAAAAAACAGGAGAAGAGGAAAAATCTGTAATTAGATGTCAAAAATCCAGCTTCTAAAGGGTTAACCCTTTCCACCCAGCACCACAGTAATGTCTTGCTCCTACTCAACTTCACCTGAGCTGGAAAGTCAGGAAAACATATCCCAACTTCAGGATTGTGTCTTGGACCAGGACCTGCAGCCACATTCTGCAGGAGGAGCAGTAGCCCCCCCATGACCATTTAGGAGTGCAAACAACAGGCCCTCTGCTCGAGGGCTTCTCCTCAGATTGAGAAACCAATTGTATTAACACACTACCAGCCACCAGAGAGCTTTTTTGGCTGCAGAGAGCAAGGGCTGCTTCAGTATGGAGGGAAGCCAGAGGCTCAGCATGTTTGCAGTCTGGAAAGCCAGGTGTGTGAGACTTCTTGGATTACTTCAACACTCCCTCAAGGAAGCTGGCAGGTTGTTACCTGGACACTTCGAGAACTTGGGGTGAAGAAGTTTGTGTCTAACAAAAGCTTTGAGCGTGAACTGAACAAGTGCCATCCCACCTGGTTAGAAACTGGGAGAGGGCAGATCAAGACAGCCCTCTCCTCAAACACCTCAGACAGCAAAATTCATGATGAGAGCTGATCCATTCCAAGCCCTGAAGGTGCCACATCACTCTGTGTGGCTGGAGCAGAGATATGGAACTTCTGACAGCAGAAGTCCTTCCACCTCTGAAGACTCAAGTCCTTGTCCAAGTCTCCTCTGTGAGGATAACCCAGTGTAATTTCCCCAAAATCCTCTTTCCAACCTAAGTCCCTCCTAAAACACATCAAGGCACAGGGATGCAATAGAGACAGGGCAGGTTAAGCCCACTCTTGACCTCTCCTGAGCCAAGACTGGCAGGTCCCACCACCCCTGCTCCAGGAATTTCCTCATGCAGTGGGCACACCAATGATGCTCAGTCACCTCCATGGTATCTTAGTCAAGCAGTGTCTCCTGATGAGGATTTTCCACCAAAAAAAATAACTTAAGGAATGTTTAAATATCAGCATTTATTAGGAATAAAGAGACTGTCAGCACATCCTTAAATGAATGGAATGGAGCATCCCTGGGCCAGGAACACCCAAGAGAGCTGGAGAGGACTTTTTACACAGGCAGGTAGCGACAGGACAAGGGGGAATAACTTTGAACTGAAAGAGAGCAGGTTTAGATGAATTATTAGGAAGAAATTATTGTCTGTGAGGGTGGGCAGGCCCTGGCACAGGTTGGGCAGAGAAGCTGTGGCTGCCCCTGGATCCCTGGAAGTGTCCAAGGTCAGGTTGGAGCAACCTGGGATAGTGGAAATTCCATCCTCATGGCAGGGGGATGGAACTAGAAGGTCTTTAAGGTCCTTTCCAACCCAAACCATCCTATGATTCTCCAGTACACCTGGCCTGCCAGCACAGTGGGTTAAGCAGATAGAAAAAAACTCAAGAAAGCAGCAAAAACTAACAAAACTCAGCCTGGTCAGAAAGACTCAAACTAAGCAGCATCACAGTGGCTTCTCCATGCAGTCTCCCAGACCTTCCACTTCACCTCCTCCCCCTTCCCAATCCCAAACCTAATTCAATTACCTGCCACCAAATAAGCCTCCAGGCGCTTCTCATTACCCCTCGATAAAGCACAAGGCCTTTAATTATTAAACACTCATGGGCTTTTTGTGTTGGGGTTGTGGGGCTGGACTCCCTTTTATTGTTGTTAGCAGCTTCCAGAAAGCAAGTTAATCATTGACCAGTCCTTTCACCAGAAGAGCAGAGTCCTGTGGATTCCTGGTCCTGCATCACCAGGCTGAAGAACTGGACTCCTGCTTTGCCAATTATACATTCAACATTCTCCTAACAAGCCATCTTCTCCTCCTAGGGTGTCATTTACAGCACTGGTGACCCCTGCAAATAAAAATTGGCACTAGTTGGGCACACAGGCTGTGACAATTCTCACTATTATGTTGAGCTCAGAGAGAAATTGTCCCAGTATCTTTCCAGGTGAGGGAAACTGAGGCACAAGGTAGTGGTTCCCAAGTCTCAAGCAACATGGTCAATCCAGTATATAAATAAGCCAAAAAAAATACTAATCCCTATCTAAATTAAGTGTTGTTCCACCCTCTAAGTACACAGCAGGCAAGAAGAGCTTTCAGGTACTTCCTAGGCTGGTTTGGGACAGATCCTGGTCCCCAGGGATGGAGATGCAGGTCTGGCAAACCTTACCTCCACACAGTTATTTTTCCAAGTGTTCCTGGCTTTGCCACCACCCTTCTGGCACTCCATCAAATCCAGTGCCACTTCCAAGCATCCACAAAGCAAATGCTGCTTCTGGGCATGGGGTTCCACGGGGCAAAGGAATGGAGGTTAAACACTGCTTTGAACTGACCCAGAGAGGCCAACTTTGGGAGAGACGCCAGCCAGGACTCGGAGCAGTCCCTACGTGACAACTCACCCAGCTCAAAAAAAAAAAAGCAGGGGGGAACAAAACACACAACCCAACCCAGAGGCACACCCTTCTTGGGAAACCCTGAAAACCCAGCACCTCAAAACCCACCCAAGAAGGGATGGCAGAGCCACGACACAGCCCCAAGAGCTGCCTCGGCGCGCTCCAGCTGTGTTTGCCTGGGCTCCACATTCCAGCCTCGCCAGCCGAGCCCAGGTTTTGTTTTTTTGGGTTGCTCCGAGAACCAGCTGCTCCATCTCACACACCACGCCAGCGACGAGCGGCGCGCCTGGAAAAGCCAGTGCTCTTGGCCCGGGAGCTCATGTGCCTTCGTGTGGCCCCACACCACCATCCAGTGACAGGTACAGAAATCCTGGACAGGCAGCAACCCCAGTGTGACCCACAGGATGGGGAAAAAAAAAATCACCCAGGCAGCAGAGCCCGTGGGCTTGCTTTTATTGGAGGTGACATTCAAGCTGACGCCACACGCTCGTAGTGACAGTTCAGAAACTCACCCTTGTCAGGCAGCCAGAATCACAGAATATGCTGAGCTGGAAGGGACCCACAAGGAGCAGAGTCCAACCCTTAACCATGCACAGGACCATTCCTAAGAGTCACACCGTGTGCCCCAGAGGATCATCCAAACCCTCCTGGAGCTCTGGCAGCCTTGGGGCTGTGCCCACTGCCCTGGGGAGCCTGGTTAGTGCCCACCACCCACTCCCTGAGCAATCACAACTCCCCAGTACCCCTTCAAATCCACAACCCAGCTCTTTTCCAAGCACTTTTAGCAAAATTGCACCCTGAGCCACGAGGTTTCCACCCAACATCATCTACAGTGTATAGTTATATCTGCGGGCACCTATTCTGCACCTGCCAAGGGGAATAAAAATATATTGCACTTCCCACGCTAAAATCCCCCTCTGTGCAGCAGAGGGCCTGCTCTCACCAGGGGTGTGTTGGTAAATTAGGGCAAGCTATGCTTCCCCTCCCTGCCTGCCTCTCCCCCCCGCGAGCATTTGAGGGTTCCTGTTGCCTGCGTGCAGTGCACAGATCAGTTACATTTATGAAGAACATTGCAATCTGTCAATATAAACACTATGTAAGCATGAGCCACTTGTAACATTACTACTGTCTTGACAAGTGTTTGCAGAGGGGGCAGAGCTGCTCGGCTCCTTCTGCCGCCCAGGGACAGCAGAGCAAATCCCAACATGCTGGAAAAAAAAAAGACTCCTTCAGCAAGAAAAACAAGGAAGGGGTACATCAAAACTAGAGCAGACCCTAAATCAGGACATCCAGAAAGAAATAGAGGGGGTTTGATTTACAGCCCGGACAGGTTGCCACCTCAAATCCACAGATCAGGCAGCTCCTACAGGCTGCTTTCCCTTCCTACCAGCACCAGGACATAGCAGGGCTGAAGTTCTTCAGCCTGCCCGTCACCCCAGCACAGCTAATCTTGTCATCTGCCACTTCCAGAGCCCAGCAGAGCAAGACCCAACACAATCCCCAGATGCCACTCTGGCATTTCCACCACCCCCAGCCACACTGGCGAGAGGAAAGGGAGGAGGGAGGGTACCCACACCCAGAGCAGGGAGGAAAAGTGAAATGCAATGCTTTCTCAGGGATCCCGGCAGGCTGGGGCTGCTCCAAACTACCCCCACCAGCCAGTTGTAATGTGGTGCAAATTAGTTTTCAGACAGCCCAGCTGCAGAGGCGATGGCTGAGCAGAAAAGCTTCGGGAACTTTTGGAACAGCCAGTGCATCTCAACACGCCGCTCTCAGCTCACGCTTCTCTCAATGCAATGCTTCCCCCTCTGGTGCAGGCTCAGCCTGGAACAGACTCCGGCGTGTTCTCCTACCCCAAAATGCACCCATCAGAAATGCTGATGGGCAGCTCTAAACACACAACAAGCCATCAGGGCTGTGCTCAGTTTTGGAGACGTGGTTTTCTCCTCTTTAGCATCAAGAAATTTCTTATCAGACGAGGCTGGGGAGCTGTAGCATCACCACATCCCTGCAGTCGGTCTCTTCCAGCTGTTTTCCAGTAGTTAGGGCTGACTATAAGCCCTCAAACCCATTCCTGAGCAGGTGCCTGTAGGTTCTCAGCTCTGCTCATGCTACACACCAGTATCATCTCAGGTCCTGCCCGTGCTTTCTATCAGCTCCAGATCAACCTGGCACCTGCTTCTCTCCTGCTCCAGGGAGGAGATCTGCAACACCCAGGCTCTCAGGTCATTCCAAGGCAAGGGAAGAAGCCTGTCCCTCCCTTTACCCTGGACAGGGAACCATTTCCTTCAGCACTTCTCACCAGGCAGCTTGGGGATGGAGCAAGGCAGCAGCCAGAGCCCCATCTGCACCAACATTACCTCACACACACCAAACTCTGCTTCCAGAGGGCATTTATCATTCTTGGCTGCTTGTGCATCCCTCCAGGAATGCCAGAGCCAGACTTCCAGGGAAGCAGCAGCCTCCAGCCGTGGTATTCCCACCCCAGCATCCCCTCCCTCTGTCTGGTTGCCCCTCGGGACAGCCACAGGCATAACTACATGCTGACACAATCTTGTTATCATGTAACCATGCCCCATTTCTGTCCCCACTAATTCCCCACCAGGCCACGCATTTAGAGACACGGAATTCTTTCCCTGAAATAAGACATTGGGGATTTGGGGGGAAGGGATCATCCACAGCTGTCCCTATCCCCCCTCCAGGCTGTGGAACAGAGCAGCCAAGCTGCAGCTACACCATGACATCTGTTTAACACAGTCTGTGCCCCACCACCTCCTCTGACAGGGATGTCAGCACCCACAGCAGAGGGTCCAGCAGACCACCAAGAGGTGTCACAAAGACTTTGGTGATGCCTCAGACTGGGGAGAAGCATCCCTTGCCCTGCCTAGAGAGGCTGGTGCATAAACTGAGCCAAATGCGGTATTTTAGCTCAAATGATGCATTCAGGCGTTTAGGGAAGACTCATTAGAATAAACAGATCTGCTCCTCTCCTGGAGCAGCTCCTCCATAGGAAGAAGGGTCAATATCAGCCTTCACAGTACACTTGCAGAGACACCGAGCTCTGCAGGAACGTCCAGTTTTTTACCAGGCAAGACTGCCTTCCTTATCAATACACAGAAGCCCACAGTGAGAAGGGCTCAGCTCTTCCACACACACTTGTTATATCACACCAGGAATTATCAGGACCTGGGATCTGGGCTCTGGCTGCTCCCAGTGTCTCCAGCAACTCAGCAAGTGCAGCCTCTGCCTGAGGCCTCTTGGAAGAACAAAGAGCAGATTAGCAGCAGATGCTGCTCCTTCGCTGTGGCTTTAAGCAGAGCTCGGGATGCTTTGCATAAGCAAACTCCACTGCACGCCACAGCAGCCCCGGAGCATTTGGAGTGCACATCTGGCTGGGTGCACATCTGGAATCTCCTATCCCCTCCTTATTGCCAGAGCCTCAAATCAGAAACAGCAGTTGCACCGAGACAGAGAATAACCCAAAGTGGTCAGGACAGACCCAGCAGTAGCTCAACATGTTCCCTCTTAAGTTAAAATCTCCACCAGGCAGGAGAGAAATCCCAGAAGGAACTGGAACGAGTTACCTGCTGCGTCTGAGCAGATACCAGCAGTGCACAGATTAATAGGAGAGTTACAGCCAAGCTCCTTACAAACCCTGTCAGTCCCCAAGGCACAATTCCACTGCTCAGTGCCGGTGGTCTTCAGCAGACACATGAGCTAACGGGCTCAGTACAGCCCTCTGTGTGCTGCTGAGGGACAGGAGGGCTTTCCCTACAAACCTGCACACACAGGACAGGCTGTTTCCTCAGAAAACCAGCCCCAGCAGCAGGAAGTTAAACGGTTCTGGAGTTGGAAACACAAGATGTAAGTAGCGCTGTTTGGAAAACTTTGCCAGACCACAAGCAATGGACAAGCCTCAACACCAGGATTTGTTTTACTGGAAAGAAGGGGGGAAAACCTCAACTCTGCTAAAACATTCTCCAGGGCTGGTCCAGTGGCTCCTACCAGCGGTCACAACACAACATCCCAAAAAACAAAAAAAATAATCATAAAATAAAGGCAAGAATCATCATTCTTGAGAGTAGGCTTGCACCAAAACCTCTTAGTCAGCTGCTCGCGTCTCACTCTCCTCGCAAACCGACAACGTCTTGGGGACAGATAATTTTAAAAGAAAGGGCAAGAGGCAGCAACACCCCAAAATGCAGAAGGGGCTACAGAGGGGGAAAGAGGCGGGGAGGCGAAACCCCGCGATGTAGCTGCGGGAGGCTCTGGAGCCGCGGGTTGCATTTGGGTCCCCCAGCTCAGCCCCGCGCTCACGGAGCGGGGGAAAAGCGGGATAAAAGTGGGATAAAAGAGGGATAAGGGGTCGGGACCGGGATCCACCTGCGCGGCCGGGCCGGGGGCGCCCCCTGCCGACCACACCCCGCCCCACGCACAGGTGAGCGCCGGGATGCGGCGACCCCGCACCGGGGGGACCCCCGGGAACCGCAATGCCATGCACTCCTGCTAAAGAAAAAACCCCAAAAAAAACCCATAACATCACCGCCAGCGCGATGCCGGCACCCGGCGTTGAGGCGTGCGCTTGAATGGAAGGGAAATAAGTTTTTTGGGGGGCTGCCCCATATACGGGTGGGGGTGACAGCCCGCGGGTCCCTTCCATGCGGGTCAGCCCGTCGGGGAAGGGACACAGCCCGGAGGGCAGGGCGGGGACAGGCAGCTCCAAAGGGATTCGGGGCGGTGGGACATCGGGCACGGCGATGGGGACGGCGATGGGGACAGCGCTGTCGCCGCCGGTGCCCCTTTCCTTCCCAGGGGCGCTGCTGGTGGGATGGGATGCCCCGCACGCAGCGAGGGAAGGAGCGCGGCAGCATCCCCACCTCGGGCAAGGCGCAAAGCCCCCTTTCGCATCGAAATCAAAAAGAAAAAAAATAAATACAGCAAAAAGTAAAATAAAAGTTCAAAGAGCGGCGGGCGCGGGGAGACACCTACCCGAAGTAGGCGGCGGAGGGCCGCGGGGCGCAGGCGAGCAGCCCTAGGAGCGCGCAGGAGGAGAGCCATCCCAGCAGGACGTGTCCATCCAGCATCTTGCAGCGGCGCCGGCGCTGCTCATCTCGTTCTCCCCGCCGCGCCCGCTGCGGCCCCGCAGCCCGCCCCGCTTCTTATAGCGCGGCCGGCAGAGCGAGCCCGGNGCAAGGGGTGAGTGTGCAAGGGGTTGGCACCTGGGCAAGGGATGGGAAATCATGCAAGGGTCTCATGTGCAAGGGGTGGGTGTGCCAGGGGTTGGCAACTGGGCAAGGGGTGGAAAGTCATGCAAGGATCGCTTGTGCAAGGGGTGGATGCACCAGGGATGGGTGGTTGTGCAAGGATCAGGGCATTCGTGCAAGGGATGGATGTGCCAGGGGTGGGCAGCTGGGCAAAGGATAGGAAGTCGTGCAAGGGGTGGGTGTGCAAGGAGTGGGTAGTTGTGAAAGAGTCAGGGCATTTGTGCAAGGGGTGGGTGTGCCAGGGATGGGCAGCTGGGCAAAGGTCAGGTGGCTGTGCAAGGGTCAGGCATGCCAAGGGTGGGTAGTTGTGCAAGGATCGGGGCAGTTGTGCAAGGGAGGGATGTGCCAGGGATGGGTAGTTGTGCACAGGCCAGATATGAAAGGGAGGGATGTGCCACACTTGGGCAGCTGAGCAAGGGCTGAGCAGATGTAAAAGGGCTGTGTGTGCAAGGCTTGGACATGCCAGGGGTGGGCAGCTGTGCAAGGATCAGGCAGTTGTGTGAGGATTGGGTGTGCAAGGGGTGAGTGTGCCAGGGATTGGCATCTGGGCANGGGACGGACCGACCGACGGACGGGGAGCGGCGGCGGGGCGGGCGGAGAGCGCAGGGACGGGAGCGGGAGCGCCGCGGGGGGATGAAGGGGATGGGAGGGATGGAGAGGGATGGGGGTGAAAGGGAGGAGTGGGTAGTGGTGAGAGGGTGCGTGTGAGAGGGGTGGGTGTGCTGCGGGGAGAGGGGTGGGCAGCAGTGCGAGCAAGGGCCAGGTGTGCCAGGGGTGGGTGTGCAAGGGGTGAGTGTGCCAGGGATTGGCATCTGGGCAAGGGATGGGCAGCAGGGCAAGGCCAGGTGTGCAAGAGGTGGAAGTGTCAGGGCAAGGCAGTTGTACAAGAGTCAGGTGTGCAAGCGTTCCATGTACAAGGAACGGATGTGCCAGGAATGGGCAGGTGTGCAGGGGCCAGTCAGTCATGGGAACACCAAGTGTTGGATATCTGTGTGGTCACACAAGGGCTGCAGCTCCAGGTGCTGATCCATCAGGCTACAACTGGGCAGTTGTGCAAGGGCTGGACAGTTGTCCAGAGGTTAAATGTGAGACTCAGTATCTCAGGGACTTGACAGCCATGGAGAGACAAGGTGGGCAAGGACTGATCCAGCATGCAAGGTCTGAGCACTGGTGCAAAGTAGTTAGTGCCCTAAATGTCACCCTTTATGGCAGCGTTTTTCCAGGTAGGTGACGTCGCTGGCATCGTCATCCTGGAGGTAATTTCAGCGCTGCTGCCACCCAAGAACAAAAAGGTTTCCCTCCTGAGCGTGTGTGTGTGTCACACTGCTGAGCCACCCCGTGTTTCCACGGGAACAGGGACAGGAGGACAACAGGTACTCGGCTCTGGGCTCTCGTCTCAAAAGCCACTGTCCCCAGGGGTTTAAGCTCAGCTCCACAAAGCTGTGCCCAGCAGGTGTCACAGGGTGAATGACAAGACAGCAAGACCTGGGGGACCATGGTGGGGCTGACTGTGTTTCTGACCCCCAGAGTCCGTGGACAAACCAATGCAGGAGCCACACAGGGAGTGGGATATTGGGGATGAACCTTTTGTCCTGGAATAACTCCTGGAGTGATACTGGATGCTCAGTGAATTTATTCACACCACTGGCCATGCACTCAGACATTCCCAGTCTTCCCAGCATTGTGCAAATTTCACGGATTCTTCTTATTTTTAGGGTGGGGGGAGAAGATGTTTTAATTTTTAATGTATAAAATATCTCTGGGCAATTCCTGACCAAACCTTTTCAAAAAAAAACCCCAACAAACAAGCAAAACCAACAATAACAAAAACCCAAACAAACAAAACCAAGAACAACAAACAACCCAAACAACAAAAAAACAAGCAAAAAACCCCAAACAAAACAAACAAACAAACGTGGAAAAGCACTGTTCAAACTTTGTCCATCCACCCCTGTGTGGGATTTGGGGTTCCCACTGTGCCTCTGCATCAGCACCCTTTGGGGTGGGAGCTGAAATATGCTGGGAGGGATGGCAAATCCAATGCAGCTTCCTCAAATCCATGTGATTCTCCAGGATCTGGGAATATCTCCATTTCCCTATCACAGTGGTTGGGGTGGGGTGGCACTGTGCCACCACCCCCTGTGTCCCCATGGGTGCTGGGTGCTGAGTGGCTCCGTGGGCCATCACAGCCTGGCAAAGACCAGCAGCAATGTGGCATTAAAGCCCCATCTAGAGGCCTTTCATCGAGGAGAATTTGGGAGGTAGGACCAGCTCTGAGGTCGTGTTGGGTGTCCTTATCCTCCCACTCGTGTTCTTCCAGCTTTGGAAAAGGCAATAAAAGGGCTGTTGATGGAGGGATGGACAAGCAGTGTTATGTATTTTCATTGGGAGGCTTTGCCTCAGCGTTTCTCTGCTGGAAAAGACAGTTTAAGAGTCATTTTTCACGCACGTCCCCAAGAAGCTGGTGATCCCAGCACGTGGAAGGAAACTCCGGTTCCTCCAGGCAGCCCCAGGGCAGAGGGTCATGGAAAGGCAGCGACCCTGCCTGTTACTCATTTCCTCTGCCCACAGAAGGTGCCGTACCCGGGGTGATGCTCTGGGACGTGTGTGAGTCTTTCCGAGGTGAGGCAGCACCAAAAATAGGCACCACTTCTGCTTCCAGCCCTGGAAAAAGGGAAGCCTGAGCAGGCACTGACCCCTCTAGGGCTTTGCTGCCTGTCATGCCAGGGGACCATCCACCAGCCCTGGGCACAGCATCCTCCTGGGACGCCTCTGTGGCTTCCCAGGTTCTTCACAAGTGCCTCGGGGTGACATCAATCCCGGTGTTTCTGCTCAGCCCCGTGTCCCCACAGCCACCGACAGCAGAGGGCAGTGCCACATCGGCACAGCGCCTTGTCCACGGCAGCGTGGACGCATTGGAATGTCTTGGATGTTTAAGTGGGAATTTTGGGCATATTCTGTGCAGGATGGAGGGGACACACCAGAGCCAGAGGGAAGCAGCCAAGCACCCAAGGAGTTTCATGCTTTAAGTGGCAATTTCAAAGGGTCGTAACCACACCAGGGAATAGCGTCGCTGCCAGCAACATATTGTCTTCTTTATGTTCTTTAGGATCCAAAGAAAATGCCAGGATACAAGGATAATGCTGGGAAAAGAGCCCCAGAGTGGTTGTCACCTCTGGTTTGGCATCAGCAGAAACCCTGTGTCCTCCTCCTAATCCCAACCTCCCCTGTTGTTCTTCTGTAATATGTAATACGTAATATGCAATATGTAAATATGCAATATGTAATATGCAATATGTGATATGTAATATACTCTGCATCAAAACACTTGTGGGAGTGACCTGTGAGGATCCCAGCAGAGGGTCTGGCATCCTGCAAAGAGTCCTGACATCCTCCTCCCAGTGCCAGGGCGAGCCCTGCCTCCCAGTGGGCACAGCCAGTGGGATCTTCAGCCAGCACAGGCTGCTGTGGTTCCTCCATCAGGCTCTTCCTGGGCACGCTGGACCACTGGGGGATCTGGAGGGTGACTTCAAGTTTTCCTTCTCCATGACTCAGCTCTGGAGCAGGGCTCAGCCTGCCTGTATCATTCCAAAGGCTTCCCCACCCCGAGGAGCCCTACCATCCATGGGGGGTTTTTGCAAGACAGCCAGCATCTCTTTTGCTTGAGGCTCCCCTTCCCTCCCTGTGGCTCTTCTGAGGGTGCTTCACTCCTCCTGAGCAGCTCCCATTAGAGAGAGGAGGATTTTGCCCAGCTCACCGAGGTCTCCCTGCATGAACCAAACCTCTCCAGAGCAGCAACTCCGGCTCAACGGGGTCATTGACTCATAAGAGTGCAAGAGGGAAGGAGAATACCCATGAGCTCATCTCCTTCATCCCTCCCTGCCAGTCCTGCATGGGTTCCCCACCAGATCCTTGGCACTGACTCCCAGATTGGAGTAACTCAACAAGGCAGCAAAAAGTGGGGACCTCACCAGGCTGGGTATCTGAGGCTGTGCCTGGGATAGCTGGGAATCCTTCAGCAGCGTTTCCTCCCAGCACATCACCTCCGAGATGAGCCACTCACACTTCCCTTCCTCAGTTCCCTTAATTGGAAGTGGGCCTGGCATTTCTCTGCCCTCCGGATACAGCCTGAAATAACAGCCAAGGCCTGGGAATGCCACCGTGCCCACGGGACACGGGTTGTTCCACTGTCCCAGGGATCACGCCGTGCAAGCCTCCCCTGCCACCACCACTTCATTTCCAGTGACTCCTTTTTCGCCGTCATGTGGAATTCCAGGGTGTTTCCTCTCTTTGAGTGACCACACACAGGCTGGAAGCCAGATTCCTGCTTCTCTCCCATCAGGCTTGGATGCAAAGTCAGCCCAGGGATGGCTCCATGGTGTGTTGTGCCTCCATCCCTTCCCTCCAGCCCTTCCCTCCAGCCCTTCCCACCATCCCTTCACTCCATCTCTTCCCTCCATCCCTTCTCTCCATCCCTTCCCTCCATCTCTTCCCTCCATCCTTTCTCTCCATCCCTTCCCTCCATTCCCTCCATCCTCTGGCCTCTGCCAATGATACCGAGGGGTACAGACATGGTCAAAGCATGCCTGTTGCTTTCAGCTGAGCTACTGGAGCCAGACTGAGACCATCCCTGCTTTCCTGGGGCTTTGAATCATCCAAATCCTTCAAACAAGGAGCAACTCCTGCCCCTTCCCACTTTCCCAAATGAAGAAAAGGCACTGGAGCCATTTGCAGGGTGTTACTTCCAGAGGCATCTCAGTCACACCGAGTATTCTGAGTGTTATGGGAAGCAAAAAGCAAATGAGAGCAGTTTCCCATCATGGAATGCCCCTCTTGCCATCCAGGGCAGGGCTGGATGCAGGGCTATGGGGGTACTGGAAGGCTGTGTGTGTCCCAAGCTGCAGAAGGTGTGGGGCCACCAGCTTTGCCCTCTGAAACCCATCTGGGATCCACCTGGGGACCATCCTGGACTCAAAGCCGTGGCTCCTTGGGCTGCACATGTTGAATTTTAGCTTGTTCCTCGATAAGTCTTGTCCTGAAATGGGGCAAATGGAAACTGAGTCTGATGGAAACAGAATCATTCAGGGTATCAAACTCATCAAAGTGGCCCCAAGCAGGGCCTCTCACACCAAATTTCAATAAGTAGCAGATCTCCTAAACCTCACTCCCCTCAGAGATGCCCTCTCAACTCATCACAGAATACACAATAAAATCCTTTGGAACTATTCCATATAACAAGAAGAAGGGCAGATCTTTAAATTTTCCCCCTAATTTAAGTGGCTGTTGCTTACAAGAGAAGTTGAAGAAAGGACCAATTCATCACCTCTTTGTATGAAGTGAGCTCGAGGTCGCTGCACAGACCTTCTTAGGACCATGGAATCATAGAAAGCTTTGGGTTGTGAGGGACCTTAAAGATCATCCAGTCCCACCCCCTGCCATGGGCAGGGACACCTTCCACCAGCCCAGGGTGCTCCAGCCTGGCCTTGGACACTCCCAGGGATCCAGGGGCAGCCACAGCTTCTCTGGGAAATCCATTCCAGTCCCTCCCCACCCTCCCAACCAAGAATTCCTTCCCAATATCCCATCCATCCCTGCCCTCTGGCACTGGGAAGCCATTCCCTGTGTCCTGTCCCTCCATGCCTTGTCCCCAGTCCCTCTCCAGCTCTCCTGGAGCCCCTTCAGGCCCTGAAAGGGGCTCTCAGGTGTCCCTGGAGCCTTCTCTTCTCCAGGTGACCCCCCAGCTCTCCCAGCCTGGCTCCATAGGACAGGGGCTCCGGCCCTCAGAGCATCACCATGGCCCTCTTTTTTCTCCTCTTGCTGCTCTTAAGGTCCAGTCATTTCTCTTTGGCAACAAAAGGGACATCTCTTTTCACTGTTGCTTCCAAGAGCTGGCAATTTTTTTTCTAAAGTACTTAAAAATGGAATTTTTTTCCTCCTCCTCCCGTGCACATCTTAGTCCTGAGTTGTGCTCTGCTCTTGCAAAGATTTTTCTTCAATATACAATTATTATCAAAATAACCCCTCTGAGTAAATCAAGACAAGTTCTTCACATGGAAACCGCATTTCATGGAGAATCTGGGACTTTATAAGTCTGGACTAGAAAGATTTTTAATACATTTTAATCCCAGTGCCAAACCATGTCCTTAGTGTCTTTATGACAATCAGGCACGTGTTTTTGTTAGATGGAGCTGCAGGAGGTATTTTTTTAGGTCTGAAGGAACAACACCAAGGACTCATTTCACCTTCTGCCCGAGTTCACTCTGTAAAACATATTGATTAACCAGCTGATTTGAGAGATTTTGGTGACAATTTGCTCCCTTACGAAAATCAGATGGTAGAGAGAGGCCTGAATTCGTGCACAGTCGAAGGAGAAGCCCCTGTGTGAGCTCAGCATCTCCCCTGAACTGATGAATCCTGCTGGTATGGTGCCAGCCCTGAAGCATCCCCTGCCTGTGCTGCTCCTGGGCTTTCTTGTGGCCACACTGGAGGTGGCAGGAGAGGGACTGGAGCAGAGAAATTAGGAAATGGATGTTGTGCATGTGTGGGGCATCAGGGGAGCAGAGGGTGACTCAAGGGTTACTGCAGATGTCTGCAGATCTATAGGAGACCTCTTTAGCTCTGCTCCTGCAGCACCTCTTGTTTACCTCATCCTGAGGTGACAGGTGCCCTGGGGTAGCCTGTCCCTCTATCTTTAAGGTCACTCACCTCTGTATCTTGGGGGCTTGTGGCAGTGACCAGGGATATGCCCAAGTCAAGGGTCTTTGACCTTGAACATATATTAAACCCATTCACTGAGGGACATGCAGGGTCCCTGAGAGAGGAAAGGAGAGATATGGTAATGTGAGAAAAAAGATAAATAATAAAAATAGTTAAAAGTGGGGTGTTGAAGCTGTTTTATTTCAGTCCAGCTGTCCCTGGCTGCAGTCACTCTGTTGCCTTGGAGAGAGGTACACAGAAATCCTTTTAGATCCCTGCAAATTCATTCCTGGTTCATGTTTTGCAACAGATTCTAATAATCTCTGGGGATGCTGCATTCCACCATGGCTGTTTTGGAAGTTTCTCTAATTGGTTACTGCTCTGATGAAATAATTATAATAAAAAAAATCCTCTTATTGATTCTTAGCCTTTTGCCACCGTTTCATTTTGGGTCTCTCCTTGATGGGAAATGACAGGTCACAGCATCTGCTTTTTCCTGGACTGAAATTTGTGCTCATGGGGTAAAACAACACAGGGCCAGAGATGGGCTGGTATGAGTTGAATGTCAATGTCTGGTCATGGGAAGTGAGGGAAGGAGAAGGGTGTGGGGTTGGTGGATGGGGCTGGGGATGCTCCTCCTGGATACAATTCCCTCTATTAAGATGTTTGACAGCTTTTAACAGGGCAAAGAACAAAACCAATCATAATAATTGTGCATGAGGAGCAGGTCTGGGCAGTGTTTTTTCTCTTTTTTAATTTTGGGGGAGGTTTATTTGGGGTTTTGGGGGTATTTTCTTGCTTTTGAATAGCGAAATTTCTGGAAATGGAAACTTGGAAGGAAGAAAAGACATTCAAAGACTCATGCTGGGATTCTGTGGGCTGGAGAAAAGGTGGGAGAAAATTTCTGGTGGGGGGAAAGAATGAAGCACTTCCTTGCCGTGTTCTAAAAGGCAGGTCCAAAACGTCAACAGATTTCCTTGGATATTTCAAAATATGACCTTTTTGTTTGAAAATTACGTGCTGGCTTTAAAAAAAAATCCCTATGTGCAAAGGAAAGGCAGCAAAGGGTGGAGTGAAATGCCCTCAGAAGGGAACAAAACCAGCAACTGAGCTCAAATGGACTGCTACAAGCTGAGCCAAAAGGACATTTGCTGTTCTCCAATTTCATTTTTTGCTGAAAAGCCTTGGGAAAAAATAAAAAGACCAAACTCAGCTGGTATTTCCCATCTACCTGAACTTAACTCTGTCACACCTTTCCAGCCCCTGTTTTTTGGGTTCAGCTTATCCCCTGGGAGATCCACCACTCTTCCCCCCACGCTGGGGCCATGAGTGTTGGCGGAGAGGAGCCAAGAGCGTTGTCCAAAACCACTTGGTGACAGCTTCTGGGTGGCAGGGATGTCCCCAGGGAGCTGTCCTGCTGTGCTCCTCCATCCTGAGAGCAGCCACACTGATTCCAACAAAAGGCAAAATTGCTTCTCCTCGATCCTGCTACGAAACCCCATCCGAAATCCGCAGCGAGACGGAGTCGGTTCACAGAATCCCGGGATATTCCCAGTTGGGAGGGACCCACAAGGTTGTTTTTTAAGCAGCTCTGGGCGGTTTCTCCAAAGCCGTTGACAGTTTCAGTGGCTCAAAACAGTGGGATCTTTCCAAGGGATTTACCAAGGGGGTTATTCCCCGGGTCCAGTGGCTCCGCCGTCCCTTCAAGCCGTAGGGGTAAGCAAACCCATCCCATAGAATGCCGGTGGAGAAGGGATCCGGCCAAGAGATCTGGCAACCCTTCAGCTGCAAAACAGCCAGAAACAAACGGAGCAAAAATATTTTTGTAGTCACAACATCAAGCCCACCCATTGAATGTGTGGCAGGGATTTTCCAGCGCTGCTGAAAAACTCTCTCCCTTTGCTTTTATTTTTAGATGAAGGGTGATTTCGGTCATGTTATTTCACTTTTTTCTTTTTTTTTTTTTCCTGACGTTTCGTGCTAATAAAAGTGTTTTATTTCACAGTGTTTAGCTTTCTTTTAAAGTTGGGCTCCTGATTTACTGCTGTAACTGAAATGTCATTGTCTTGAGGGTTGTCATCTGTCTGGTCTTCAGCCAGAGTGTCTGGGAGCTGGGTGTTTTCACCTGTTAGAGCATGAGCAGACTGCCAGATTTTGGCTCACGAGCCCTGAGTTGAAAGAAGGTTCCTAGGAGGGAGTCCCCACTCCTGTGAGTAAAATGAGCCTTTTGAAAGAAAACTCGAGTTCAAAAGTCTTTTTACAAAGGCATGGAGTGATGGGACAAGGGGGAATGGCTCCAGAGTGACAGAGGGCAGGTTTTCCTTGGATATTTGGAAGAAATCCTTCCCTGGGAGGGTGGAGAGGCCGTGGCACAGGTTGGGCAGAGAAGCTGTGGCTGCCCCATCCCTGGGAGTGTCCAAGGCCAGCTTGGATGGAGCTCTGAGCAACCTGGGCTAGTGGAAGGTGTCCCTGCCCATGGCAGGGGAGTTGGAAGGAGATGATCTATGAAATCTCTTCCAACCCAAACCATTCCATGATTCCATGACTCTGGAGTATCTGAGTGTAGAGACTCCTTCTTGCTGTGCCATCTGCCTGCTGCCAGTCCTGCTCTCTGCTTGCTCAGTGTTTCATGTCTCTCTGCACAGTGATGAAATGATTATTTTACAGAGTGCCAGTTGCTGCTCAGGCTCTTGCAGGCCTTATCCCAGCCTGCTGCACCTCCTTTACCTCTTTTTTCCATCCAAAGAACAGAGCAAAAATGACAGATCCCAACAGGTAACTCACAGCTGGGGAAAATCTGAATCTCACTGTGTCCTCCTGTGTCTTCTCCTCCCTGTAGCCCATTGCCTTCTGTCTTAGATTACGAGCTCAACAGCAGTTTGGGAGGTAACCTCACAGAATCTAGCTTTGTGTGCCCACAAAGCTCCTGGAAATGGGCTGAAAGTGCCCAGAGACCCAAGGCTGTGTTGTCTGGTTGATGTTTGGGATGTGACATCACCATGTGGGTGGTTGGGGAGCAGAGCACTGGAAAGCAGGGTCCATCCACACTGTTAGGCTGTGATGTATGGGCAGGATGCTCATCCTAGATGTACCAGCTCCAGATCTGGCCCAAAATCTGACAGCTGTCATGTATTTGGTTAATCTGCCAAGGAATTTTTCAATGAATTTATGCAGTGAAGCAGAGATGAAGTTTAATACCTAGAAAAGTTTGTCCTTTTTTGTTTCAATTAGATGTTTTGTTTCAAAGTTTTCAGGTCACAAAATCACAGAGTCATCAAGGCTGGAAGAGACCTTCAAGATCTTCTACTCCAACCATCAACCCAGCACCAATATAATCACCCCTAAACCTCATCTCCAAGTGCCAGAATCAAATGCTGGACTTTCATCTTTTTTTCACTCTTCTTCCCAGCCCCAAAACAAATGTTTTGTGCTCTGTTTTCATCTTTTAAAGAGCTTTGGAAATCTGACCCACAGGTGACTTTAAGGATCCCAGACTTAACTCTGCCTTTGGGAAACTTCCTATTTCAATATTCCTGGGAACCCTGAGGTACACCAAGAATATTCCATGTGCCAAATGTACATCTTGCAGAACATCCCTCCTTTCTACATCCATGGATTAGACTGGGAGGGGCAAAAAAAAGGGAATTTTCCCATCACAGTATCCAGTCTTTGTGTCACATCATGATTTTGATGATATCTAGATAGAAGAGTTTCTTCCTTCCTATCATCACATCACCAGTTTCTCTTCTCTTTGGAAATCAAAGAGTTGGGAAATGCAGCTCCATGAGTTTCCAGTGGCACCCACCAAGGAGAATGAGAGGTAATAAGTCCAAGAAAGCTGAGCAAGCACAGACCAAAAACCTAAGAGTGGTGGAACAAGATGGTCTTTAGAACACAAGAGTGATGGAACTTTAAAGTGCCTTCCAACCCAAGCCTTGCTACAGTTCTATGATGGTTTGATTGGGAATGCATCTGACAGACAAAACAAGGATAGTATGGAACACCATAACCCCCAAAAAAAGAGTTTAATTAGTAACAATCAAACAGAAAGGAATGATTCATTCTCCTCATGCAAGGACTGATGGGTGTTTGGCCAGTGCCTCCGGATGAGTAAGTTTGGGTGATTTAGGAGCTCCTGAATTCCGACTCAGCATATCTGCAGAGGCATTGCACGCAAAAGCGAGGGTGAAAAATGAGTGGCAGCTACTAAAGCCTCCTGGGGTTTGTTACAAAGCATGGATTTGGGCAAGATTAGTTTCCAAGGTCAACAGAGTGCAGATGAAAAGGTGGGGAGCACCAGCAGCCTCGGGCACGAGGTTGGCTGCGTGAGAGCCCGGAGAGGGTCATTATATCGCAATATCCGCACAGGGCTGTCAGAGCAGCACTGCTGGGATGGACAAAGCAGCGTGGTTTCTGTATGGGACCCATTGTTCAGCAATCCAGAGGGCCTTCCTCCTTGGTTAATGGGTCAGCAAACTCTGTTGCTTTAATGGTTAATCATCTACTTACATTGTTCAGCAAGTAAAGCCAGGCAGATAATGCTCCTTGCCTGCGGTTCATGTGACAGGCTGACTTCCCTGCTGGGAGCAGGGCAAGTATTTTACACTGGGAGAAGGAGGGAGAGAGGAAAAATGCCAGGCTGTGAGGCTCTCCCTTCAAGCTGGTGCTTGCAACACGAGCAATGCAGAGGTGTGTGTGCACACCACTGTAGGTGCAGGCACATGCAAAAATGTGTGCGTGAGCAGAACCACATAAAATCATTATTTCAGCCCTAGCTGAACTGTTAAATTAGCTAATTATCAGATATCATGGAAGCATAGAATGGTTTGGGTTGGAAGGAACCCTAAAAATCATCTCATTCCAACCGCCCTGCCACAGACAGGGACACTTTCCACTGGAGCAGGTGGAATGAGTTCACACAAATGCAAACTGGCAATGAAAACTCACTCCAGACTGTTTGAAGCAGCAAGGCAGACTGAGGGCCACCACCATCCAGGATTTCAGGGTCTCAGCAGTATCTCCTCTTACCCTGATTGCTTGAGCAGAATGCAGCTCTTGCCTTCTGCATGCCATCCCACCCCTGGGCCCTGTGCTGTCTGAACAGATCCATCAGAGGTGTTGTGGAGGAGTCAGGTGGCCCAATTCTACATCCTGGTGTAGTTTTGGAGGTGCCTCTTGCTTGGACATGCCTAATACAGGGAATGCACCACTGCTTTAATTCTTGAAAGAACTTAGAATCATAGAATTATTAATGTCGGAAAAGACCTGTGAGAGCATCGAGTCCAACCATTAACCCAGCACAGCCAAGGCCACCACTAAACTGTGTCCCCAAGCACCACATCCATGTCCCTAGGCACTCTGCCATGTCTCAAATCACCTGAACTCATCCAGATGAGGAGTCAGAGCTCATCAGTGACAAGGCAGGAGACACTGTGTAAGATTTTCTTATTTACTGTATTAAATTGCATCATTACATCCTCACCCAAAAATCTCTGTCTCTGTATGACAGTGACAACAGGCACTTCAGCTGGCTCAGGGTAATGGTGGCCTCACTTGAAAGTGGAGTGGCAGGCACTGACCTTTTCCCTCTGGTGACCAGGGACAGCATCCAGGGAATGGCTGGAGCTGGGTCAGGGCAGGGTCAGGTGGGATCTCAGGAAAAGGTCCTTCTCCCAGAGGGTGGTGGGCACTGACCAGGCTCCCCAGGGCAGTGGGCACTGCCCCAAGGCTGCCAGAGCTCCAGGAGGGTTTGGACAACGCTCTGAGGGACAGGATGGGATTGCTGGGGTGTCTGTGTATGGCCAGGGGTTGGACTTGATGGTCCTTGTGAATCCCTTCCAACTCAGAATATTCTGTGATTCTATGATTCACCCTAATTTGACAGGAGTTTAATTTTACATAAAGTCTAAGCATTCAACTCCACTCTCTTGAGATGGTCACTTTCAGAACATCTGTCTCTCCTATAGGTGATTCATAGGAGGAAATATCAGCCAGCAGCATGCTGGAAAGATGACTTTTATAACCATCCTTTATACCTTCCCATCACCCTGAGCAGGATGCAAAGAGTTTCCTACCTGCTAAAACACACAGCCCAGCAACCCAACACCAGGAAAGCCACTAGAGGAAGAAAAGACACATCTCAGACCCTCAGGGCTGACAGACAGACACAGAACTCCCCACAGCAGCCTCGAAATGCTTGTGACTCAACATGGTCAATACACTTCAAGTGCACTCCAGGAAGAGCAGCCTTGACTTCATGTCATCATCCAGGGTGGAAAGAGGCAGGAGAATGGTCTACAAACACTTGGAGTGTTTGTTCCTCCCCGGTGGATACTTGACACTTAGGAAGTACTTCCAACCTTCCAGGGCATGGATGAGTAACCTTTGAAGTGCAGGACCCCTTCCCACCCGGAGAGGCACAAAACACCACGGGCTCTCTGGATTTTTTTGTTGTTAAGCAGTGGATGCTGCACTGGATGAAGGGGACAGGTCATGGTCACCAGGTTAGAGAAGGGAGTCAGTGGTAGGAATTAGTCCCTGTCTCCAGGGAAGGAAAATGTCTTTAACTCACATCCTAAAAACAGGGAGAAGGAGACAGTCTGTCATTTCTCCTCAAGGAAGCAGGCTGAGATAAACACAACATGGATCTTCTTGCCTTGGTTCCAATCATGAGCTCCTCCATTTGCCCTTGGGCCAGAGGTTTCTGCACCCCTGGAGGGGCTTGTGGGGCTGTGCCCACAGCCCAAGTGCTCCAGATCATAATAATCATCTGATATTGTAATCATCGATAATTATCAATTATAATCATAAGGATTACTAATATAAATATAGCTATATAACACATAATTATAAAACATTTATCAAAATCATATCATAATCATCAAACATAAAGGGAATCCCCCTGCCTTGGCCAAAATATGCAAACCCTACAAGCAAAGGGTGACAATATCCCAATAGCAAAAGGATGACAAAAGAAGCCCAATATCAAAGGGTAACAAAACAAACCCAGTATCAAAGGGTAACAAAGAGATGGCCTTTCCCTTGCTCAGGGGACAATAAGGCAGAGCCTCTCACCCTGTGGGCCTGAATTTGACCCGTTCCAGGACCCCATCCTCATCCTAGCACAGGAACCCACAAGTCCTTCCCAGCAAAAAACAAGCCTTGACCTGTCCCAGGCTTTCTGCTGCCCCAGGGAAGGATGTGTCCCCTCTAGAGAGGCCACAGCAAGATGAAAAGAGCCCTCAGAAGGCATCCTGTGAAGGGCAATGAGGGAACAGCCTTGTTTGGTGTAGGGGAGACCGAGAGGTGACGGGGTCATTGTGTCCCCTCGCCCCGCTGGGAGCGGAGGGAATAAACTTCTTTTCCAGGGGGGAGGCAACAAGAGGCTCCGAATGCAGCGACACAAGCTGGAGTTAAACATTAGTGTGACCTGTCTGCAGGCCTGGCTGGCAGCAGCAGGGACCAGGCTCCAGCAGGAAGGGGTCACCCAGAAATCACCAGCCTGGCCCAGCCCCAGGGACCTGAGGACACCCAGAAAACTCACCGGTGGCTAAAACTCACCAGGGGAAATAGTTTAGCACAACAAAAAGTGTTTCACCCAAGGGAGAAAAGGCAAAGCTGACAAGGGAGGAATGCAAAGTAACACAAAAGCACAAAAAATTAATTTAAGATAAACTCCATTCACACATTCCTGTTTGTACCCTCTGCTTTAACCTGGTTCTCTCACACTCCCCAGCCTTTGGGATTTTGTCCCCTGGAGGAAACCTGTGCTTTGATTGCTTTGATTTCAAGTCTTGGTTTTCAGGCTGATGTTTTTGAACTGGGAATCCAGTAAAAGGCTGGAAGCAGCCTGTCTGTGGAGGTCCTTAGGGGCACAATCCTGCCCAGGGTGGTCTGGGCAGATGCTGTGCTGTCTTGGGGCACAGTGACAGAGCACAGAATCCTAAAATGATTTGGGTTGGAAGGGACCTTAGAGATCCTCTAATTCCAACTCTCTGCCATGGGCAGGGACACCTTCCACAATCCCAGGTTGCTCCAAGCCCTGTCCAACCTGGCCTTGGACACTTCCAGGGATGGGGCAGTAGAAGAAATGCCCAGGAACTTTCTCCAGTCTGACCACTTACATCTTTGGGAAAGGCACCCCTCCCCTTTCCAATGGCCCTAACCCAGGAAATGCAAGTTCAATTCAAATCCCAACTCATTTTCTGCTCTTTATCTTGTCAGGTACAGAAAATACATGTGATCAAGCCACCCATCAGTCATTTCTGACATCCTTCCATCCTGCAGATCACTCTGCTTCTTCATGTAGCCAGTGTCCAGTTTCCCCATCTCACTGTTTTAGAGCTTTTTCTCTCCTTTGCACAGTCCTAAAAAGTGGAAACTGCAAATTCATGTCTGTGTCAGAGAAGAGAAAGGCTGATAGTCCCCAAAAAATGCCCAGTGCAGGTCATTGTAATGCAATGCAAGGTGTCAATAGGCCTCTCCCCACCCAAGTTTCTCTCTGCAGCAGATCTAAAGGGTTTGCCACATTAATTTTCAGCTCAATAAAAAGCTTCAGGATTTAAACTTTCATTCCTCTACGATTCCATTGCTCTTGACAACATGATTGCTGCAAAAAAATACCTTGACATAAACCTGCTGCCTTTGGTTCTAGGGGTTTCCCCTTCTGAATGTTCCTGCAGCAAATGGTCTTATTTTAGCCCTTCCTGAGTGCTCTGCAGGAGCTCTGGGGCTCTTGGGTCTATGGCCAAGGGCAAAACTGGCAGCAGCCCAAGGGCAGCTCACTCAGGGCTAACCAGGACACTGCTGGCCAAGAAAAATGCTACAGAGGGTGGAAAGCCACCTCCAGGTCCCAGTTGTCAGATGTTCACCAGTTTGCCTCTTTTCCTCTCATTTCCCACTGCCTTTAAACTCTGCTGACCATAAGAAGCCTTTGGATTAATATCCACCTTGAAAAAGCTGTGGGAATGGGATTTGGATGCGCATTAAAACACCTAAATCTTGGTGTCTGCACCTGGAACCACAACGTGGCTTAACCACAGGTACTTCCTGCCACCTAAAATGCTCCATGGGGTGCCCCACCACCCTCCAGCTGCCATCCCAGCTGAATGAAGGCATCCAAAAGTTCTGTGTCCTGCTGGCCAGGCTGAGATGCCCCATGAGCTTTGGGATCTCCATTGGAGTGGATATCTAAGGTTTCATTACAATCCATGGAGATCTGATCAGTGGGGAATGTGGAGAGGTTTAGGCAGCCACACTCTGGTTTCTCTGAGTCTCTTGCTCGTGCCAACATGGGGAGAATAGCCTGGATTGTGTCAGTGAAGGGGCTCAGCTGCTGTGGCACTTGTCCCCATCACCAAACACATGGGCCGATCTTGGCTTTTCTCCTGCTCATGTGTCTGGACCCCCTCGAGCCCCATGGAATGATTTAAATGTAAGGAAATGCTGTCTGCATTTTCTGGATTCAGCAAAGCCATTTTCTGGGAGGTTTCTGGGAGCCAGAAGTCCATAAGTGGCAGGATAACTTGCACATCATTTCCTGATGCCCTCAGCTTTGATCTGGTGAAAGAAATAAAATTTGACCTTGGAAGGAGCCACAAAACAGATCAACTGTGATTCTTTATTTCCATCCTTCCTTCCTCACCTGGCAGGAAGGTTTTGGGAGCCCTGATCACTAATTTCCAGTTTATCTCTATGTTAATTTTACTGTCCTTCATCTCCTGGTTTTCCTGAACGAATTTCCCAGGATAAGATAGCAGGAAAACGTTCTGCTGAGTCCACTGGAGGTGCTGGATGCTCAGACCTGTTTCTTTGTGCCACTCCAAAACAGTCACACCACAACATTGGGCCATATGCAAAAGTCACAGGATGGGTGGTTTGCTTGGGAACATTTGTCCAGACTTTTTATTTTACCTGGAGCAAAAGGATCAGAGTAGTCTCTCTGTATATATATATATATATACATATATATATGTATATATATATGTATGTATGTATATGAGTACTTATTTTTGGCTGGGCTCTCTTATTTTCCAGACTATTTCTAGGTAAAATGTTATTTTCCCAGAAGCCAGTCTGGAGGGGGGACACCAGCAGTATCTGGATGTGCTTTGTGCCCTCAGATGCACAGAGAGGTTCCACCTTGTTCTATGTAATGGCACAGACATTGCCACAGGCTGCCAGCTCAGACCTTTTTGGGCAAACATGGGTGGTGTTGTGGCCAGCCTGGCACACCTGAGCTCAAAATTCAGTGTGATACTCTAAAACTGGTTCTAAAATTCACGTGTGATGGGCAGAGTTCACCCCAGGCCGAGTCACCACCACCCATCTTGCCCTCCCCTCCTCTCCCACGTTTTGGTTGTTCCTAAAACTCACTGCAGAGTGAGAGGGAATCAATCTGCTCTTCCCCCTCACTTTGCACAGCTGATGGCACTGGTCCAGAGAGGCAGAACCTGTCCCCTGCCCGGGCACCCCAGGGCATGGAGGGCAGCGGGCAGCTCCAGTATCCAAGGGCATTTCGGGGTGTGTTTGGGCATTCGAACCACTGCTGGCCTGTAAATCATTGTCAGCTTTCACACATGTCAGGCCACAGTTCAGGGACTGAGCAGCGAAGCATCCCCTCTCAAACAGGCCACCTTCCCCCTGACCTGGGAGCAGTCTCAACACAGCACTCCTGAGATGGTTCCCCATGGGAGTTCAGTGGGATATCGGGCTTTGAAGAGCACAGGGTATTTTCAGGAGGTGCAGCTTTGTCACATTCAGATGCCTCACACATGGAAAAAGCTGATAGAATGGACTTGCATCACCTGTAGAGACTCCCCTTGACCACTCAGCACTTGTCACCATGTGGCATGAAATGTAGATATACCTATTTGTAAATATAATAAATGGGGTTTTTGATAGGGTAAAAACACCTTGGAATTTCCTATTGTGATTGTGATATTGCTGTCCCAAACATAAGGCTCCTAAAAATCAGCCATTGCTATGAGAATACATCATTTATGATTTATTAAAACATACCAGACTGTTGAATTCTAGAAAATTAGATCATGTTAATTTAAAGGACTTCAAAATACTGCTTCCTTGCCAGGTACTGTGTCCTCTGCAAAGGGAAACACAAGTAATTGCTGTCACAGTTGTTATTCTTGTGATTTGTGGGGATGAGACACGGGCAAGGCACAGAACAGCAGGGACCATCAGCCCTGTGCCACATGTATCCTTTGGGTCATTTTGAGAGATTTTGGGCTTCTTCAGCACTATGTGGGTTGTTAAAGTGAGCCTGAGCCAGGCAAACAGCAAAGTGCATGGAAAGCACAAAGATCATCACCATCACCTCGCATAAACCTCTCTTAATCCCCTGCTTAACCTTTTTATCAGCCCAGGTCTTCTCTTTCCTCTATTCCCACATTCTTTCTGCCAAAGGAGTGTTTCCCATCCATCTCCCCACACGCAGCACCTCCTGAGATCCCCACCAACCCAGATCACTCAGCTCACTCCTCACGAGGGGAAGGAGAGGAGCAGTGTCAATCTCTTGTCCCCAGTGACAGGACCTGAGGGAATGGCTGGAGTTGGGTCACGAAAGGGTTAGGTGGGATCTCAGGGAAAGGTCCTTCCCCCAGAGGGTGGTGGGCACTGCCCAGGTTCCCCAGGGCAGTGGGCACAGCCCCAAGGCTGCCAGAGCTCCAGGAGGGTTTGGGGACAGGGTGGGATTGTTGGGACAGGAGTTGGGTTGGATGATCCTTGAGGGTCCCTTCCAACCCCAGATATTCTATGGTTCTATCTCCCTGCCATTAACACTACCTGCAGTCCTATCCTGACCTCATTAGGACATGGTTATGAGGGGTCTCCACGCAGTGTTGGTGGCACTAAGGGGCTCCCACGGGCATCTCAGTATCTCTGTGTGGTCCCACCCTGAGGAAAGGCTGCAGCATTCCCATTTCTCACCAAGAGGAGCCTGTGTGCCCTTGGTTCCCCCACTGGGGCACGCTAAAAACCCAAAAGGCATGTGCAGCTTCCAAGAGCGTGTTCCTGCTGGCCTTGGCTGCTGGGCAGATAAAAGTAATTCTCATCTAATTTAACCGCTCGCTCGAAATCCTCCGAGGTATGTGCGAGTTGGCCAAGGCTTGTTGGCACTTCCAGAGCAGGCTGGACCTAGTCCATCCTTCCTTCAGGTCCTGTCTTGAAAGCAAAGCCATCCTGAGATGTGAAGGGCTCCTGCAAGTTGCAGCAAAGCCTGGGATGGGCAGGCCAAGCTGAAAAGGGCTGGATTAAATCAACAGCAGCAGATGAAGGGTTTACCTGCTGAAGGGGGTCTTGATGCTGAAAGGAGGTGTCCTCGTAGTCCTGGCCTGAAGAAATAGTAGGAGCCCAGACCTTGGGTGAACCAGTTGGGCTTGAGAGAAGATGAAGGACATTGGGGCTGATGGAAAAGAAGACCTGGGATAACACAGCCTTCATACGGTGCAGAGTTGGGGGATTTTCTCCCTATAAATGCATTATTAAATCATGGGTTTAAGTCATGATTTTTAGGGTTGTCCTGTACAGAGTCAGGAGCTGGACTAGATGATCCTTGTGAGTCTCTTCCAACTCAGAATATTCCATGATTTTAATCATGACTGGCAGCAGCCTTGTAAAAAAATACAGGACTAGCACTTACCTGTGCTGCTGGATTATGGTTGGGTGACTCAGACCTGTCCTGGGTTAAAACTGAAGTCTGCTGGCCTATTCTTTGATGTTTGGGGGTTTTTATTTTGGTTTTAGGGCTTTCTTTTCTTCCCACAGGACATGAGTAACAACCCAACGGTCCAGACAATTAAACCTACACACAGGATGGTACCAATCAGGCCAAAGCAAGTCACAGCACTACTCTCTTCCACTTGGCCCTTTTGCATCATGTTTAAGGATAATTAATCAGCAGGAAAATTCCTGCTATTAAAAATAAAAAAAGAAATACTTTTATTTTGCTTTGTACATGTTGAGGTCTTAATCTTTAAGGGATTAAAATGACTGTTGAAACTGAAACTCTGCAACCAGCGTTTCTCCATTTTCCCTGCTTTCCCAAATGTGGGAAAACTGGGGTTTTCTGCCTTTCTGGTGGATCCATTGGTGGTTCCAGATACCCAGCCTGGGAATCCTGTGATCTGCTGGTGAGAATCTGACCTCTTCAGAGTGCCACAGCTCACTAAATTATTAATAACTTCATTTTTTTAAGGCACAGAGAAGTCCTACAAGTGGAAAGTTCAGGAGCAGGGTGGATGCATTTCCTTTGGCCCTGGTGGGTGTGGAAGAAGTTGGGAAAAATCTCTGTGCTGTTCTGTCCTGGGGTCTCCTCCTGTGGCAGGCTGGGAAAGCTCTGCTTCTCCTCTGAGGAACCAGCACTGCCCTCCGGGGGTTTCTCCAGGTTTTATTGCGAGAACCAGTAGGGATTTATCATGGGAAAGGAGTGGAGGAACAGGATTTGTTGGAGACTTGCTCCTGCCTGTCTGCTGGTCTTTTTCAAGACCTTTTTTCACTGACCTTCCTCCTGTTCCTAAAAAAAATCTTCATCCCAGGGACAGAAGAGCCCCCTTGCTGTGGGCACTGGGAGAACCTGCTCTGAAGGACCTGAAGGTGGTAGGTGTGGAAATGGCCCCATCTATTGGCCACAAAACTTTCCCGGAGCGCAGTGCCGTCCAGATCATGCAGAAATCACCCAAAATCTCTCACCTGTCCCTGGGTAAAAGACTCGGCTTCCTGCTTTGCCCATAATCTTTGTGGGATTCTTGAAGCTGGAATGAGCAGATGAACATCTCCAGGGGCTGCCACTTGGTGTGAGTGTAGAGGTAAATAGAAATCAACCTAAAATATTCCTTGTCAGGCTGAATACATTTATTTCAAGTATTTGTTCTGGGTTTTTTTTCTCCTTAAGAAAGCAAAGCTTTGAGTTGAGGGACTGAAATACTTCAGAAAGAAAAAAAGGATGGGTTTTTTGTACATTACAAGTGAGGAATTCACTCGTCACTCCTTATGTAGGAAGAGATGTGACTCTCCAGGACCTGGAAACCAGCCAGGTGAGGGGATAAAGCTGCCCTTGTGCTCCTGATGAGCCAGAAACCTGCAGGATCCTCTGGGAGGAGCATCTCCCAAGCTGAGCAGTTGGGATGGGTAAGGATGCACCTGTTCCACAGGCGGCTCCATGGAGAACCAGTGCCATCTTCTGGCAAAGGAGACCTTTCCCAAGCCAGGCAAGCAGTTTGGGATCCCTTTGGATAGGGAAGTCTCCAGGGGATGCCACCACTCTTAGCTCTGGGCTGCCCTCAAACGTAGAATAAAAGAGGGTCCCTGCCTGGGAGAGCTGAAAATCCAACACTTTTCCTTGTCCATGCGGTAGGGGGGGATTATATAAAGTTCTGCCAACCCAATTTTGGGCTTCTCAGAGTGTGATGGAGCCCAAGAACACAGAGTCACTTCAGCCCTCACCATGAATGACCCAGGGACTAATTATAATTTCAGACCCATTTTGCTAAAATTTGGGATGTGAGCAGTGGCTTGAGACTGTCCTGGGGTGATTCAGCTCATGGGAAGCTGAGGATGAATGGCTGGGAATCAGACCCCTGGAATTACAGTCCTTCCAAGTGGTGTCCTCCTACACTGCAAGAAGACAACACTATCACTTGATCTAATCATCTTAATCAACTAATTACCACCCTGCTAAGTGGAACTGTTGGAGGTATCTATGTGGCTCAGCTCCAGCTGGGTCAAAGGGACAATTAGAGAAGCTGAAAGTGCTTAGATGCAGAACAGCCCTTCCCCTAATCACCTTCTCCGTGGTCAGGACAGCTTTTGGGGGGATATGAACAGATAGTTGAAGACCGCAGAGACTGCATCTCTTAAAGCCTTATTTCTCCCCTGTGCTGGGCAGTTGTGGGGTCACACCTCAAATCCTGGGGTCAATTTGGAGCCCCTCATCCCAAGAAAGGCATTGAGGGGTTGGAGCGTGTCCAGGGAAGGGAATAGAGCTGGGAAGGGGCTGAGGGAGCTGTGGGGGCTCAGCCTGAAGAAAAGGATGCTCAGGGAGGACCTTCTGGCTCTGCAAGTCCCTGCCAGGAGCGGGGAGCCGGGTGGGAATTGGGCTCTGCTCCCTGGGAACAGGGACAGGAGGAGAGGGAACAGCCTCAAGTTATGTCAGGGGAGGTTTAGATTGGATATCAGGAAATATTTCTTCCCTGAAAGGGTGATCAGACATTGGCACATGCTGCCCAGGGAGGTGGTGGAGTCACCATTCCTGGAAGTGTTCAAAAGTTGTGTGGATGTGGCACTTGGGGACAGGGTTTAGTGGCAAATAGGGCAGTGCTGGGTTAACAATTGGATGTGATGACCCTAAAGGGCTTTTCCAACCTCCAGGTTCAACCCCAAACCAGTTTCGCGTGTTCCTACACCCGGTCTTAGGGCTTTCATCCGAGCCCAAATGATCCCCTCCTTCCTCTCATCCCGCTGAGATCGCCCCTCGGGAAGGCAGGGAAGGAATTTTGGGAGCTGGGAGCTGTTCCATGGTCACTAGATGGCAGTGGCTGTTTACATTTGACAGGTGAGGGGCAGCTGAGGGGGAGAAGAAGTCGGTGCCACTTAGGACAAAGGCTCTCAGAGAGGACACTGCGGTGGGGATGCCCAGCGGGATGAGACACCCGGTGGAACAGAGAAGTGGCCGTAAATCCCAAATCTGCAATCACATTCAGGCCATGTTTGTGGTTAATTTGGGAACCAGGCACTAAAAAGTTCCAGTGCTGTTTCTGACACTGCATGTGAGATGTTCCTACACTTCTGAAGCATTCAGATATAAAGGTAACTTTTGCCATACGTGGTTTACTCCTGCAAGATAAACCCTGCCAATAATTTGTTTCAATAAATAAAATTAGTTACACCTTTATCCTGCTTAAAAATCATAGGAGATATAATGGAGAGATGGCACAAGGGGGGATGGCTTCGGGATGGAGGAGGGTGGATTTAAATGGGATATTGGGAAGAAATTCTTCCCTGTGAGGGTGGGCAGGTCCTGGTACAGGTTGGGCAGAGAAGTTTTGGCTGCCCCATCCCTGGAAGTGTCTAAGGGTAGGTTGGAGCAACCTGGGCTGGTGGAAGGTGTCCCTGCCCATGGCAGGGGATGGAACCAGACTGGAACTGAAGGTCCTTCCAACCCAAACCATTCTGTGATAACAGCAAATGGAATATAAAATAAAATAAATCATTGTGGCAAGGTGAGAAAGGTTCTCATTCCAGGGCAGAAAGTGACCCATTGCTGTTCTGTGTGCCACACTATCATTCCCCAGGAGGAGACTTAACTGGGCACAGTTTGTAGACAGCAATTAAGTGAAGTAGACAATTAATCTGATCGATTATTATTGACCCAATGATTGCATTCCCATCACGTGTATTTATCCCCTGAGGCAGAAAAGCCTGAGGTGATTTAAGGACACCTGTGACAATCTGGGCCTCAGGACATGGAGGAACCTGTCACTCCTTGGGGATCCATCACCTGGACATGCTTGGAGAGCTGGGTCTGAGATGCTGGAGGCACATCCCAGCACGATGCTTTGGGTCTCTGAACACAGAACATCAGTGGAGCCTGGATGTGTCCTCTCCTGAATTTGTCCTTATTTTGGTGTCTGACAGAGGTTTTTCCAGCACCACAAGGAGTGGGATTCCTCTGGGACCTCAAGTGGGCATCCCAGTATCTGTAGGGTTTGGGAGGAAGAGAAGATGTTGCCCAGTGTGTTGTCTGGAGCATCCTGGGGGATGGAGAGGAGGTGAGGGAAGGGAGGGATCTGCTCCCCACCTGAGGGCACTGCCCTCTCCTCTGCAAGGGCACCACCTGACCACTACAAACCCATGGTGATGGTCAATGCTATGAAGACATACCTGGAAAAGACAAAAAACCTCTTAAAATTGCCTTTTTTTTGACAGTTCTTGAACAGAACTCCCATCTTCCATTTTTTTCAGAGTTTTAAAAATTCATCAGACTCCAAATAGTAGCTGCAAAAAAACCCACCCCAGGTTAGAACTGTAAGGACCTGCCCTGATAACACTGAGAAAAAGAAGGTTTTTCCAAAATTGCGTGTCTCAGAAAATAAAAAAGGCATTGACTAATTTGGTCTTGTACATTTTCGAATTGTTTCTTTTAGAGGTGCCTGGAGGAATTTTATTGTAGTTTTTTGGGGGTGGTTTGACCCACAAACTTCTAAGAGAAGCTGAGCCTGGACCTTACAGGGGGCACACACCAGAAGGACACAGGACAGCAGGTGCTCATCTGGGATGGGGATTTTTAATTTTGAATGTAACATCCATTAATATCCTACAATTATCCCTTGTAGTCAATGAATGCTCATCTATCAAGACGCTGAGTGTGTGGGGAAGAAAAATAGATTTATTGGCAAGCTCATCTCTATTTAATCTGTGATTTTTGCACTTGTGCTCAAGTGCCATCACTTTGGGAACAACAAAGCAGCCTTGCAGATGGCAGAAACCAGATGCAAGCTGAGGTTGAACATCCTCAAGGGACCTCTAGAAAGGCCCAGAGCAGAGACTCCAAGCCATGCTATTATTGTTATTAAACTTCTCCAGAACATAATCTGGAATTATTTGATTTATCAAAGCATAAAACTGCTTTTTGGTCTCTTCTGGGATTTGTTCTTTTATTATTTGAACCCTGTGCTGTCTTGTGGCAGTGAGTTCCTCAGTTTATCATGTATAAAAGTGGCTGCTTTTACTAGTTTGAATTTTGTTGTTTTTAATTCCTTTGGGCTGGATTTGTGAGTCAGAACAAATTGCAGCTTCTTGCCTGATTTCTGTCCTGTTCATTCTGTTGTACAGCTCTCAATCACCACTTCTCAGCAATGAAACCCTCTTATTTTCAGTCTGTTCCTCTTCTCTGTGCCTTTCTTTTATTCTTCTGGTTTGACAGAGGGTGAGTGGAGCTGAACAGTTTCATACTTCAGTAAACTCACGAGGTATCCTCAGCATTATTGCCACTTTCTTCCTAGATATATCTCCTCAAGGAGATGTTAGAATTCCACTTTTCTNTCCCTTTCCCTTTCCCTTGATTTTTTTACTGCTTTCTTGCGACATCTCTTTTTAACCATTACATTTGACTGTTTAGGGATGTCATTGGTGACNAGGACACAGGACAGCAGGTGCTCATCTGGGATGGGGATTTTTAATTCTGAATGTAACATCCATTAATATTCTACAATTATCCCTTGTAGTCAATGAATGCTCGTGTGTCAAGATGCTGAGTGTGTGGGGAAGAAAAATAGATTTATTGGCAAGCTCATCTCTATTTAATCTGTGATTTTTGCACTTGTGCTCAAGTGCCATCACTTTGGGAACAACAAAGCAGCCTTGCAGATGGCAGAAACCAGATGCAAGCTGAGGTTGAACATCCTCAAGGGACCTCTAGAAAGGCCCAGAGCAGAGACTCCAAGCCATGCAGGAGGTGTTATTAAACTTCTCCAGAACATAATCTGGAATTACTTGATTTATCAAAGCACAAAACTGCTTTTTTGTCCTTCTGGGATTTGTTCTTTTATTATTTGAACCCTGTGCTGTCTTGTGGCAGTGAGTTCCTCAGTTTATCATGTATAAAAGTGGCTGTTTTTACTAGTTTGAATTTTGTTGTTTTTAATTCCTTTGGGCTGGATTTGTGAGTCAGAACAAATTGCAGCTTCTTGCCTGATTTCTGTCCTGTTCATTCTGTTGTACAGCTCTCAATCACCACTTCTCAGCAATGAAACCCTCCTATTTTCAGTCTGCTCCTCTTCTCTGTGCCTTTCTTTTATTCTTCTGGTTTGACAGAGGGTGAGTGGAGCTGAACAGTTTCATACTTCAGTAAACTCACGAGGTATCCTCAGCATTATTGCCACTTTCTTCCTAGATATATCTCCTTTCCCTTTCCCTTCACTTTTCCCTTTCCTTTTCCCTTTCCCTTTCCCTTGATTTTTTTACTGCTTTCTTGCGACATCTCTTTTTAACCATTACATTTGACTGTTTAGGGATGTCATTGGTGACAAGGCTGAGGGAGTTGGGATTGTTCAGCCTGGAGAAGAGAAGCTTCAGGATGACATAATTGTGGCCTTCCAGGACCTGCAGGAGCTACCAGAAACCTGGAGACACACCATTTCCAAGGATCTGGTGCTGTGCTGTTTGGTGGTGCAAAGCCCATGAGAGTGAATTTCCTCCAACTATCCAAGACAATGCTACATTTCTCAACCCATACAGGTCCAACAGAGCTCTAATTTCCTGCAAAGCCTCCACTGAGAGAGGAGAAAGGTTTGAACCTTCTCTTGTCACCGACCTGTCCCTTGGAAAGCCACCCTTTCCTCATCTGTGACTTCACACTAGGAAATACCCTCAGAGCTTTGAACAAGGTCACTTGGTGGTGGCTTTAGGATGTTTTCCAGCTACTTCACTGAGATGTGAACTTCCTTCTGTCATCTCTCCTAAAAACTCCCTGTCCTTCACAACCAAGGGAGCTCCAGAGTCTGCCACGTTCAAAACTGCGCAGGATGTGGCACTTGGAGACATGGTTTAGTCATGAACACAGGGCTGGGTTAAGGTTTGGACTCGATCTGAGAGGTCCTTTCCAACTTCTACGATTCTCTGGAGTGTCAGGAGCCCTGGGATGGGAAGGAGAGGCAAAAAGGCAGTTGGACAATGTGGCTTTTTGTTCTCTCCCATCAGCAGCTCCCTCACACCTTCCCTTAATTGGTCACACCAAGCTGAAAGGGACTTGTTCCAATTGTCCCTCTCCCCACCTCTGCAAAAGACCCTCAAGGAGATGTTAGAATTCCCCTTTTCANCTCATGGGTCCCAAAAATATTTGGTTCCTTAAAACCTTACAGGTTCTGGGAGAAGGGAACAGAAGCAGAAGGAGCTGATTCCTGATGTCTGGAGTGCAAATTGCTCGATGCCTTCTGAATTTGCAGGTTCAGACTTGTGCAGCTTCAGCTCCCAAGGAGTCCACTGAGGGAGAGAGAAGGTGAGGAGAGGATGAGGAGGCATCTCAAGACAAGGACTCATCCATGAACTACCTGCAGGTGGCTGAAGATCTCATCCCAGTATTGCCACCATCACCCAGGGATGGGCACAGAGCAGTCCCTTTCCTGGGAAAAACAGGGCTGGGAAATGCTGGGCCAGATCCTTCCAGCAGAGCCAGGGGCTTCTGAACTCACCCAAATATTCCCAACACTGTGCAGTTCCCACCTACCACAGGGCCGTGGCCACAAGATCCCTCTCCCCTCCAGTCCCCTGGTCCCTGGGAAGTTCTGCAGGACTTTTTGGAATGGATTGGAGCTCAACAAATGACTAAAAAAAGAAATAAACTGTGTATTGGGTCTCACTGCAGAAGGATTTAACCCTTCTCTTAGCAGATAAAGACATTTTTCCAGGCACTGGATCAGCTCATCCCTGGTGTGACACCAGCAGGGCAATGGCACAGGGGTGACTCAGTGCATTCTAAAGCATTTTTTTTCTACCTGATATGGTTGCAGGGGAAAAATATAATCCTTTTTTTCTTGGAAAAAAAAAAAAGAAATATAAAAGAAAAATACACAGCTGCCAGTGGGGCCAAGCCTTGCAGATTTTACTCCCTCCTTACTCCACGGAGCCAGCAGGATTTCTGGGCAGGATGGAAGCCAAGTAGGGCTGTTAGGAGGCAAAGTTCATCAAGCCTTGTGATTTCCTTGCCATTCCCATGAAAAAAAAAAACCAAACCCACTCGAGCAGACTGCAGCCAAACCCAACCCACATTAAGGGAGTTGCTCTACATTCATATTGAAAAGCGGGCGCTTGCCAACCTTACGTGCCCCAAACTTCTTGTTTTAAACTCCTGAGCACTGGCCTGGGGAAAGGATTGTGCTGAGGAATATGTTCCTACAGTGCCTGGCACTGGGGGGTTCTGGCTCATGACTGGGATTTGGAAGCAGCTCCTGCAAGACTTGCAAAGGGCTGCAGTGCATTTGAAGTCTGGTTTCCTTGGGAAACTTGGTTTAGCTGATTATGTTGAGCGTCTCCATCCGCTCGTTTCCTCCCCTCCAACTCCTCAAGCCCTCGGCCAATCCCAGCCCACGCTGGCAGGAAGATAAAAGTGCCAGGGAGATTAAGTTGTATGAAAATAAGTGTATACAGGTAAGGAAGAAAAAAAAGAAACAACCTTATTACTGCATTTCCCTCCTTTCCCCCGGGAGAAAAGGGCTGGATGTGAGCTCAGCCTTTATGAGAGAGCCCACGGAGGAAGGGGGAAGGAGCACCGAGCACCATTCGCAGCGTTTCCCACTGAACTACTCACTGCTTAAGCCTGCTTGCTTCATGCCCAGGGCTTGGAAACAACTTCTTAAAGCAGTGTGAAGAATGGGAGGATCTGAGCTTAATTTTGGTCCTGCAAACATGAGGCTGAGAGCAACCAGAAGGGGTGCAGCCCCTCTTTTCCCTTCCATACATCTCCATGCCCCAAATTCCAAATGGCAAAAATCCCTCTGCAGAATCATGGGATGGTTTGGGTTGGAAGGGACCTGAAAGACTGTCTCATTCCACGGGAAGGGACACCTTCCACCAGCCCAGGTTGCTGGTTGTCCAGTCCAAGCTGGCCTTGGACACTTCCAGGGATGATGGGGCGGCCACAGCTTCTCTGCCCAATCCATGTCAGGGTCTCCCCACCCTCACAGGCAATTTTTTCCTAATATCTCTTCTAAACCTTCTTTCAGCATCCCGTGGATATTGCAAATCCATGCACTGACCCTCACCATTCCTTACCCCAGAGCAAAACAGACACAGAGGGACAGAGAAACGCCGATTCCTGGCATTTTGCCCCATTTTCACACCGAGACTTGGATGCTGGGCGAGAAACCATCTGCAGGTGTCACTCCTGCACATGAAGTAAAAGCACCAGAAGAGGGCCCGGGACAGGTGGCCACCCGGCAACTCCATTAAGACATCATAACTTTGACTAATTTGTAAACAGGCTGAAAGAACATCCACCCTCCCTGGAAGGGGGAGAAGTGTCTCTTTAAACCCTGGGGATATGACCTCTTGTCCTCTCTGTTTATAAGAGGGAGGGGAAAGGGGGAACACAAAAAAAAAAAAAAAGGAGGGAGAAAGGGAGAGAAAGTCAGACTTGTTGCCGTGTTAAAACCTGCCCCCCACCATCAGCTTTTGTGATGAAAATGGTCAGGGACACTCTCCAGCTCCTGGGTCTCTCTCTTTGTCATTCAGGCTTTGCAAGGGAGAGCTCCTTTCTGTTTATTTATCAACTCGGATCCCTTGTCAACACCTCACTTGACTGAGGTTTTAACACCTTGGTGGGGTTTTGGGCTTTTTTTTTTTAACTCTCTCGGCCAAATCTGTTCTTTTCCTCCCCTGAGTGCAGGCAGGTCTTTTCTTCCCAGTAATTTTATAAGAATTCTTCATCTCTCGGTGTGAGTCTCCTGCAGCAAAACACCAGGTGAAACACCATTCAGCCCTTGACAGTGACAGTGATTTTTGGGGTGCAGGAGAGATATTTCGTTCATCATTATTTTTTATTTCATCATTTCCCACCTCGTGGCAAAGCTCTGCCCCAGCTCATCAGCCCCTTCCACGTTCTCCTCTCTCACTGTGTGGATGCAACACCTCAGGACAGATTTGCCATTTCATATGAAGCTGTTTTAAAATCAACCCAGTGCCAAACAAATAAATAATCTGAAAAAAAATCTTGCTGTTCTGCACTTTTAAAACACGTTTAAAAAGGTTTGGAGACCTTGACCAGGGCACTGTTGCAATATGAGGCAGTAACAGCAGACACTCCTATGCTTTCAAATTGTACCCTGTGTTCCTATTCCTGATTTTAATGTATCTTAATTAACTTGCTCTGTGGCTGAAGAGAAGACACTCCAGTCTGGGTAGTTTTTCAGTCCAGTGCTTGTCAGCAGCATAAAGTAATCCCTGTTTAAAATGCATATTGATTTGCAAACACGAGAGTGAATCCCAACATTCATCTCAAGTGATGGTATCACTTGAGTTTCAAAGGGGTGGGTTAGGAGTGAGTTCACAAAGGGATCAAATTCTGGTTTAAATTTTAAATTTGTTTTTTCTTTTGTTTGCACCTGCAGCAGGAGCGTGGCCAGCCCTTTGAAAATGGGTGATTTGAATAGGATGTTAGAAAGGGATTAGAAAATTTCAACATCAGTGCATCAGTGATTTAATAAATGTTTCTTTTATTGTTCTTTCTGTTTCATAAACACTTGGTTTTCCTTTCTTTTTTTTTCCCCCTTAATCCAGTGTATAACTCCACCCTCACAAAACATAAAGAGAAATTGGATGGAGCAGAGCAAAGAAATTGCAATTTTAAAGCCAGTTCTTATTGTAAGTGTGAATTTGGAGGCAATCTTCACAGAATTATAGAATGGTTTGGGTTGGAAGGGACCTTAAAAATCCGTGTCACCCCCTGCCATGTGCAAGGACACCTTCCACTAGTCCAGGTTGCTCCAAGCCCCATCCAACCTGGCCTTGAACATCTCCAGACCAAAGGGTCTTCCCCAAAAGCTTTGTTCTGCCCCTGTGGTTTCCTTCTGAGACCAGCAATATTCCATTTGTAGGGATGCTTGCTGCAATACTATGAATGCTTGAATTTAGTTTTCCTGATTTGGCGACGTTGTTGAAAGGGACACAGGATTTGCCCCAGGAACCAAAATACCAGACCCTAAAATGTCTCTCTCAAAGAAAGCAGAAGATTATCATTATTATTATTCTCTTGGAGAGATGGTGTTGTGCTCAGCTATTGAAATCTGAGCCTGCATTATCCTAGGAATGGTTGTTTGTGTACCTAAAAATCACAGTCCTTAGGGACAAACTTCCACTGAGCAGAGTCTCCAGTTCTTATTCTGGGTTATGTCCTCGATGGATCTGGAGTTTCCAACGTGCCAGAAAAGCAGGAATGCTCCTTACAGACTCAGGGAGTTCAACTTACCTTCAAATGTTCAGCTTTTCTTCGAAATAAATTGGTTTTCCCCAAATCTCATGCTGTAAGGAAGATCCCAACTTACCCTTCACAGCACTCATTTGTCAGAGGATGGTCCCCACAAAGTGACTTTCCAACAACCAGGGAATTGGTGGAGACCACCTGGAAAAACCTTTCCTACCATCACTGATTCCTCTTGCCACAACCCCAAGGAGGTTCTGGAGAAGATCACAGAATCCCAGAATGGTTTGGGTTGTAAGGGACATTCAAGACCATCTCACTCGACCCCCCTGTCATGGGCAGAGACACCTTTCACTAGTACAGGTTGCTCCAAGCCCTGTCCAACCTGGCCTTGGACACTTGTTGATGGTTGAAGGTGACCAGCTCAGTGGTTTAGGAGGAAGGAACAATGAAAAGGGATGTTTATCTGAAAACAGACCCCACTGTGATGTCCTGGAAGCTCCTGCACTCTGATAGAACTGGATGATCATGTTCATTCCCTTCTGATATCAACTGGTAGGGGAGATTTGGGTGAAGCCCACGTTATTTGTAATTAATAAGCTCCCTCTCAGAAGATATTTAGCCTGTGTACCTGCTCTTCACCAGAGCAGAAGGTCAGGCCCAGGGGTGTTGGTGTCCCCACCAGCCCCGTGCTGTTCAGTGTGCAGGTGACAAGGAGGGACCTGTGTGGTGACACCATCCCAGAGCATTGGCCATGCCTGGAGGAGGCGAGGGAAGATGTACCACTCACAGTTCACCCTCCATCCTCCCAGGGTAAGTCCCTGCAATCCTTCTGCCCACCAGGTCTCTCTGATATCCCTAAGCCTCCACCAGGGACACAGACAAGAGCCCCTTCCTTATTCTGGGCTCTGCCAGCTCCTCTGGAGTGGAGAAAGGACACCAGAGCCCTGGTGCTGCAGATCCCTGTGCACTGGGTGCATTTTTTATCCCTACTTTTCCCTCTCCTGGTTTGTTCTCCTGCTGTACCACTAGGTGGGCCAAAGCTACACCGGTGAGAGTCCTGCAGGAGCCAGGGTAGGCAGGTGGGTCTGACGGATCCCTGCTGGCCAGGGGACAGGAGATGGAGAGAAGGAGCAGGGACAAGTGTCAGAGAACCCCAAGTTTCACCTTGAGTCCTGCAGCCATTCATTTCCCTGCCATTTCCCTTGCAGGAAAGGTGTCCTGTCCTAAAGAAGTGACTATCCCAGGGGGAGGAATCCAGCTGGGACATGACATTCACCACTGGCACAGTCACATCACAGGGTGGTGACAGAGGCCCCCACCACCATCAAACCCTGGCTTTGCCACCTACTGCCTTCCTGAAGCAGGTCATGGATGGCCAGGACAAGCTCAGCAGAGCCTGGTAGGGAAGAAACAGAGTCAGCACCGGTGCCTGCAGGGAAAACTGGAGGCACCCCCAATATGAGAGGGAAGCCTCCTTAAAATAACACTTTTTCACCCAAGCTGAAGTGACAGAAATGTAAAAGTCTGATTATGAAAATTCAGATTTGCTCTATTCTGGAAAAGGTCTTTGGGTGCTCTGCCTCCATCACGCCGAGAGCCACGCCATGGATCCAATCCTTCCTGCCCTCCTGGGAACATCCAGCACTGGATCTTGTACTCTCAACCATCCTCCATTTCTCTTGTGAGCTCTTTGATCAGAGGATAACACATTTCTATTGAAAATTTTCAATGGGAATCCAGGAGCAGCCCAAATCCCAATCTGCCCCTGGCGTGGAATATCCTGGGCAGGTTGCAGCCACAGCCAGAGGTGGTTTAGGCAGTGTCAAATGCCCGCTGTTCCCTTTCATGTCTGCTCTTCTCTTCTAGTTGAGGACATCTCTTTGAAGCCTAAAGAGCTGAGAAACCCACCCAAAATTGCTCCTGATTTGCTCATTGCTATCAGTGCCTCTTTAGAGCCCAGAGAAGAGCCCATGGCCTGTAGGCATCTCACCTAACTCCAGCTATCTGAAGATTAGGCACCAAGCCGAAAGCAGACCCCAAAGAGAGGAATGCAGCTCCAGGAGGAATCCACCCCACCTCCCACACGCCGGTATCTGCAGTGGGCTGAGCTGCCCAGGGCTCCAGGGCACCATGGACCAACCTTCCGCAAGGGGCACTGGATAGTGGCAGGAGGAAAGGTGAAGTCCTTTTAGGACTTTTGGCACAGTTCTAAAAACGCTCTCCGCCTCCAGCATCGATCCAACCTCCACTTCTGGACAGCAGTGGCCTTTCTACAGCATAACCAGTTGGTCACAGAGACCTGTCTTGAAGAGGGGACAGGAATTTAGCCCCAAAATCCACCATTTTGCCAGCTCTGCCACTGAGTCATGCCGTGAGCCAGATGTTGCCCACCTTCCCCCTTGTTCTCCACATCTAATGAGGTGGACATTGACCTACCTTGTCACTGTTTGTACTGCTGTGACTCCCAGTCAGGATGTATGGATGGTGTATCTGAGACGGATTTCGGTCTTCAGGGACCTTAAAAAGGGAAAGAGGGAAGCAGAATGACATGTCACAAGTCAAAAGACTCGTGAAAAAGCTTGGCCTCCAGCACCCAGCCATCCAAGATCCCAATATTTATATTTTCATAGAAATAGGATATAAGAGGTTTAGTGCTCACAGCGTGTTTTGGAATCTGGGTCTCCAGATATCTGTAGGAACTCCCACGTGCTCTTGGAGCTCCTCACCAGGGCTGGCTTTGGGAAGGGTGGGTTACAAAGCTGCCTGGTGGGCATTTCCTGGAGCTCCCAGTGCTCCCAGCAAGCCACAGAGTGGGCTTCTTGGGATAGGAGGAAAAACAGGCTGTGGCTTTCTCACACTGCCGTGGTGGCTGTGACGACCCATGGAGACCCAGAGGGATGTGTGGGGAAGACAGTGAGTAAACTGCAAGTGGGGAAGATCAACCACCTTCCAGTAAGACCCAATTCCAGCTGCAATTTGCAAAATGAAATCGTTAATTAGATTTTACCAGTGGGAAGTCAAGTATGAAGGAGGGAAGGGGCAGAATGCACTGGTGGCTTCCACCAAAACCTTCTGCCCCACAAGGAACCTTCCCAGGCTCCATGTTTGCCCTCCATGAGGATGATCTTCCCATCCTACAGCCATAGCAAACCTCCTCCATCTAGGGCAGAGGGGGAAGGAGAGCAAGAGAAGTGACACACAGAGTATTTGAGAAGTGTGACCCGCCTGGATCTCTCCAAACCTCCTCCCCCGGGCGCTGATCCCTTTCCAGAGACTTCTCTGGGCTGGGAGCATCCTGGATGTGCCTTTTTTGACCACGGGTGAGCGCAGCTGTTCCCTGGTGTGACTGACTGCAGTCATGTTTCTAAATCCAGCGCTCTCGACACACTCAAGTGGACCCTGAAGATGCCAGCTGGGCCATCATCATGAGTAAGCAAGACAGAACCAGCCTGCAGTGCCTTCATAAGGCATTCCAGCCCCGTGACAATGAGGTTCTGTCCTCCCATCCCCTTTTCCCCTTGCCAGCTTGATAACTGAGGTTACCCACCTCCTCTGCCAGCAGGATTATCATGGAATGATAGAGTACTGGAATGGTTTGGGTTGGAAGGGACTTTTAAGATCATCTAGTTCTGACCTCCACCCCCTGCCACAGGCAGGGACACATTTCACTATCCCAGCTTGCTCCAAGCCCCATCCAACCTGGCCTTGGATGCTTCCAGTGTTTGGCATTCACAACTTCCCTGGGCAACTTGTCCCTTCAGAACTTCTCCCTGGGCACTGATGGACAAGGTCAAGAGCAAAGAAGCCACTGGGGACCAGAGCCTGCCCATTGCAACATCTGAATGACGTGCAAATATTTGGGAAAAGGATGGGGGAAAAATGGATCAGCCTGGGTGAGCCTTGCCAGGCTTTGCCATCAGGCCCTAAATCAGCTGTTGGGAGAAAACACTGTAGGTTTGGGCAGCCAAATGCCAAGCAGCTCCACATCCCTAAGGCTGTCCTGCATCCCTAAGGCCCATGGCAGCCTTTGTGCTGATTCTAATGGATTGCAAAATCTGGCCCTTGAAGGTCTGGGTTCAAAGGTGGCGTTGATAATAGATAATTAATCAACAGGAGCGTTCCTAGGGCTGGGAATGGCCATTACACACCCCAGTACCTTTTTATCAGTGCCATTAAAAGCAGTGGGTGCCAGAGCGAGCAGGGATGATGCTGCTGCTGCTGAAGGAATCAACCCGACCCCGAGAGTGTGTGTGTGTGTGTGTGTGTCTGTGTGCCTCTGACAAAGTGGATTATCTCCATCCTCCCCAAACAGCAGCTGCAAAGCAAAGAGGAAAAGGGAGAGTGGCTGAATTTGTACCTTCAGGTAAAGTTGCCTGGTGCTTCCTGGAGGGAGGGGCAGAGGCTTTGGGGGATGTTTAAATCTCTCCCCAGGAACAAAAGGACGGGAGATTAGCTCGACCCCTGGAAGGGATGTGTGTCCTGCCCCATCCTCCTCCCCCTGCAGCCCTGCTTTGCCGGGACCCCCACGCCCAGGCTGCTGTCTGAGGGTCTGTGTGTGTGTGTGTGTGTGTGTGTGTGTGTGTGTGAGTGTGTGTGTTCCAGTCTGCAGTGTGAGCAATTTCACTTGAAAAGACAGAGAAATCCCCTCCTTTGAAAGTCTCAGTGTTTGGTTCTTTCCAGTAATGCTATAATTGGATGGGATTTTCTCTAATACACAGGGAAAGTCCTTAAGATGATTTTTCACACACCACCACCCTCCTCCTTTTCCTCATCCCACCTTATGCAATAAAACTCCCTCCTCCAGCCTCTTTGGCTCCTCTGGGGTGGGGGAGCTGCTGGAGGAGGCGGTGGGGGGATGGATTTAATACACTCCATATAATTGCAGCATCGACACCGCGGGGATTTGCTGGGAGAGCCGGGAAGAGCATCCGTTCCCCCTCTGGAAGGAGGAGAGAAGCCGCTCGGATCAACTGGAGCTTGGCTACACGGAGCGATTAGATCTCGGAGCACTTGCCAGAGCTCACATTTGCAATCACTTGTCATCCAACCCTAAAGAAAATAATCAGGGCCCGACCCCTGCCAAATTCCCAATGATTTAAATATCCCCGAATGAACTGCATTTCTAGTATAATTTCACTAGAATGAATATATCTCTCCATCTAGCTCAACACAAACATATCTTTATATATATGCATATAGAGCTCTGTGTGTGTAAATAGGAATATTCCCTACTAAGGGAAAATATATATGCAGCTCTTAATGAGAATGAAAGCGCATTTTGATTTGAGCTAATGCAAGGTTGCAAGCCTTCCTCCAAGAAAGTGATTAAAAACTGTGCCTCTCTTTGTTCCGTGTGAGCCACAGAAATTTTCTGATTCACAGATAAACTGAGAGAAAGTCAAAGAAATAAATAAAAATCTCCTCCAGCCCTCTGTCTCCTTAACAAAAAAATTAAGAAAAAGACAAAATAAACCAGAAAAAAAATATCAAAAACAAAAACAGGCAGCAAGCAGCTACTACAACCCCCAAAAAACCCCATGTAAAAGAGCATCGTCGTTGTTATTCCAGGGAGAAAATATCTCCTCGCTCATCCAGTGCCTCCATCCCCTCGTTTTCGCCTCTCCAGCCCCCTTTCAAATGAGCCAGGGCAAGGCAAAGCCTGTCAGCTGGGTGACACTTGCTCCCAGATCCAGCAAGCTTTAAACAATATGTTCCAGAGGAGCAGCAAACCCGACCACGGACCCACAATCGAGGAGCTACATCTTTATAATAACACTAAGAATGATTTTTTTTCTTTTTTTTTTCCCCCCAAAAAAAAACCCTGCCGATTTTTTTTTTTTGGAGCCGTGAGATCCACCCCAACTCACCCCCCACCACCGCCACTGAAAAGAGAGAAATTGGGACAATATGTAGAGGGAGAAATTAAAAAAGAGATCAATTACTAGTGCCCTGTGGGGTGGATCTGGTGGATGAAGTCGTTTGCAGCAGCGCCTTCGCAATGTCCGGGGCTGGGATTCCTGGAAATTGGGATGATCTGGATGAGCCTTATTGAGATTTGCATGGAAGAAGTTGATTTTTTTAGGAGTTCTCTTCAGTGGAGCCCTTGGATATCTGGTTGGTTGGACTGGTGGGGAAGGGGTATGTGTGGCTTGAGGGGGGGGTGTGCGTGGCTGGGGGTGTGCGTGCATGTCTGGGTGTAAATCCTCTTTTTTTTTGCTTTGTTTTGTTTCTTTTTTTTTTAATGAAAAAGGAGGAAAAAAAATCCAACCAGAAAAAGGCACCAACCAAAAGTTTCTAGAAAGTTAGCTCCAATGCGTCCCGACCGACACCGTGAGGAAACGGGCATTTGAGAAGAAGACAGAATGGCAAGGAAAAGAAAATCGAGAAAATA
>WBMV01002658.1:236139-418693 GCA_013396655.1 Campylorhamphus procurvoides | reverse complement strand
AAACTTTCACACTTTTTTTTTCTTTTTTTTTTTTTTTTGCATTTTAGTAGCTTCGACCCAGGGAGTGAAATCCGGGCAGGTTGTTATAGCTACCCAAATCCACAGGGGTCCCCCCTGTCTATTTAAACCCCCTAAATCTTCCTTCCCCTTTTTAAAACTACATTTTATCCCTTGGCTTGTGGGCCAACGTGCCCCCTAATGAGTATTAAAACACTATCTCCTTGCAATTAGCTCATTCCTGACTTCACGCTCCTGATTGACAGAACAAGCCAAAGCATCAGAATTCTCCCTTTGGCAATAAGTGCTGATTGGGTCCTTTTTAAGAGAGCTACTTCAAACTTTTTTTTTTTTTTTTTTTTAATATTTGCCTTCAGTGTCTTGGCTGAGAGAAGAGTTTTTTACCTCTCTGAGATTTTTTTTTTTTCCTTGAGAGTAGTAGAGGAAGCAAGAGAGGATTTACCTGGTCGGGTTGAGTTCACTTCATTTGACTTTTTTTTTTCTTAAATTATTGTTATTATTATTATTAAAATAATCATCCTGCCTCAGAAGAAAGGAAGGTTTTTGGCAACTCTGGTTAAAAAAAAAAAAAAAAGAAAGACAACTTTTCATCAATGGCCTCTTTTGGATATTTCCTGTTTCTTTGTGGGTTGAGTCAGGCTCTGTCAAGTTACCCAATCTGGTGGTAAGTTTTATTCTTCTTCTTTTTTTTTTCCTCTCATTTTCATTTATTTTTCCCCTCCTCTGTTTTCTCTGCAACCCCTGCGCTTAAGATGACTTGAAATTCTCCTTTCGTTGCCACTCAGCTAAAGAGGTGGGATTGTTCCAGCGCCAGCAAGTTCTTAGAACCTGCATTTCACCTCTTTTATTTATGCATTCACTTTGTTTATTTTGACTGGGTTATACCTGATCTCTCCTTCTCCTACTGTAAAAGAGAGAGAGAGAGCGAGAGGGAGCGATCGGAAAGTTATTTTTTTTAAGTGCTTTGATCCTCTCCTGTGAAGAACAAAAGGCGCTGCCTGAATTAAAGAGATAATGATACAAGTTGACATGAGCATTTCAAGGTGATTTCGAGCTAGTCAGGTGGAAGGAAGGGGGGGAAAAGGATGAAAAGTTTTGGGATTTTTCCCCCCCCCCTTCTCTTTAAGGAATTTTTTGGGGGAAAATAAAAAAAATAGGGGGGAAAAATGGGAAGAAAGAGAAAGGAGGTGAAGGCTCAACAACCTGGGTGCTGGGAAGGCAGAGCGGGGAGCAGGGACGGGGCTGGGGGAGATGAGCCCGGCGCAAGATCGGCGGCTCCTGCGCGCTCCTTTCCCCCGGGGGACACGCACTTTTTGGGGGGTCGCAGCCCCTGATTTTTGCCTTTTTCCGCGCTTTGCACCCTACGCCTTTAAGAGCCTTTTCTCCCTCACTCCCCCACGAAAAGCAAATGGTGCTGGGCAAGGCATGTAACTGCACGATCTGCGCTAATTACCCCGCGCAGGTAATTGCGCTCAGGGAAGCTCGGGCGCTCCGCGGACCATCCGTGGGGCCACGGAGGCAGCCCCGCACCCGCGGTGCCAATAACTCGGGAGCGCCCGCAAAACCCAAAGGAAAAACCCCCCAAATCCTCATGGGAATAATTCATTTTCGGAGTGCGTTTAATCCCTGCTCTCTCCCCCCCCAACCCAACCCAACCCCAAGGCGGTCGCGGGGTTCGGGAGGGATCCGCGGTCCCCCCCGCGCCCGGCGCTGCAGAGGTGAGGGTGTTGAAGGCAGCAGCCTCTCCAACTATTTCAGGTATGTCTGCAAGCAGGGAATTCGTTGGGATGGGAGAAAAGCAATAAAATGCAAATGTGTTCTTGGGAAGACAGGCAGAAAGAGCACCTGGACGGGGAGTCATTAAAAAGCAATCTTTTATTCCCAGCCACCATCTAACTTATAATTAGGAACTCCGGTTGCATTCCTGATTGGAGAAGGAAACGCATTCCTCCAATACCAACATAAATAATTCCCTTGTCACCCAAGCGAGGGGAGCGAAGGGTCCCCCCCGGTCCCCGCAGCCCCGCTCCGCTCCCGGAGCTGCGGGAGAAGCGGCTGTCGGGGGTGGGAAAAGGCTGGAAAGGAGGAGATGGAGACCGGGGCAGGAGGTCCCTTCCCAAGCCGGGGGTATCAGGTGTGTGCAGGGGAGGCGGCAGCGGCGACACTGTGGGTTTTGGAGTGGTTTGGGGCTTTTTTTCCATCCTTCCCCGGTGCCAACCAGCGGTTTTAGACGTTTCTTTCGCGAAGAGGAAACCCCCCTTAGGCCATGGAAATGCAAAGGAGGGTTTGATTGGGGTGGGGGAGTCGGAGGAGAGGCCGGGAGCTGTTACATTGGCTGCCAAAATTCCTTCTCACCCCCTCCTTCATCCATCCCTTTCCCTCTTTATTTATCCCCAAGCAAGGTATAAACCCAGGGCCACCCCCGTGGCTGGAGATGGGGAGCAGCCCTGGAGAATCAGTGGGAACCAGGGCCTAAAGGGTGGCACAGGGGTCCCCTGGATACATCCATTCACATCCCAAGAGCAGGAGTCAAGTTCCTTGTCCCTTAGTCCAGGACAGCTGCTCCCAAACCAGCTGATTCAGTGAATCGATGGTGCTGCTCAATTTTATTTTAATTTAATTTTACCCTTTTCATTCTCTGGATTGTTTCTTTTCCAGTGTGTGTGTGGAGGTGGGTTTTGTGTGTGTGTGTGCTGGTGTTGTTTGGTTTTTTGAAGAGAAGACCAGGAATTTTGTAGTCTGGCCATACAAGCAGCAAACATCCCATCTCAGACACCCCTGGCTAAAGCCTCCCCTGTATCAGCTCATGGTGATCTCATTGTTTACGGCAGAAAATCTGTAATTTACCATCCCTAAATTGTGGCCCCTCCCCAGTAACAGTTTCTAATTAAAAAGTAAACTCATCCTAAAGCTGTGGATATTTACACTTGGAGAAAATCTGTGTAAAAGCAAGGAAATTATATTTTCCTGTAGGTTTTGGTTAATTATTCTCCTCAAAATGGGAAATAGAAAGAGTGTGTTTGTCAATGGGGGGGCAAGGGACATGTGTCTGTTGCTGTAAGTTCTGTCTACCTCTTACAGCTTCTTACTTGGCTGAGCTCTTTAAATTCCTGTTCCCACCACGGCATAGGGACACCTGTTTAAATCAAGCCAAGCAGTGCTGGTGGGCCCAGATCCCTGGAACCCTTGGGAAAAGTGCAGTGGGGCAAAAGGGAAAAGATTCCCCTGGAGCAATGATGCTCCCACGTTCCATCCACATCCTTTCAGTGACCGTGGAGATGGGAGAACCTACGGGAGCTTCTTAAAACCAGGAAATAATATATTTGCAAACTGGGATAAAATAGGCTTTAGAAGTAATGATTTAAGGATAATAAATAAGAGGGAGCAGTTCCCACTGGAACTGACGTGCCAAGTTTTGAGGGATGTGCTGACGTGATTTATTGTGCCACAGTAACCCCATGGGACCTTCTGCAGCACAGCAGCACTGAGCTGTTCAACCTAAAGGAGCTACTGGGAGCAGCAACAGGCTCTTCCACACCAGATTAAGAGCAAAAATGTGTTGGTTTTGGGGCTTTTTGTGTTTGTTTATTTGTGGGGTTTTTTTAAGTGTTAGTACTGTTCATTTTTTGGGGTTGCTAAATTAAAAAGAAAAAGAGATAAAGAGATTGGAATGAATGAAGGAAGATGGGAAATTCAGAAGCAGAACTCATGGCTAAGGGAGGACTAAACATAACCTGTTCTCTTTTCCTGGGGGAGTTTGGGGTCCTTGTGGAGTCACAGCAGCAGCACAGACAAAATTAAAACTTTTTCCAGCTAACTGGCGCTGCCTTGACTGACTCCACATGGAACAGGGGGAAAAAGCATTTAATTTTATTTCTTTTATCTTTTCATCAGTGGTATCTGGCCTGACTTGGTCTGAACACAGCCAGAGCGCAGAAATGATTCAGAAAGGAGAAGGGTTTGGTTCAGGAGCAGAAAAAAAGCAGCAATAAAAATGAACACAGAGCTTCTGTGCTGGGAGTCTTAACCTCCTGTGGCCCAGGCTGCTGGGAGATGATCCCAGGAGAGGCTGAGTTAAAAGTTAGCTGGCATCTCACATGTCATTTTTCCTGGGTGTGAGGCAGTTTGGGGCTTGCTGGGGATGTGTGTGGTTGATGTATGTGCCTGGAGGGGGACTGGAAAAGGATATCTTATGGGAGGAGAGGGGCACTGGCTGAGATCTGATGTGGTGGCACCACTTTGGGGCAGGAATGTCTGTCCCTTCCTCTGTCTGCTGGTCGTGGTGGGGCTCCTGTCCCCTGTGCTGCTCTCTGTAACACCCGTGTCACATCCAAAGTGGGGCGGGATGGCATCGGCCCCATGACAACAGGGCAAGGAAATGAGCTGGAGCCACCAGTGTCAGGGTGGACAGAGCATTCCTGGAGGTGCCAGGCTGGTCTTTGGGAAGGGGACACGAAGGATGTGAGGATGTGTGTTGGAAACCTTCTGCTGACTGTGACCTGGCTTTGATTTCTTATTGCCCACCACTGGTCCCAGCAGCTCTGTCAGTTTGCACATCCCTGTAGGATGAAGCTGGAAAAGTCTGTGATGTTCTGCCCTATCCACTTTACATGAGGGCTGGGGAGGGTGATCCAGCAGAGCTTTCCACCCCTATTTTTTTGCAGTTCAGGAAGTGTCAGTGCACGGGAGAAGGGAGCTTTGCCAACAGGCACACGAGGAACCCCGTGGCATTTCTCCAGCAATCCTCAGGTGCAGCACCTGAACCTGTCCCTGTGGGATGGCATCACTGCAGTGAGAGCAGTGCATGGGTGAAGTCCTGGCTTGTGCTCTGGTTCAGGTCCCTCGTGGGGTCTCTTTACCCGTGAGGTGGGTGGAACAGCCCCTGACTTACCCAGTGAAAAGATCCCACAAGAAACACGATTCTCCTTTGATTGTAAACCCTGCGGAACCAGGCTGAGTTCTTGAGAAAGCAAAGCTTAGTTTGGCAGAGAGCAATTAATGAGGAAGATGATAATCCCTCATTGGCCAGGAGGGAGGCAGAGCCATGGAAGGTCACCAAAGGGACAGCCTGAGCTGTGTGTGCTGGCACCAGGGCTCCTGAAGCAATCTCTGGAGCTGGGAAGTAGGAATTGCATCTCCCCACTTCCCTGCTCCGTTAGCTGGGGTTGAGGGTTTTGACATTCCCTAGGTGATGACATTTCTGTTCATCTCCTCCTCTCCTGCAGTGGAGCCATGTGAAAGCCCATTAGTACACGGTGCTACGTGTGGCCCTCTCCCACCCTTGCTCCAAGGCTTGGGAATTGGCTTTACACACTTCTATTTGTGTTACAACAGGACCTGACACGGCCCTGTTTTGCCAGGCAGTTTATAATCATGGAATGCTGGGTTAGCCAGTGCTGGGATACCAACTCAGCCACCAGTTTGGATTTTCAGGGGGGCAGGATGGGTGATTTGCACCCAAACCTCAGTGGAGAAGAGGGAACTGGGCCAAGGAGATCGTGCTGTGTAGATGTAAGCAGTAAAAAAGCAGCTCTTGCCCACTCCATGCACAGGGTGTAGCGTGTAAAGGGTAAGAGAAGTTATTTCCCACCTCCATTTCTCGTGGTGGGACTGGAGAAACAGACTCTAAGGGTACTTATGCTGCTCCTGGCATATTCCAGGAATGGAGCAGCTCTTTGGGGAGATTAAATGACTAGACAAAGATCACACAAGAAGGTTTTTTCACAGCAGGAACTGAAAATTTTTCAAGGTCTTATCAGGAAGCCCCTGTTTCAAACATAGGGAGGGCTGGGACTCTCCCAGAAAGCCCAGTGTGTGCTAAAAAAAATCCCTCATCTACTCAGATTTCAGACTCATTTCATTAAATTGTGTTGTCCTGCTACTTATTAATGGCTTTTTTGTTTCAATTTTAAGAGTACTTTATTAGCTAAGTTACCCTGAAAAGCAGCAACTTGACATTCAAAGCATTGGATGGTGGCTTTGCATCGACCAAGCAAGTCCTTCCTAACTAAGATAAGGAGAAGTGAATCATTTTGCTCCCCAGCCCTTTTCTGGTGGAAACCCAGAGATGAAACATGTCCTTCACAAACATTTGAACACCTCTAAGACTTCCCCTCTGGAAAGTTTGGAGCATTTAGAATCACAGAATGGTTTGGGTTGGAAGGGACCTTTAAGAGGTCATCCTTTTAGAACCTTTTAGAAGTCCAACCTTCCTGCAATGAGCAGGGGCATCTCATCTCCAGCCAGAGTAGCTGGAATAGGGGAATGGGCATTACATGGATTTCTGTTGGCCAAAAAAAAAACTTTTTGACCATTCCCTCTAAAGAATCAGCCTGGAGCTTTGCTGTGAGTCCGTGTTTTGTCCTAGCAAAGAAAAGCCAAGGATTGCTGGTTGTACCAGGGGAAAGCAGGCTGAGTCAGCGGTGTCTCCATCCCAAATCTGTGGGATCCTTTCCCTGCTTGCTTCCTGCAGCCCTGCAGAGATGCTGCTGCTTTTCCAGGCAGGGACTGCCACTCTCTGCATCGCTGGTTGTTGGCAAGGCTGCAGAGCAGCCGGGGGAGGAGGTTATTCCATGTTAGACCCCACGAGGAGCAAATATCTTTTTTTCTTTGCAAAAATTATTCTTTTTCCCTTGGGAGCGCAGGAAAAGCCCAAAGGGACAGCCACGGGTTGATGTGGCCGCCCAGCGTTCCTCGAGTTCGTGATTCAAATGGCCCCGCCGCATTTCAAAGGGCTTTATTGGGCATAATGACAGCACTTAACAAGCCTTGCACAAGCGTGTGGCGGGGGGGAATGCGCCGGGCACTGAGTCAGGATGCTCCCTTTGGAGCATCCCTTTGGACGGCTGAGCTCATTCCCGGGATGGGGAGCACAGGCGGGTGTGAGCTCACAGCGTCATCCCAAAGCCTCCTCCCATCGCTCCCACCAACATCCACGCTGGAATTTCCTTCCCAGGGCAGGGCTGGGTTCGTGGTCTTGCTCTGCATCCCAGAGGAGACCAAAGAGGGGAGTTTGGAAGGAGGAGCGTGCAGGACATTCTGGGGATCGTGGCTGGAAAGAAGGAGAAGGTTCAAAATAGGCACCCATTCTTTCCTGTGATGTGTTTTCTGCCCAGCCAGGTGGTGAGCAGTGCTGGGGCGATGTTACCAGTTAAACCCATTGAAATACAGTGGAAAGGAAGGGGGAATTAACAGGGGAGAAGTACTGGGCAGAGCACATATGCCTTGTCCACATGCTGGATGGGGCACATTCCCACGGCTGCAGCAAGTGTTCCCAGCCTAAAATGTCTCACTGAACAAATCTCTGCTTTGCTGTCACCACTTAGAGCCAGATGAACACCCAGAGCCAAGACAAATTCAGTGGGATTTCATGCTGAAAGGAGAGGAATGCTCAGGGATGTCTGAAAAGGCAGGAGCCCTCCATGGTGTATCCATCAGGGCTTTGCTGGCTCAGACCTACGGCTGGCCTTGCAGAAAAGCCACCCCTGAAACTGTCTACACTTTTTCCATCTATCCCAGGCCATTCACGATGCTTTTCTCCCCTTCTGTCCCTTTAAAAGTGGAAGGATTTACTTTAAGCCCTGTTGTCATCTTAGCACAACATGTAAAAATTCATCAGTTCATAAGTTCCCTCCAAATTCTACTGGAACTTGCAAGAAAAAAAAAGGGGGAGGGAAAAAGAACTGATGCATTAACTGCCTTGTTCTGAACTCCTAACATAGGGCACAGCTTTTCAAACCAGCCTGCAAGCCAGGGGAGAGCAGTTCTGCATCACAAAGGTGGTGTTTGTCTCTCTCTTCCTGGTTTGTCACCTGCATATTCACAGTCCCCTTCCCACTTGGATGCTGCTGCTGCTGCTCAGAGGGAATTTTGCATTTGTGGAGGCTGAGCCATCAAAGGGGTTCAAGGTGCCTTTGGTCTCCTCATCACAATTTCTGTCCTGGTGTTAATAATAGTCACTTATGCTTTGTATTGATATAGTGATAATTATTAGTAGGGATGCTGTGACTCTTTTCCATTGTGGATGTTCCTCCACACTCTGTTGGTGTGAAATGCTTTTCTCTTCTGGCATCTTTGCACACTCTCAGGCTTCACCAAGATCATATTTTGGCACATGGACTGGTCCCCTTCTCCCATTATTGGCCTCACAAGGTATTCCAGGTGTCTGGGGTGGTCATTTCTCCCCTTCCACAGGAGCTTGGTAGGCTCAAAGTGTATTTGGGCACGTTTACCTGGAAGGCTCAGGATGTCTCAGGGATTCCTTGAGTTCAGGTCATGGCAGACCCTGACATTTCTGGCCTGGCCTCATGTTCATCACAGGTTTGGAAACTCTCCTGGTTGCCCTGCATCATTCGTGGTGTTCAGTTTAAACACACGACCCTGGAATGACATCTAGGTCAAAACTGGAGATGCCCAGGTTCCCATCAAGAGCCCATGCGTAGGTTCTGCTTCCAGTTAAGACACTTGGTGGCATCCTGGTTGTCCTCAGAGGTCTGACAGGGATTGTACACAATCCACTCTCAGCAGCAGATGGAAGCCAATCAAGGAAACCCCAGAACATCTCAGTGGCAGTTCTTGTCTATCTGTAGGCAACTGAGCAAAGCTTTGGGGTGGAATCCACTTTACCTGCTCTGTGTCTGCAATTTCGGTGTCTCCATCTAAACCAGGAGCTTTAGGCTCCTTTCTTTGAAGGGGAGAAGTGGGCACCTTCTTACAATGCAATTCATGTCTCAATCACAGAATGGTTTTTGACTGGTTAAATCCTCTGTGACTGGAGCAGCTGAGGAAACCAGCTCAGAGGGATCTCCACCTCTGTCATCCAGGTTTAGTCTGATGATACCCAAGACAGGGAGTCCTCTTGGAAGGTTTGCTCACTTGCCTCTTTCCTAGCTGCTAAGNGTCTGATGATACCCAAGACAGGGAATCCTCTTGGAAGGTTTGCTCTTTCCTAACTGTTAAAATCTGTAATTCCCATTGCCTGGCATAATTTCACATGGCTCAAGTGATGGACTTTTTCTCCATCATTTTCCTGTATATTAATAAGATCTGTAGTGTCCACTGGTGTACTGGAATGGGTGCAGCTATTGCAGGAACACCCAAGCCATCCAGGCTGGCACTAAATACCTCTAGTCTACCCCTCTCCTCAGCAAATCCACACCAAATTTTATCTTGCCATGTGTAAGCCCAGCTGCTGAAAGCCTAAGCCTTGAGTGTTTTGCAGCTTCCTCCATAACATATTTAATCCTGCCTCTAATCCAGGACACTCCAGAGCACAAATACATTTTCCTCGTGCTCCTTATCCATGAACACATCCAGAGCCTCCCACCCTCCTCCAACTGCAGCCACAAGTCATTACCTCAAGATTGTAATGGAACTTTATCTCTGAACTTCTTAAAAAGAGATATGAAGTGGTTTTCTTGTGTCCCTGGCGTGGGTTATCTCAGCAGAGGGACACAGCCACTCTGATTAATGCAAGAGTTGTATCTGCATTTCAAGAATTCCTCTGATTTTGCCTTTCTTTCAGTCCCCTGAAATCAAAGCCTCTTCCCTTTGCCCAGTCTATCTCTTAGCTTTCCTTCCTATCTTTGTATTTACTCTACATCTCTGTTGGAATATGCAGCTTTATGGCAAAAATTATGCATATTCATGTTTCCAGGGAGACTTCTGGAAGAATTCTGCCAACAGAATTCCCATTGTGGGATGGAGCAGAGTCCACCTCTGTCATAGCTGAGCCTGTGAAACGAAGCCAAGCAGAGCAGGACTTCCTTCTGCTTCCAAAGGGTGCACCTTGTCTAATAGAGATATTTACTAAGGGGTGGGAAGGCAGCAATGAAACTCCTTGAACAGTTGCCAAGCTTTCCATTCAGTTTGTCCCTGTGCCCTCAGAAGGACAACAATAGAGCCTGTTGCTAGACAGTGTTGTGTGGCATGACAGAAAACAACTCTAAATCCTTTGCAGGCTGGGGGACACACTTAAGGCAGAATTCCTGGGGTTTTATGAGCCTACAGTAGCTGGGAAGAAATGGGACAGTCTGGGCAGGTAGGACTCCATTCAAATCCCAGTGAAGACTGGGGAAGATTTGGGGAAATATCATTTGGCATCAGACAAGATTTGTAGAATCTGTAGACCCACAGTTCCTTCAGAGGCACAAAACCCCAGTTAATGCTGGGTTTTGGGAGATTCATGTTTGATTTCTGTCCCTCCTGAAGGGAGAACCTTCTTGAACCTTTTGCAGGCTCCAGCCCACTGCCCTTTAGAGTTATTGGAGAGGAATCAGATGCGACTCATCTGACGTGTGTCAGCGGTTTGCTTTTGGATGGGATGAATCACATCCCAGCTGTGCCAATTTTCTAACCATTCCCTGCAAGAGGATCCTGGATGACTAGGACAGGCAAAGACATCTGCCTTCAGACAGATGATTCTTTTCTTTGAATATACTCCTAAAGGTTAGGAGCATCTTGTGATCTCTATAGACCTGTGGAGTGCTGATAGAAGATTTTTCCATTGGAAGATCTTTCAGTGGTCATCTTTAGTGACACAAAAATCCTGTGTCTCAGAAGGCTGTTTGAAGGGAATTCTCATGAGGTATCCATTTCTTACGTGGTCTTCCATGGGAAGAGCCATCCAGATGGATTTGACATGAAATCAGTTGCTCAGTGATGCAGAGCAGGAGAGCTAAGGACCACATGGATCCATCCTGTGTGTCACAGGAGTGCTGCCTCTCCTTGTGGTTTCCTTCCCAGTGGTGGGGAAGAGCCATCCTGAAGGCTCTGAGGACAGTATCCTTCCGTGGATGCCAGGATCAGGGAATCCTAGAATGGTTTGTGTTGGAAGGGACTTAAAGATCACCTCATTCCATGCCCTGCCATGGGCAGGGACACCTTCCACTGGACCAAATTGTTCACAGCCCCATCCAGCCTCTTGAAGTGCATATTGATGTGGTCTGTTATGTTCCTACAGTGAAGGATTCAGAGACTGGGAAGCCCAGCCCAGCCCTTTCACCAGCAGGCTTGAACAAAGTGTGCTGATTTATTTATGTATTATAAGGGCTGGTTATGCTCTTATTTACAAATAGTGCAAATGTATAAATGAAAACCTGGCAGCCTGATCTCCAGGCCCTGAGAGCTGCTTTGCTGCAGCATTAGCAGAGGTGTGGTTGGGTCATCGTGTGGAAAGATTTGCTGGTGGAAGTGCTCAGACAAAACAAGGAGAGGCTGAGTGGAGAAGGACAGGAGGGAAATGTGGGGCTACTTAGGCACGTAATTTGTGCTTTATGGCTCAGACTTATTGATGGCATTGCTGCAACCTGATCAATTAACTGATTTTATTGAACTGCCCCTTGTCAGTGGATTGCAGTGGCTGCTCCATGAATATCCTCAGCTCATTCTGAATGTGAGGAAAAGTGGATTAGCTCTGTTGCTTTTTTTTTTTTTCCTTCCCCTTGGAAGTGTTTATTTCTTCTCACATGCCATAGAGAGACCAGAATTTAAGCAGCACAGATTTAGCTGTCCAACGATTAGGCACCTTAGGTTAGCTGGGATGCATCCCACTGTGGCTTTGCAAAAATAGGTGTAACAGCTTCTACCACCATTAAATCATTTGATCCAGAAATCATCTCATCCATCCTCACGTGCCCCAGGCTGGATTAAATAAACCTAAATCAGAATTGGGAAGAAGTAATGGATATAGGAGGTAGTCAACACTGAAGCCATTACTAACAGGAATATTGTCTGGATAAGGAAGGAGCTTACTGGATCACAGCCTTTTCCTACCAGGAGGGGTCATGGATATTAGTGGATTGATTGCAAAACCTCAGAGTCACTTACAACAGAAGACTAAGGGCACAGTGGGAACTGGTTCTTGCCTGAGTATAAGGCCCAGACAGATGGGGCAAACAACTGAGTTGAAAGAGAATAGATAAGACACATTAGCAGAAGATTGGGAATCAGACAGGGAAATGCTAATTCAGTGGCCACTGAAATCCTTGGTGCAACTTGCCCACAGGCACATGGGAAGTCTGTGATCGAAAGGGGCAGCGAGTCCATCTGTCCTGCTGATGAAATGTGGAGTCTCAGTCTCCTGGTGAATGGAGGGCTCAAGCTCAGTCCTGATACAAGGCAGGGTGTTCTCAGCAGAGCCCTTTAACAGCTCCACTGAAATTGCAATTAAACTGCCACACTGGCCAGAAGAGTCTCCAAATTCTAACAGAGAAACTAATTCAAGGTTTATATAGTCTGGTATATATTTACAGCCACAGGTACCGTGGTGGTGTCAGCCAGCAGCAGTGATGCTCCTGTTGCCTCTCAGGATAAACTGAGAAATTCTGACTGCACACAGGCTCCAAAAACAGTGAAAAACAGGCTTCTTGTTTGGATTCTGGCATTCAAGAGCCCAGTTTTGACAATCTCTAGTACCAGAAGGGCAGGGTGATATGCAAAACTTTGACTATCTAATGAATTGCAGACTTTGTGATAAACCAGGGGGGAAAGATAACTGAGGGGCTACAGCACATCCCTGGGACAGGGGACCTCTGGTCATATTCCTTCTCTGCCCTTCACAAGCCTCATTAATGAGCTTGGTCACCTGGACAGATGAGAATAAGAAATGGGGAAAACAAGACAATGTCCTGCAGTCTCTGGCAGAGACAGGTGCCCACATCCCCCTTCTGTGCACAGGATAGACTTGCTGAGCTGAGCCTGAGGTACAGGAGGAAAAGCTGGGCTGGGGTTACCTTTGACTCACTGCTTAAAAAAACCAGACCAGCGTTGGGGTGAGGAAAACAGCTGGACACACCTGAGTCAGTATGACAGAGCCCAGGAGTGGACAGGTCAGGTTTGTTCTCTCTGTTGTGAAGACGTAAGCAACGCTTACACACCACAGCCATGCTGAGCAGGACTCATCATACTCCATCTCAGAGCTGGACATCCCATCTGAGGGAGTCATCTCAGCTCCCTTGCCAGTCAGTGAAGGGAGGTTGACACTTCCTGGCTGTGATTCACCAGCCCTATCGTGGCCGTCAGTCTTTGGAGGCAGTGACTCCCCGATCTCTCTGTGCTGGTGATCAGGAGAACCAGGATGACTAGTTGGGTGCTCTAACTCCATCGTGCCCAAATCCTTGTGCTCGTCCTGCCCTCAGCTGTGGGAAGCCATGGACAAGGAATCTGTATTCCTGCAGAACTCTGACCTCTTTGGTTTCTGTGGTGTCAGCCTGCAATGCAAAGGCTGATTCAAGAGAAGTGCTCTTGCAGAAGCCTCATTTGTCAAAGAATTAGTCATGTGGACTGGTTTTCGTAACCACTGGTGAGCTGCCAAGTGGAGACACCGTGGCAGAGACCACCCTCAAAGCCAATCATGGTTCTGAAATCACTGCTGCAGGACTCACCAACTTATATTGTCTTCTGAGCCTCACAGTTTTATCGTTGTGCTGACCTTGCTGATAAGATCTGCACAGATTTATTCATACACTTGTGCTGTCTAGTCCTCAAATTCCCAGACTGTTTCTGTTACTGTGAAGGAGGAAGAGTTTGGTTTATCTTCAATTTCCTTGATCTTAAAGATGTCAGAAAAGATACCTGGGATTTTCTTTGATGCCAGAAGGATGCAGTGGCATCAATATAATGGAAGAGTGAGGGAAGGGAAGTGAACTCCAAATCAGGTCTCTACATATTAATGTTAGGAAAATGCATGGAGAGACCTCAGGTGTAATTTGTGTGATTTTCATCTGATTTGGTCCCTTTTTCTGTGAAATTCTGGCCCTTCCAAAGTGCTTTTAAGGGCAGAGTGATTGTAAGGGGAAAGCTTGTGCAAAGAGACTGATGTTCTTCAGAGCATGGTCTTCATGGTCCCAGAGGGGCAGTGGGCAAAGAGGGACTTCATGGAAGGGCTCTCAGATCTATCTCTCCTCTATTTCATCTCTTAGAACTAATTTCTAGTGATCCAAGACTAAGCAATCCTGCTGCCTGTGTGTCCCCATAATGACATTTGAACCTCTTGGTCCAACGAGCTTCGTTTGGCAGAGGTTTTCAGAAGTATTAGATACCCAGAAGTCTCACAAAAATGGGCATTTAACTAGAGGAGAGATGTGATCTGTGGCCTCCCAGGGGCTGCAGTCTGTGTGCATGTGAGTGAGAATTTACAGGTGTGAGTGTGTGCAATGTTCCCTGGACATTCTAAATCCAGACAGAAACACAGATCAGTCAGTGCTCACTGGTTTCAGTACCCACGGAATAACTCCTTGCTCTGTTTTTCTTTTCACCTTCTGTTCATCTTCTATTTCATAGAATCACAGAATGGTTTGGGCTGGAAGGGATCTTGAAGCTCATCTAGTTCCATACACACTTCATCAGGTTGCTCAGGACCCCATGCAACGTAGCCTTGGACACTTCCAGGGATGGGACATCCACAGCCTGACCCAGTGCCTCATCACCCCTCTTGAGTGAAGAATTTCTTCCTAATGTTTAACTTAAACTCTCCTCACTTAGTTTAAACTCTTCCCCTTGTCCTATCATGATCTGCCCATGTAAAAATACCCGTTCCATCATTTTTTATAAGCCCCTCTTTAAGGCTGCAATATGGTCTTCCCAGAGCCTTTTCTTCTCCAGGCTGGGCAATCCCAGCTCTCTCTGCTCTGTAGGAGAGTTACTCCTGCCCTCTGGTCATCAGATGGTTTCTTCCCATTTCCTTCTCATTCTGGTGATGTGATTTATGGGAGGAAGGAGCTCATGGAGCAAGTGGGTCGTGCCATGAATCTCTTCACAAACATATTGCATCCTATGGCTGAGGAAGAGAAGAAGTGAATGGACCTTCTCATCAGGCTTAAGGAGGATGGAGGACTCCAGTGCTTTGGAGGCCCATGCTTCCCAGCCACAGCTCATCTCTCATACCAGGACACACATCATTGTGGTCCTCACCTGCCACAGCACAGAGGGAATGGGAGTGGTGAAGGGTTTGAGAAGAAAGCCACAGCACAGGAGCAGGGCAGGTGTGGAAATGCATCCAGTTCCCTGGTGGATTGGTGTTTGCAGCTCCCAGTGACACCTCCTAGAAAAGTCCAGTTACCAACTAATCTGAGTCGTCTTTGGAGAGAAGGAGAATGCACTATGAAGGAAGGTAGTTAAATTCATACATAATACAAATGTCTATATGTATATAGAGGAATAGGTAGATGCACACATCACTCATAGCTTTAGCTTCTGCTCCAAAGACAGGTAGAACTCAAAGGAAATCTTCCTTTGACTATAACAGACTTTGGGACAATCTATTTAGACTCTGAGCTCCTTTAGGATCCTACAAGTTCGATGCATGTATCCCACTTCTAAGCTTTAGCTTCCACTCCAAAGACAGGTGGAACTCAAAGCAAAACTTGCTTTGACTTCAACAGACTTTGGGACAATCTGATTAGACTCTGAGCATCTTTAGAATCCTACAGGTTGTTTCATCCTTTGATTCTGGGTTGGAAAAGTGCTGCTTTGGAGCAATTTCTTTGTCTCGTGTCTTAAGACTCCGAGCTCCTCTAGGTCTTGATCCTACTGGTTGCTTCATACTTTAATTCTAGGCCAGAAAAATGCTGTGTTTGCTCTGTGTTTATCCTTAAACATCTGGGCAGTTCTGTTCGTTTTCTGTGTGCAGGCACCCAGCTGGGTCACACAGGTTGAGATCCAGCCTGAGAGCAGGGAGAGTCTTTCCTGTGTTGGGCAGATACATAGCACATTATTATACATGCTATCAGGGACATACAGTAATAATGTATGTAAATTGCTGGCATATCTCAGTCCCATCTCCCACCCCGTTGCAGGAGAGAGAGGGAGCCCAGTTAAGGCTTGTATATATCTGACAACATGCAGCAAAACTTGGCTTGGAGCTGGATGGGGTTTTGGGGCATGCAAAGGCAGAATTGCAGAAGTTTTGTGTGTATCCTACTGGGCTTCAGCACTTGCAAAATCCATCGCTGTGCCCCCCATCCTGATCTGCACCCAGGCCTCGGGTATGATGGGTGTTGAGAGCTCCAGAGCCTCCTGGCTGAATCCCCAGCGTTGGCCAAGCCTCAATCAATGTGAATAATTGATTAGGTAGTTCTGTGGTACAGCATAATCTATTGGCAAGGGGTGTGCTGCTGAGATTTGGGAAACTTGGGTTCAAAAGCCTCCTCCAAGCCAAGCAGAGGAAACTTATGAAGCTCATTTTCCCATACCATGGGTAGGTGCCATAACCACCAAGTTGCTGACTGGGAGTTTAAAGGGGACATTGCGTCCTCCAACTTCACTTTGGGAATGGCACCTTAGGGGATGGGCACATGAACAAATTACCACGAGGTAAGTTAGGGTGTGAACTAATAAGATGCCAGTTTTTCTGTGGTAACTGCCCGTGTGAATGCTCTTTCCCTGCAATAAACACAAGATGGTTCATATTTACCAGGGGGTAAGAACGTTCACATGGGTGTTCACATGGCTCACACCCTGGTTTGACTCCCAGGAACTTGGGTCTGTGCCTCTAACCTCAGTACCCTTGAGAATCCAACCTGAAAAACAAAAATCAAACTCCTTCTGTTTTATGAAAGAAAAAAACCCTGAAATTTTCCACTTCCACATTTCTACTTCTAATGATTTTTAGTGTTTTTTTTGGTTTGCCAGAAAGGATGTGCTGAGATTGACTTCACTCCACCGTTTGGGCAGAGAACTTGAGGTCCTTGAGATCCTGGTGTCCACCTTCAGCCAACATGGGCAGATAGTCTGCTGTCTCCACAGTCAGAGACCTTCTGGGCACTGACATTATATTAACATTCCCATTTCCCACAGCCAGCTCAGGAGCCCTGGAGTGGTTTAAACATGTGTAGATATGAAGTTAGGCATATAAACCACTATTTATCCACTGGGAATTAAACAAGGTAGTGTGGTTGTGGGATGAGCAGTGCTTGCAAGTTGCCTTGGAGTCACTGGGTACTGAGCGTTTTCCCATGTGCTTCCCATAGATCTGGGAAATGGCCACAAAGGAAGGCAGCAGTTCTGAAGGAAAGACCTTGATTTCATTTCTTGGAGTGCTAGTCTGGGAGCCTGCCAGAGCTGCAGAGGTAGAAAACTTCCCTAGGAACAGGCTGAGCATTTGGGAGTGAACCCCAGGACAGAACAAGGGAAAATGCCCTTAAAAATTTTCCAGGAACCAAACTGTATTTTCCAGTCAAAAAATACCCAAAACACTAACAACCCACTTGCTTATGGGCTGGGACTTTGTCTCATGATGATGCCAAAGGCTGGCTGACTCAAGTTATCTTGAGGCATCTCCTTTCAAGTTAAATGGGGAAGATTCAATTCATCCGCAAGGAAACGTTCCACCAACTCAGGACAGCTCTGCTTGGAAAGCAGGGTTTTCTCAGGAAGTTTGAGCACACCTTCTGCTCCCAAACATGCAAGGAGTTATGTCTGTGCTCTGTTGGGTGATAGAACCTTCCCATAAAAGACCTCTGGATATGGAATTCATTCAGTTTGAGCCGTGTAATGCACAACTATCTGAGCTAATCATCTTACCTCCCTCTAGAAAGTTGGGCACTTTCTGAGGGAGATTCATCCTTCCTGAGATAGGGATCTTTCTAGTGGATGTGATGAATCACTGTCTGGAGTTGCCTATCTTTCTCCATCCACTCCAGAAACAGCCTAAACACCTCACTTTTAGACAGGTGGAGTTGGGAGGTACAACTGAGTGCTTGAATACCCCACAAATATCATTGCTGTGATGCCACTTGGTGTCTGGAAGGTTTTTATCCCTCTTTTAAGAGAGGCTGTAGAGAAGCCTGAAGTGTTTGTCAGGTCCTTGACCTTCTTTGGTGATTTTGCCTGGAGATAAGAGGTAAAAGATCCAAATCCTCTCTGGTGCAACCAACAAAACTCTTCCAATTTAAACACAATATTTTTCAACAGAATAGTTATTACAAATCTTCAGGATTATCATAGTTGATGGCAACAAGTATTTTGGGGCTTTTATTTCTGGCTTGAGGTGACATCTGGCTATTGAAGGCCAGAATAAGACTTTTGCAAGGAAATGGTGTATCCTGTACAGGGCACTTATATTTTTTTTCTGGAGCAGCTGGTTCTGGTCAGTCTGGGAAATGGTTATTGGCCTCAGGTCTGCTAATTCACAGTTTTCTTTAGGACTGGAGTGCTGTTACCAGCCTGGTGTGCAATGGATAATTTATGGCTGTGGTGGGAACAACCAAGGCCTTGTAGAGGAAACAGAAGCAATTTTTCATCACTGCACCTTCCAGGGGGCAGCTCATAGTTTGTGGCTGGCCAATGGCTTGGTGTGACTTTGACAATGATTTGGAGAAATGCCAACACTATTTTCTAATTACAGAATCACAGAAATAATAGGACCATAGGATGGATTGGGTTGGAAGGGACCTTAAAGTTCACCTAGTTCCAAGCCCCTGTCATGGAGGGACATGTCCCACTAGCCCAGGTTGCTCCAACCTGGCCTTGGACACTTCCAGGGATCCAGGGGCAGCCACAGCTTCTCTGGGCACCCTGTGCCAGGGCCTGCCCACCCTCACAGCCAAGGATTCCTTCCCAATATCCAAAGTAAATCTCTCCTCTTTTAGTTTAAAACCATGCTGAAAGGTGATTTGAAAACCTCTCCCTCTGAACTTGCTGTTGGATACTTTTTGTGTGGGTGTAATTTAAGTTTATGACTTCCATGTTGACTCCTTTTTTAGGGACTAACTCCCCCAGAAGGCAACTCATCCCACCTGTCCTGAACACCTACCTTAGGATAGAACAACTTGCTCTACAGTGGCCCTGATCATTCTGTTACGAGGTCAGACAGGGGCTAAGTGGAATCATTACCTGGATTCCTAACTTTTAGATGTTGCAGAGAGATCAGATGAACTCCACTGGGCGCTCTTTTCTGCCATGAGCACGTGTGAAATTCCAGCCCTGGTGAATATTGTTAAAAATTCCAAACCTGATGAGGGGGTTTTTTAGGGGTTTTCGGTTTTTCTTGCAAACCTATTGAAGTCCTTCAGCCTTGAGAGCCTGTTTAAAGCTGGCATGGTGTGAGCTGGCCCAGCTCCACAGCCTGGAGGATGAGACAGCAGCTGACAGATACCACACCAAGGGTGTTACAGAGCAGGGATCATCCACGAGGTCACTGTGGAAGCTGCTTGCACAGTGTTATGGCTTGAGAAGTTTGCTAGTACCTACATGTCATCCCCAAACCTAATTGTGCTGATGCTGTAGCAACCCTGACTCCAGGGGAGCCTCTAACCAAGCTCTGGAAGGTTCCTTCCAGCTTTGCTTTCCTTCACACCTCTCCAGTGAGAAAGCCTCTGTCTCCAGATTGATTTCATAAGCCCAAACCCTGGTATTTCATTAGGCTTTTGTGGTTGTGTGTTCAAAAGATTTCCTTACAATATCCTGAGCAAATGACAGATGCCATCACAACTCGTGTGGCTTTGCAGGGAGTGGGTCTGGTCTCCCCTGACCTTCAAAGTTCCATGGCAATTTATTTTTAATGATGATTATCTCATTTTTAGTGATATGGCAAAAGGGATAACCGTTGAATTTCCAAGTAAACACAGAATTTCAGCTTGGCAAAATTTAGACAGAATTGGGATAGGCTGAGGGAGCTGGGGATGTTCAGCCTTGAGAAGAGATGATGGAGAAGGGACATCATCACTGTCTACAAACATCTGAAAGGAGGGAGGGGTCAGAGAATGGACCAGGCTCTGCTTGAGGGGGCCCAGCAATGGGACAAGAGGCCACAAACTGATGCCCAGGAAGTTTCACCTGAACATGAAGAAGAAATTCTTTCCTGTGTGGGTGACACACTCTGAAACATCTTGCCCAGAGAGGGTATGGAGTTTCCCTCACTGGAGATATTCCAGAACAGTCCAGACACACTCCTGTGCTCTGGAATGGTCCTGCTGGAGCAGAGAGGTTGGATCAGACAAGCCACTGTGGTCCCTTCCAACATGACCCATCCTATGGTTGTGGTTCTGTGAACTGACTGAATGTTTCTCTGATTGAAACATCCGTCTGTTCTCCTGTAACCTCACACTGTCTGAACACCTTTGCCTTTGCTTTCCTGCTCTTTGTTTCCTCCTGGATTCAAGAAGCTCCTTCATTTGTCAGTGCAGTGCAATCTATGCATATGCTTTATTTAGGGAGGTCCTGGTCCCTGTTTCCAGGGCTTTCTTAAAAATACTGAGTCCCAGAGGTGACTGGAGTTCCCTGCAGACCTGATGGATAAGGTTTAGTTGCCGGATATTCTGTGTGCAGTGGATTCAGCAGAGGCAGAATCAGCTCTGTTGGACATTTTTGTATGCAGACATTCCTGTGTTTATGTCTCAGCCTGTGAAATTTCCCATCCTGGGAAACTTCTGTGTTATTTATTGATAGTTCCACCCATTTGAAGGTGGGACTGGGATGTGAGGGTGTACAGGCTCATTTTTTAGGATGGCAGTGAGGATTCCACTTCATTTCCCCTACTCATCCAAACAAATTGGGCTGAAATGCATTTTGAGGAAGAGCTTTCTTGGAGCTGTCAAGGGGATGGGAGAATCCACCCTTTCTCTTGATGGACTTGGCCAGTTGGGGATTCAACTTCTCTGTGCTTCAGTTCTACTTCTCAACTCAATGTGACTGGTTACAGTGAACCATCACTGGTTCCCATTTCACTGCCAGATTGGGGAAAAAACCCTCATATAATTCAAGTATCTGATTGGGAGTTTGTCATTCCAAGCGTACTCGGAGTAAATAATTTCAAGAGTGTCCTGTGGACCACCAGGGCTCTGGGAAACAAGTGTATTCTGTATTCTGTCCCAGGCTGGGAGGGTGAGCAGGTCTCTCCTTATGGTCAGAATGCTGCTGGTCGTGTCTATCTTCTACCCTGGCAGCAGAAAACACAGATGGGATGGGGAAAAAAATCTCAGAGTCTCTCTTGAAAGTTGTCTTTTCTAACAGCAAAGAGGTTGTGTTTGTGGCTTAGACCTACCTGGACTGTTGTGGTGCCTTTGGTGACCTTCATTTGTTGTTTCCTGGATCAGAAGCAAGACTAATTTTAAGTTCTTTAATTCATTTGTGATAAATAAATGCATGTATTGTTTTCCATTAGGCCCAGCTCTGTTACAAGGGATGCTGGCTGCCTCTAGAAACAGATTTGTTGCTCTTGAATACAAGCACCTCTTAAATACATTAAGATGGAAAAAAGATTAAGGGATTTAGGAGCTTTTTATTGTTATCACTTTTAGATTTTTGCCAAAAGTTGGTTTTTGGAGCAACACACACCGATGCCCACCATGTTGTAGCACCTCCCAGCACGGGGGGTTATCGGTGTGACCATTCCCTCTCCTTAATGCAATTTTTAGTCAATTTTGTACTGCCTGAGGCTTTGGGAGAAATTAGAATGCAGGGCTAAGGGCTTGCCTGTGTGTGGAAGTTATAGCAAATTAAAGTCATGATCGAGTTTCTGCGGTGCAACAAGTTACCACACATCAGCTGACCCTTGGTACCTGCCTGTGTGCTCACAGGTAGCCTGCAGCAAGTGAGGTAATTAGACTTTGCTTACCCACAATAAAAAAGGGTTAATTTAAATCACATTCGCCAGCATTTGCTGTAGGCTAGGAATTCACATGTGTAGGATTGCTGTGGGTCAACTGCCAGGGTAGTAATTCGAGCTCCACTTGCTTGACCATGAGATTGAGCCTGAAGTGGAGATGTGAATTTATCGTTGGGTGGTGTCTGAGCAGTGGTTCCTTCAGGATGTGCTCGAGGACATCCACCTTCAGACATCTTCTTCTGTCTCCTCTGTGGTCGATAGGGAGAAAAGGATGATTATAATGAGATGTCTTTCTCACCCTAAAGATGTCAAAGCAAATGAAATGATAATGCGTTGGATCATGCCCTGAAATGGTGGATTTCTCTTGATTGCTGGAAAGGAAATCTGGGTGGCTTAGCCACATGCAGACCATGACATTGCAGATGTCATCAGCTGGACAAATGGATCCCACCTCCCAGGGCACAGTTTGGGTCTGGTGCCATCCAAGGAGCCTCCACCTGCCCCTCCCAAAGAATTCAGGTCTCCCAAAGAGCCTGTGTCATCCCTGCCAATCCCATAATCCTATCTCAGGAGCGATGGCCTAAATATGGAACAATTTGCCCCCTTTTGGAGAAGGAGTTACTTTGAGACCCTCCACTGCAGATCATTCAAATGCACATGCTGTTGACTATTTGTATTTCAGGGTTTGTGACGAATAGGTAGGAATACACTTACAATCCTGGCTGCTCTGCAGTGGTGTCCCATGTAGGTAAATCATTAGTGATTTCTATATGTTTTATAGGTGTTTATGATGACTCAGAGAACTGGAGGTTCTCCGCCTCATGCAATTCCTCCCTTACGTGAGCCAAAATCATGGAATTGGTCAAATTCCAAGGTAGCTGAGTGAATGGAGAGGCTGAGAGTTGTAGAAATTATGACCCAAAGATTTATTTACCTTTTAAAATCAGTATCTTTCAATAACCTGTGCAACTCTGCAAATTTCCTTTCCGTAACACGGACAGCCCTTTCCATAATCTGTTGAGATTCCTAATTTCTGGTACAGTCAGAAGCCAGGGGAAGAAGGAAGACTTTAGTCCTGTGCATGTAGTGAAATTGCAAACTGAACAGTGAGGGCTTGGTATATTTGGTTTAACAAAGATGTCTAAAGGCATTTGAGATTCCCCTGGAGTCCATGAGCTGTTCCAGAAGGGCACAACTCTCCCATAGCTCCCATACCATCAAACCTTGTGTAAGTGTCTCACGTGAAACCTTTCATATGGAAATATTTAGGTAATCGAATTGATTCCTGGGTTTCTGATATTTTCATTTGGCTTTCTGGTGAGTGATCTGAGTCCTGCTACATTCAGTGGAGATTTAAGGTTCAGTGGAGTTATGCAGGAGCGTGCAGTGCCATTTGGGATGGTTTGTGTCACCTGAGGAATCCACATGCTTTAGGGAGGCAGGCTGGAGCCAGGTGGACACTGTAGAGCACCTCAAATGGTACTCAACACACCTGTGCTCGAGCAGTTGAATTCCACCCCGAGAATTCAACATGTGATAAACTAAGGGGGAAAAAAGCATCCCAGTAATTTCAAGCAGGCACATACATTTCTCCCAAAAGGCAGCTCTTTGCAGCTTTGCTTTGGAATGTCTGCTTCCTGGCTAAAAGTGGTGTTATGTAAAGTCATGGTAGCTGAATTATGTGCAGCAGTGAACATTTATCCTGGGAATGAGAGTGGAGAGCTCTGCTGGCCTGGCCATGGAGCTCTTGACTGGGAGTCAGTGATCATGGAGACAGTGGGATGAAGCATTAAAGAAAGGGATTAGCCATCCTCCTGTGTTCTGGTTCAGCTCATTGGGATCAGGTTGAGCCTGTGTGCAAGGAAGTGGAAGCTCTCTTTGATGTGTGGAGGTGAGGGAAGACCACAGCTTCCAGCAACTGGAAGTCTAGTGCCAGTCACCAGGTTTAAATTGACTTGAGGTACTTTTCACTTTCAAGAGTAATCGAGTAGTACTGATTTAGATCTGTGTCTGATTACCACTGAAGAAGAAAATTAAGCTGTTTGTCTTACCTAGAAGGAGAAGTTGCATGGGATAATCTTCAATTTACTACCACGGCAGCTGCACTAAAGGTGGGAGGGTTATCAAAGCATTTGTGACAGCAAAAATTTATCCTCTTCAGATGACTGATCATAACAGAGCTGCTGTGGCTGGACACCACTGCAACACCTGAGCATGACCCCAACTTCATGTGTTGTCAAGGGGGAAAGGGAGCGATTTCAGAGACTCGGAGCACACGCACAGACAGTCGCAGCAGCTCTGCTGGCAGGCAGCAACTTGTGAATCACTTGCTCTCATTCACCGTGTGCCAACACCTTGCTTCTCAGTCACCTTGGAGAGTAAACAGAGGGAGGCAGAGCCCCTACCTCCACATTTATGATAAAGCGTTGCCATGCTGACACGCACAACTCCGCCGAGATGCACGAGAAGCGCCCGGCTCTGCACGGGCACGTAGCCCTGAATGTGAAATGAGAGGTGACATGGGGAACACGCAGGATCCAGGGCACTGAGCCCTGGGGTTGAGCTGACACGGTGATATGGCTCACCTGGACTGCCGTGTTCCATCCCGGTGCCAGGAAGGTATTGACAAACTGGAGGGTATTCAAAGAGCCAGAGGGCTGGAAGGACTGATGCTGATGAGCAAAGATTAGCAAGTGTTAATCCGGGCCAAATAATGGTAGGGTAGCAGCTCTCAAGCATTTGTCAGGTGGATGTAGTAAAGGAAACCGAGGAGGAATCATTCCATGGGGTACCAGAACTAGCAGAAAGAAAGAAAGGAGGATGCCAGTTCGATGTCAGAGACAACAGCTTGCCTGGGTGCCTTAAAATGTCAGAGTGTTTTTAAAATAATAGAAATTTGGCTTATTTAATGTGATTCCAGGCAAGAGCATGGGGAATGTGTGATGGAAGTTTCTGTTTTATGGCTGGGTGGAACCAAATGAGTAATTTCTTACTGGAATCCAGTAAGGGCTTATCTTCAGTTGTGGGAATCAGCAGAGCTGTCCTGGTGAAGCTGCTGCAGAGTCCAAAACCATGGAATAGGCAGCTGAAGAGCTGGAATTCAGGATATGGCTGTATGGACTGTCCAGGCATTGCTCTGTGTACTCAGCCCCAGGATTAAAACATTCACTTCTTTAGCCATAAAATTGCCAACTTGTGGCTTTGTGTAACAAAGTGTGTAAACTCTTAACTTCCCACTGACTTCAATAATTTGCCGTGACCAAGTTTGTGTCTTCACATTTGTCATGAAATGTGTCTTCTAGTCCAGTGAGTAACTGTGTTTGGTCCCACACAACGTCCCTCTCTCTACATTGGAGAGATATGGATTTGATGGGTGGTCTGTTTGGTGATGAGGACTTGTCTGGGTGGTCACATCCAGAGGGCAGTGGCCAATGGCTCAGGGTCCATATGGAGGTCAGTGACAAGTGGGTCCCTCAGGGGTCTGTATTGTGTCCAGTGCTGTTTAATACCTTTATCAGTGACATGGACAGTGGCATTGAGTGCACCCTCAGCAAGTCTGCAGATAACACCCAGATGAGTGGTGCAGTTGACATGATGGAGGGAAAGGATGGAATCCAGTGGGATTCTTGGAGGTGACAAGCTCAAGAAGTGGGCTCAAGGGAATCTCTTGAGGTTCAACACAAGCTCCTGGACCTGGGTTGGGGCAACCCTGGAATCAAGATAGCTGGGGGATGAAGGGATTGAGAGCAGCCCTGCGTGGAAAGCTTTGGGCGTGCTGGTGGATTCGAGGCTGGGCAGGACCCGGCAATGTGCACTGACAGCACAGAAACCAGCTCTGTCCTGGGCTGCATCCCCAGCAGGGTGGGCACCAGATGAGGGAGGTGATTCTGCCCTCCGGTTTTGCCTTGTGAGACCCACCTGGAGTGCTGCATCCAGCTCTGGGGTCTTCAGCATGGGAGCAGGGCCAGAGGATGCCACAGAAATGATGAGAGGGCTGGAACACCTCTGCCTTGGAGGCAGGCTGAGAGAGTTGGGATTGCTCAGCCTGGAGAAGAGAAGGCTCTGGGGAGACCTTGGAACCCTCCCAGTACTTAAAGGGGGCTTACAAGAAAGATGGGGACAAACTTTTTAACAGGGCCTGTTGCAACAGGACAAGGGGTGATGATTTTAAACTAAGAGAGCATTGATTCAGACTAGATGTAAGGAATAATATTTTTATGATGAGGTTGGTGAGACATAGGCAGAGGTTGCCCAGAGAGGTGGTGGATGCACTCAAGGTCATGTTGGATGGGGTTCTGAGCAAACTGATTTGGTTGAAGATGTTCTTGGTCATGGTAGAGGGTTGGACTAGATGAGCTTTAGAGGTTGCTTCCAATCCAAACCATTCTGAGATTCCACAAATGGACATTTTCTCTCTTAGGTTATCATAACTGAGATACAGTAGGCTGAGTTGCTGCCTGAAAGTGCCTTTCCTTCCATAAAATCTGGTAGGAACTGAATGAATAGGTCAGACTAGATAGCTACATTTTAGATGGCTTAAGTTAGGTGAGGATGGGTCCTACCTGAGCTGAAAATGAGCATTTGAGAAGATCCTGAGTGTATGAGAACAGAAAATAACTTCTTAGAGCCTTTGAGCTCGGGTCAGTGCCGTACTTTAGGTTTTCCTAAGTGAAGATGAAGTGAATGAGTGATCTCCTGTCACTTGCTAGAGTAGGACATAGATACTCCCCTCCTTTGGGCACACCCTCAGTGTGAGATAGTCATTTCTCAACTTCCCCAATCTTAAAGGGTGTGAAAGGGCTGTACCTTTTTTACAGATGTAAAAAGACTTTTAAGACCAAAACCACTTAAGCACTGTGCTACTTCTCTCTTTAGCACCCTGCTGATTAGTTGGGCAACCGGCAAGTTCATTAATCAAAGAGCTGGTGTTAGAGAAGAGGCTCCTCACAGGACATGTGAAATGGCCATAGAAATGCACATATATAGGTCAAAGGCCAGGGTTTATTGACTGACTGAAAAGATGCTGGTAAAAGAAGGGAATATGTGGCTTGCAAACTCGTTTTTTTGGAGTCCCCAGGAGTGTGATAAAATTCCAATGTGCTGTTAGCTGTGGAGTTTCTATCAGAGCTGTGTAAGTGTGGCTGGTGGGAAGGAGGAAGGGTTTTGTCATCGGGGTTGGTATCTTTAGGGACAGACTGGCTGCTAAATGCTGTTAAGGACCTGAGCCCTGGTTTTCTGAAAGCCCAGGAGTGCTGCTGTTTGAGCCCACCTGAGGATCTTGTCTGTCCTCAGAGCTGATGGAGATGGATGTCAGCAGGGCTGTCATGGTCCCTGAGGTATTGCTCCAAAATGCCCTGGCATTGGCTTTGTCCAGGACACTGCAGAGGACACAAGTCTGCATGAATTACATCTGCACTGAGTCCCTTCCAGCTGAGGCAAGCTCAGGGGCAGAATCTCACCCTTCCCACCCAGCTGGCAGCCAAATACACACAGAGAAGCTCCCCACTCCTTCTCCCAGGGAGGATGTTCACCTTGCCCAGAGACCCTCGTGGTCCTTAGGCAGCAATTCAGTGAGGTGAGTCAAAAAGTGGAGCCTCCACCCCGCTGGCTGAGCTGTGCTGAACTTGTCTCAGCTGGAAGTCACTGTTTGCACATTTTGCCATAGCTACTGGAATATGATTGATTCCAGGCCGAGGTGTGACATGCAGCTTCCTAGCTTATATAAGCAAATATGTCTAATGAACTTGGATTGCCTCCCAGCTGCTGAATTGTCCAAGGGAGGGTTTTCCAGGCTTGGGGATGCACTAAGATCTCAGACACCCAGTATTTGGGTCTGAACTAATCCTTTGGCTCAGCATTGTCCCACCAGTCCAATGTAACTGGCCCCCTTCCCTCCCAGCCCGGAGTAGAGATTGTGTTAGGCACATGCCAGGAATTCTGCCATGCAACAGCATTCCCCAGATTCCTGGGTCATCAAAAAGCTCCCAGAAGTTCCAAGGTTATTATCAATTTTGCCAGTATCTAGGTTAGGCCCTGCTCTGTCATCTTATCAGTACCAGAGCCATAAAGTTGTCCTTTGTGATTCTTATCCATTCACTTTGATCAAATCCCCAAATCTTGATTGGGCACTAAGTGGATCTTGTCTGCCCTGTGTGGGTATCCAGGTCCAGGGAGCTGGCAGGAGCTTTGCATGGAGCTCAGGGTGACAAAAGATGTCCAGGACCCTGATTTATTTCATCCCAAGCCCTCTGAGGCCAAGTCTTGCCAGGAAATACTTTCACTCAGAGCAGAACTGAAGTGATGCATGTACAGTGAGGGGAACATGCAAAATGCCTTTTGATTTCCCTTCTTCAGGAGCTGAGGACTGTTCTCCCAAGAACATCCTGACCACCTAATTCCTCACCTGTCTCTGTGGCAAAGAGGAGGGATAGCAGAAAAGGCAATCTGAAGACTGATACTCTCAAAAGTCACAGCTTGCCCCAGTAGTTCTTTCCATGTATTCTAAAAAGCAAACACAGACAGATCTCCCAAGTGGTTTTAAAGGGGAGCTGTTAAAAGAAGACACTAATATTGAACAGGCCACGTGCAACAGTTATTGATTGCAAAAGTTTAAAGTGAATATGAGGGCTCAGTGATTTTATCTGAGCCATGTTTGCATGATTTTCTTGAGAATCGTGTCTGCTCAGGGCTTTTACCTTCAGCTCTGAAAGTATTGAATCTTAGATAACCATGGGCTGTCTTCCCTGGGCCCATCTGAGCTTCCTGCTTGTGCTTGGCTGGCTGGATTTGCCCTGTTGGCCATCATTCCAGAAGATGCTGAAACAGAAGAGGTGAAAACATGTTTAAATATATAAACTGTGCAAAGTTACTTTTCCTAACTCAGGATATTGTGTCATGCTGCTGTTTGGGGTCCTCTTCAAGGCACCTTCATCCAGCTGCAGAGTTTTCCTGGAGGTCTCTTTGCTGGAGAGCTCTTACTGAGGAATAGTCTTTGGATCAGGCTATGGGTCAAGTCTTCCACCTAATGATGTGCCCATTTTTGTCTACTGGTGCTAAAGCATCCCTGTAGATCTCTGTCAATTTAGCAACTGATACGGATAAATAACACCCTCAGTAAACAAGTTGGAGATGAAATCCCTAAGTGGATAATTATGGTTGACAAAGTAGGGCTGAACGTGGATTTATTGGGAGTTTTACCTGAGAGGGGTTTTGTTGGTTTCGGTTTGGTTTTATTTGTTTACTTACATTATTTCGTTGATATTTTCATGTTTATAAATTATGGGAGTCTTAAAACACACAAACCAGCAATTTCTTGAGAGTAGGATTCGATGTCACAGCATCTAACGCGGGAAAACCCGGGTCATGCGTGGGATTACTCACTTTCATTGCATTAAATCTAAGCCTTATGAAAACTTTGCTTGAGCCAAACACTTAACCACATGTTTAAGCACGTGGGATATCCTGTCCTTACCTCCTCGCTTGTGTCTCATTGATCCATCACTCAGCTGGGGCATTGGGTAAACCAGGAACAAATGGAATTGATCCAGGGGGGAGAAAAGGAAATTTCCAGCTTCTCACCATCTGCCCTGTTTAGTGAAGTGGGTGGAAAGTCAAAACCAAAAATCCCTCAGTGGTCAGACACGACTTCAATGGAAATGCAGAAAACAATGGAATTTGGTGGTGTTCCAAAGACTAAAAGGAGAAAACCTTCTGGATGGAGTGGGGGCAATACTACATAGGAATAGAAGTGAAGCCTCCCTCACCCAAAATAGGGTTTGTGGGTGCTACAGCGACTTGGAAGTCAGAATTTCATAACCCCTGTCAAACAGGTGGTTACAGGCAGAGACAGGAGGTGCATCTTTGCACCCCTTCTAAAGAATCTTCTAGAGAATGTACCCTCAGTGATCCATCAGCTGCCCCCCGTTCCTGTGCTTGGCACGAGCCTCAATTCACCACTGCAACGTGGCTCAGTCATTAATGATCCATCATCTAAGTGTTAACTGCCTTTATCTTTAATTCCTTAAGCACGTGGCTGTTTTGATGAGCAGGTATATTATTAATATATAATATTATTCCCACTTCATAGGTGGAAATTGAGGCAAGCCAAAATGCCTCAAGTCCACAGGGGATCTTTAGTGCAACGAGCCCAGAGTCCAGAAGCTCATGCCTTAATAACTAATTCTCTCCTAATAACATCTTCTCTCCTAATTAAAGTTAGTTACTGATATAATTGATCCTTGTGCACGCCGGGAGGATTATTATCTCAAATCTAATGTCAGCTCCAGTTAGGACAGTTTCAGAACCCACCTAATCTGTCAATGCTGAAGGTTCTCCATCTCGAAAAAGGAGGCTGGGAATTTTCATTAGTCAGCACCTGTGAAGTTCCTATGTGTGCTTAATCCAGAGTTGTGAGGCTGAAATTATCATTCTTAAGGCAAAACAAAACAAAACAAAAAAATTCTGGGTAAAATTTGCTGCCGTTCTGATTGGCAGTGTTTGATGATTAAAAACATGATTCATCCAAAAACAACCCACGCCTTTCAGTCTGTTCCCAGAGCTCTGGCGCCAACCAAATTCTGGGTACCCAAGAGACATTTCTGTCCTGTCACAGCAAGCAGCATAGGAATTGCAGCGAGGCAGTTCCTCTCCTTGTGCTAGCACAGGGTGTCATTCATAATGACCCCAAGTGAGGGGAGTATCACTTCCAGGCAGATTCTGGGGTGCAAAAGCCTTTCCTGAGCAGGACAATGGCATGAAAGGGCCACGACTGAGATGTTCCCAAAGTTGAAGACCTTTGCTGAGAAGTGATTAGATGCTCTAAAGAAAAAGGTGGTGCTGAAAGGATCAGCAAGGAAAGTCAGTGCTGAGTGGGAGCAATTTGCTGGTGAGAATCAACATCCTTATTCCTGTAAGGATGAAGAAGGCTGGTAATTTCAAGGCATAAATCCCTTTGAGGCTTGCCACATCCTGGTTTCAGCCAACGCTGGGATGGGTTCAAAGCAGGAGGGGCAGCATTGTAAAGCCATGATCTTATCCAGCTCTCATCCAACTAGCTATTTATATGGCTGTAGATATATTACATCCCATTGTCTAAGGCAGAACATGGTACTCAGCCCTTTGAGGGCTTGTGGTGAATGCTCCTCTGATCAGAGAATTTTACAGCACTTGGTGATAGGGAACTTTATGGCTCAAAGCCGTGGACCATCTCGGGCCTGATCGTGTCAGATTCCTTCCCTAAAACAATAAGGAGGTTGAGTCACTGCTTGGGTGGGAAACCTTCAAGGAAATCCTAGCAGGATTCTGTATCTTCAGGACCATTAGAACCGTGATGTCTGAGAGCTGCACCTGGTCAGGTCTTGTGTTTGAGTTAGAGCATTTAGAAGGCTGTTCCAGGTGGCATTTCATTAAATTCCTGTAGTTCTCATTCAGACCGCTGTTCTTAGACCCTAGAGGAATTTATTGGAGCTTATTGTGACATCAGAGATCAAGAAAGGCATGAATAACTCAGGTCAAAACTAGTTCTGAGTCACCACAGAGAAGCTTTGGACATATTCAAAGCATCTCTATATGTGATTTGCTCCAATCCTATATCCACGACCTTCTTTGTGTGTAAAGGGAGGGATGACACAGCAGGTATGGACTGCAGATGGTATGAAGCAGTCATTCCCTTCAAATTTGGATGTCCCTCTGCTTCTCCCTTCAAATTTGGGTGTCCCTCTGCTTCTCCAGGCCCTCTCCAGCTTTTCAGTATGTCTGGATATGGCATTTTGGGTACTGTCTTAGGTGTAGATATTATACCCTCCTCCTCTGTCCTCATTCTCCAGGCCTGCTGTGCTCAGCATTCACATCACAGGGATCAGTCCCCAAATTCCTACATCCCCTTGGAGTCTTGACATGGTTTGTGTCCCTCCTACAAGCCTGGCTTGGAATGTGGGGCATGGAGGTGGCTTTAGGTGGTCACATCCTCATCCTCATCCTCACTCTGTGCTGCTGCCCTTTCTGCACCCTTCACTCTCACTCCTTTGGTGCTCTCACATCCTACAGACTTTTTCAGTTGTGATGTGATGGAGGTTTTTTTGACCATTGGTAAGAAAGTTAAATAGCACTGAGATGATTTCAAGCAGAAACAGCCCCACCTGATGACAATTGCTCATCAGAGTCATACTGGAGAACTGTCAGCTGTGCATCTCTTTCTTGTGTTCTATATTGATCCCATATATGACCATATATTGAATTTTTTAGTCACCTTCTTTTCTTTATATTCTGGCAAAAACGCTGTATCAACATCACTTTTATCACCTCTGTTTAACAACCTCATTTAAAAATTACGTGAAATTAGTTTTCCACAGAACTGTGGTTACTGCCACTAATTATAAAACAACGTTTCCATTCTCTGTGGGTTCAGTCTTGTATCATCCATTTCCCTTTTGGGCCAGATAACAGATTTACAGTTATCCATTTGCTCTTCAACAGCACAGTGGATTCCTAACCTATTTGGCATTCTCCTGTTTTCCATCATCACTTGGAGATTTATTGCAAATGTTAACAGCAGTTATCCAGAAATATCCAAGATTCCCTTCATTCTTTATCTCCTTGTTTATCTACATAAGGTTTATACATTATTAGGAACTACAAATGAGTGTATGTGAATATCTCTGTATGTTCTCTAACAACACATTAAATAGTTATTTATTGGTCATTCTCCTGTTCTTAGCACTAGTAATCATGGATTATTCACGGAGGGCTCAGGATTCCCTTCTCACTTACCTCCCTTATTGAGTCCTAATTTATATCCACAATGTCTCACTCTTCTCACATTGATTTTGAGTAGAAGTGGAGTGAGTCTGAGATTCATGGGCAGTGCTGGGAGCCGATGGATGACTTAAACTATCCCATGGGATTTCACCTTCATTGCCATTTATTTTGGGGGAGAGCAAAGGTAATTCCACTCACTTTATTTAAACTTCTCATGCTATTCCACTTGGGCAGACTTTTCTCTCACCCTCCCTGTCCCAGACTGCAGTTCATGTACCACAGTCCAGGCAGAGGCATTAGAGCCAGGAAATGCGTGCATTTCTTTAATTCACCATTTATCAAACCAGAAAACTTGCAAAATAAGCTTAGAACCTTCCCAACCCCTCTCAATTGTTCTGTTGTCATTTTGAATCTCACCTTTCAAGATCTTTCCAACTATTTATTATTATTCATTAGCAGTTGCCAGTTCCAAGGAAGTGGAAAGGTTCCTTGTCCTAAGCACCTCGTGTGCACATAGCAAGAGACAGTCCCTGCCCCGAAGCACTTCAAATCTAATCTAAAGAGACAGAAAAAAAGGTGGGTGAAATGAAGAATTATTAGTATGGCACGATGTTAGCAACTCCTTACCCCGGATCCCTGGCAGCTTTCCAGCCCCCAAAAGGACACGAGTGCAGGGATCTCTGCTCAAGGTAAGAGCACAGTGGAGGGGGTTTGTGGTGGAGAGCTCTCCACCCTGATTTTGCCACAGAGACAGGGGGTGTTTGGGCCTTTGGCACATCTAAAGCAGGGCTGTATCAGTGAGGAGGCAATGGCAGCGATCAGACCTGTGTGCAGCTGCTGAAGGCTCTCCTGCTGTGTCAAAAAAAAAAGAAAAAAAGAAAAAAAAATCCACATTTCTGCAGCTGGGAAATTCAAGGGAGCATTCCCCTTCTCCCTGTCGAGATTTGACATGTGTGGACACAGACAAGCAGCGGGGTTTGCTTAGGCAAGGCACCAGTGCTGACTCCTGTTATTCTGCTGACTGCTCTTCATTTTCTCCTTGCTGCTGCCTCTCATCCAACCTCATTCCTGGCCCCTTTTCTCTCGTTCTTTCACCCCTTCACGTCCTGCCTGAATGCAGAAAATGAGCTTTCTGCAACAGGAATTGTCTCCTTGACATTTCTCCATCAGGCTCTTCACACAATGGGAGCCCTAATCTCAGACTCAAGTTCAAGGCATAATAGTAATAATTATTGTTATTATCATTATAATAACAATGATGGAAAGATTTAGAGAAGCAGGAGGGGAAAAAAAAAAGGTTGCTAACAGCAAGGGAAGATTATCCTGCTCCTGGAAAGAGGTGTGTATCAGCAACTTTTAATCACCAGATAGTCTTACTCTTCCAGGGTGGGATGATATGAGAGTCTGGGAGTTCTGGTGGTGCTCTGTGATGGAGCTGGATGGTTGGGTCAGTGAGGTGCAAGAAGCTGTTCTCCTAAATGCAAGTGCTCAGGAAGATGGGGAATGGGCTGCAGGGGATGGGCATCCAGGTCCAGCTCCATCAGCAGATCACCAGCCCAGACCTCCTGCAGGGAGAGGTCAACATTTGGCCACTTGTGGGGTTTGTAGGACGGGGTTAACAACCACCATGGGCATGTAGGGCTTTCTCCCTCTCTCCTAATTCTCATGAGCACACCAGATAAATAGCTCGAGGTGAAGGCCTGCACATTCTTTATGAAGCAGAACGTGCTGTCGGTGTAAGGAGGCGAATGCGTGGCCCGAGGCACCATGTGCAATGTAATGTGTCTCGAGTCCCTTGCACGGGCTTGTTTGAAATATGTGTCAATAACACGAGCAGCAGCAGCAGCAGCAGTTTGCTGCTCCCAAAGGAAAAGGAGGTGAGCGTGGTGGGGAGCTCAGGGGAAGGAGAGAGGTCTGGAAGGGGAGGCAGGTCCCTTAAACACCACAAACCTTCCCCTCCACCCCTCCACCAACTCCCTCTTGAGCCATTGAGATCACCCTCATTAAAGAGAATATCCAGCAGAAACCCTTCCAGGAAAGAGCCAACACATTTGCTTACAAACTCATTTTTACAGCAGAGGGAATAAATGATCTCTTGTAGGGAGCGGGTGAAGCCTCTAATTACTGTTTTGAAGGGCACAAACCAAAGCCAGATTAAAAATTGTGGGGGACTGACTGTCTTCCTCTTCTTGCTTCCTATCCTGGATGGGATTCAGATCTCACTGACTTCAGTAGAGCCAAAATTAGCACCTGCAAGGCCCATGCCTGGATAGCCACAGTCCTTTTGCACAGGTCTCTGCACTGTGGTCCCCAGTTGCCACCAGTGCCACAAGAGATTGGCTTCAGCAGCTCTAGCAGCAATTCCTGGGGAGATGGTTAGCACATCCCGGGGGAGCTGGTAGATTTCCCCATCTCTGGATAGCTCTGCATCAAGAGTGGGCACATTTTTGAAGGAGGAGAATCAGCAGTGGCCAGTGTAATAAAGGAAATAAGCTAATGGGTGGTCTGACCTTGATAAGCATTGATGAATCAATAAGATTACAATGGTGTTGAAAAGGAACCAGGCAGAATTCCTTGTCTTTTGGGATTGTCTCTTGCCAATTCCTCTGCCCCAGTTCAGGAAAGTTGTGTCACAGGAGACAAGTGAATGGAGCAGTGCTGAATCTGCAGTCCCAGTGAGAATGTCCCTGTCCTGGATTGGTCTGTAGTGGGAAATGCTGGATTTGGGTCTTTGCTCCTGTATTTGTGAAAATTCCCATGGAGGGGGTTTTTACCCCACTGGAACTCCCTTCTCCTCTCACCAAGTCTCTCTGGAGCTCCTCCAGAAGCAGATCTTTGGCCAAAGGGTTGGTACAGGTGAATACAAACCTGTTGCCTCCTGAGCAGAACATCCTGAGCTCGAGGTGGGATTCATCTCGCTGAACTCCTGCACTGCCAGTAACTCACACCTGAGATATCATAGAGTCATAGAATGGTTTGGGTTAGAAAGGACCTTAAAGATCATCCCATTCCACCCCCTGCGATGGGCAGGGACACCTTCCACTAACCCTGGCTGCTCCAAGCCCTGCCCACCCTGGCCTTGGACACTTCCAGGAATGCACAGGTAGTATGACTCCTAAACAGCCAGTGGAGTCCAGCACAGGACTTAACTTCTTACTGAAACTGATATCTCAACTAGGCCAAATCCTCATGTCTAATTGTGCCTATTTTTTTCTACTGGAAACATGGGAAATGTAGGATGGCTGGCTCAGATCTGTGCTGGACCATCCAGTCTTCTACAGGAAGATGACATGAATCCCACACAGCTGAGTGGACTACATCAAGGCACCCAGTCCTGATGTAAATTCCCAGGGACACCTAAGACATCTAGGAGGGGCTGGAAGATACCACAGGGGTCTTACAGAAGACCTGGGGCAGTTGGGAGCCAGGTGGCATCCCAAAGAGTAGCTGGAAGGGTGTGAGATCCCCACATGCAGTCAACCAAACTGACCCTCCCATGTCTTGAGATACATCGCCAGGTTTTGGAGACTTGACCCACCTGAGCTTCTGGCTTCCAAACATTATTAGTCAGTATTAGTAGGAACAGAAGGTGTAAGAAAGAGTTCCTTGAGGGCACTTGGTGTTTCTGGTCGATGCTTGGGTGCACTGGAGCAGGGAAAATTTTAACTGGTGCCACCACAGACAGGGATGTGTCAATAGGTGTGTCCATGCGTGGGTGACACAGGAAGGGAAGGGAACAGGAGGCAGAGAACATCTAATGGTGGCATCAAGGGTAAACATGTTCTCGTGCTCCCAGTTTTGCTTCCACTGCCATTTTCAGCCTTGCAGTTAAGCAACAATTCCTTCCAAAAAAGTGTCCTCTTTCCCCTCCCAGTTGGTTATGAATGGGCTGATGTCCTGGAGGTGAAGTGCTTAGAAACCCTTAAAATCCTGGGATATTCATGCTGGTGATTCTCCAGATGTCCCTGCTTGATGTAAAATAGCTGGTCCCATCTTATTCCTTCTAAATCCCCCTCTATTCCTCTGAACCTCCATGATAATTTATGAAACTGAGTTGTATTCATTAATTAGTTCAACCCAGAGTTGTGCAGGGCCTTCTAAAACAGTAGTTGCAGTATCTGTATCCACTCTGTGTGCTGTTCCTGTAAAAACCCTTGAAAATTGAACTTTTCCAGGCAGTATGGACAGTATGGAAATTCTTTTTATTTCTTAATCGAAAAACCCCAAAAATGCTAAAATCCTGAATGATGTCTTCAGTTAAATATTTCTGGCCAGTCAAAATATCTCCTTTAGATTCCTGCTTTTCAATATTCTGATACATTCTCAGTGCCAGAGAGGAGTGGGATACTCCATCCCTGGATACATCCATGGTCAGGTTGGATTTGGCTCTGAGCAACATGGTCTAGTGTCCCTGCCCATGACAGGAGGGTTGGACTAGAAGACCTTTAAAAGTCCCTTCCTACACATTCCATGATTCTATGTCTGTATTTAGGATTTAGGAGTATGGAAAAGCTGGGAACTGGAGGGTGAGCAGCCTGTTTGGTCCCTCCTGCAGCTCTTCTGGTGAGACAGAGCTGCTTCTTCAGAAGCTGCGTGGTCCCTGTGGCTACTCATGCTCCTCAAACCCCAGCAAAGACCATGTGGGATCCCTGGGTCAGTGTGATTCTCTCCAGAGGAGCTTCCTTCCCACAGCCTGGCATTGTCACTGTTCAGATCTCCTGTGAAACCGAATTATTACCATTGCATAACCCCCCAGATACATCAGCTCTGCAGGTAACTTGCAGAAATCCAAGCTGGAAGGAATCCATCTGCTAAGCTGAGTGACCCTGCAGCTTTATTATTATTATTATTATGAAGAGGAGGGCTCATCTCTGGTTTCTAAAGTAAACACAGGAGGTAACTTGGCAGAGGAGCGTGCAGCAGAAAGCTGGGATTGCTTTCCCAAATTCTTGGCCGCCTCCCTCGCTGCATGTCAAAGCTGGTATCTTTGCCTAATAGTGATCACCCCTCCACGAGCTGATCGCTATCTGGCAGCCTGTCTGCAGCGCCCCAGCCACTCTCAGAAAGAAATCATTAGGGCTCAGATGCTGCCCAGGGAGATCTGCAGGTGCTGCTCCTGCTCCCTGAGAGGTTCCTGCCTTCTCCCATGGGATGCTCTGTGCCCTCTGCACTGAGGGGTCGTTTGCTCTTCACCCAGCGTGTCATCTCAGCCCCCAAGTCAGACATTTGGGTTAGTTTCTTCTCCTCCAGGGATGGCTCCATTCCCACTTTCTTTCCTCAGAATCCTTCCCATCCTACCTGCAGATGGGATTGTTCAGCCTGGAGAAGAACAGGCTCTGGGGTGACCTGATTGTGGCCTTCCAGGACCTGAAGGAGCTACAAGAAACATGGAGAGAGACTATTTCCAAGGGATGGAGGGACAGGACAATAGGGAATGGCTTCAAATGGAAAGAGAGTAGGTTTAGATGGGATAGTGGGGCAGAATTCTTGGCTGTGAGGGTGGTGAGATATTGGCACAGGGTGGGCAGAGAAGCTGTGGCTGCCCCATCCCTGGAAGTGTCCAAGGCCAGGTTGGACGGGGCTTGGAGCAATCTGTGCCAGTGGAAGGTGTCCCTGCCCACAGCAGGGGTGGGGGTGGATGAACTTTAAGGTCCCTTCCAACCCAAACAATTCTATGACTGTGATTCTTCCTCTCTCACCCCAATTTCTTCCCCATTCACCAGCCTGACCAGCTCCAGCATTTTTCAGGCAGGCCCTGGCTCTCCAGTCACACTGAGAAGTTACTGTGCTGGAGAAGAGTGTTCCTCTGAGGAGCATCAAGGCACCACATCTGCTGAGCCACCTGGAGAAGAAACATTTTGAGAAACCAGAAAGTTTAGGGAGGGGAGCCTGAGAAGAAAGTTTGGTCCTTCTCTACACGGTGGCATAATTCTCCTGCTGTGCTGTTGGAATTTAAACCAAGTATGTTGCTTGATCAGTTGAAAGACTCAAAGAGCTTGTCACTCAAATCACCTTTTTTCAATTAAGAGATATGGAGATGGGTGGCTTGTTATTTACTAGTTACAGAATCACAGAATGCTTTGGGTTAGGAAGGACCTTAAAGCCCATCCAGTGCCACCTCCTGCCATGGGCAGGGACAACTTCCACTAGCCCAGGTTGCTCCAAGCCCTGTCCACCTTGGCCTTGGACACTTTCAGGGATCCAGGGGCAGCCACAGCTTCTCTGGGCAACCTGTGCTGGGGCCTGCCCACCCTCACAGAGAAGAATTTTTTTCTAAGACCTAATTAAATATATATATATAAATATATATATATATAGCTTCGTATCTCAAATACAGATTAAAAAACCTTAACATTAAGTAATTGCCATAAATATATGAAATTCTGGGGTTTTGCTTAGCAACCCAAGAAAATTAAGCTGCCTTATGGCTGAAATGTCCCTGCTTGTTCCCTCCACACCGGGATGAATTTCAGGCTGAAGGAGACCCAATACATCCATTTCCTAGACAGGAGGTGTCCACAAACAGTGGTAAAACCAGTGCTGTCAAGGAAGTTAAATCTTTCTCTCGTTTCTCTGCATCAAGTTTTATTGCTGTTGTTATTCTTTCAGTTGTGAGAGATGATCTCTGAGAGAGAGTTTTTCTCTCTCTCAAAGTGAATACAAATGCCAGGACATCCACTGGCATTTTTCCTGTACCTCTGAGCGACTCATCAGTCTGTACCTCCTTAATTTTACTGAGATCTAGCTGAAACATGTCAAGGAGCCATGAGGATTTTTTTCCCATGCAAAGCAGTTTCTTTGCAGGGAAAAAAAAAGAAAAAAAATCCAGTTGTTCTGTTGCAGCAGAAATTGCTGTTTCATTTGGGGAAAAAATAATTTTATAAGCAGCAAAAAAAAAAAAAGAAAAGGCTGAGGTTTTGTCTCATGGCAGTCTTGTTGCTGTTTTAGTACTAAATAAGAGTTGATTTCCCTTTGGGCTGGGTTGTTCCTCATGACCTTCCTCCATGTGCATTCTTTGTTGTCTAATAACAGGTCATCTTTTGCTGCAGCCCTTCCCAAAGAGAGGGAAGGAGAAGATAAGGAGGTCTCTGCCCTCTGCTGCTTTCCGTAGTTTTCTAAAGAGTGAAACAGAGACCTGAAAAGCTTCAATGTATTTTGGAGGGGAGGTTTTCTTTTTCCATAGATGTTTGGACCAAGATCCAGGTGAATGTCCATCCTTTGTATAGAAATGGTCCTCCAAGAGGGTGTGAGATGAGTTTGTACCTCTGTGTGACTCTGGAATAGCTGAATTGATCTGTCCTTGAGCCTTCCAGGGGGATTGAATGAGATGAGTGTTGTGACATTTCAGACCAAAGGAGGAGCAGATTCCAAGATGAATGAAAGATATGAAAGGAAGCACAACCATAATTTATTGCAAAGTACTTAGAAGGTATTTTGATGGATAGTGCAACTAGATGAAAAGCCCTTTTTTTGGGCTTGGGATTTTTTTTTCCCAGTTCATTAGTTCAAAGTGAAGCGACTTTTTCATGGCAGCAAAATCAAGCATATGATCAGAAACCCTTTTTTCTGCAGAAATCAAGATATTTCGCTTAAGTTTTGAGGTTCTATTTTGCTTCAGTTTTGAGGTTCTATTTCACTTCAGTTTTGAGGTTCTGAGCACTTTAAGATAAGCCTAAAAGATTTTTACACAAATGGTTTGCAAAACCATCTTCTGTAAAACTGTGCTTTTACAGTGGCCAGGGAAATGGAGCTTAAAAATTAAGCAGAAAAATTAAGTGCTTGGCAAATGTGGCAAACTACATAGATATGGGGGAAATAGAAGATTTCAGAGTGGGTTTTTTTGCAATGGAAAAAAATTGTGCCCAGTCTTAGTGGCAGTTTCAGTAGAGTAGATAAACCAGTGTAGGTGTTTGCTGTTCCTTGGATCAGGGTTTGGACACAGTGACGACAAGAAATTCAAAATTCTTGATGCAACTGGAGCTGTGCTGTGGGTCTGCAAAGGAAACAATCCCTGGGATTGCTCCATCAAACCCTCTAATTTGGTATCGATAATTAAATAAAAAAGAGCACATACAAGTGTAACAGCAAGTCCCTTATTGACTGTCTGGGTGCAATAAAAGCCCTTAAACACATGCTCAGTTTTAAATATGTGCTTAAGTCCCATTGACTCCAGTGAAGGGCTTTTCTAAACCAAGGCTTCCTGCATTTTCCTTAACAGTATTTTATGGCCAGAACAAAAAGCAGTTGTAGGATTCTAGAGAGGGAAAAGAAAAAAAAAGAGAGAGAGAGAGAGTGCAAAAGGAAGGAAAAACAAAGAGGAGGAAACTTTATGGCTCCGTAAACAGCTGTAAGCGATGTCTCTGGTCGGGTCAGACCGGTCTGAGTTGACAAGGCAGTGTCTCCAATTATACAGCATGCTGTAGCCTGTAAAAATGAAATCAATTTGTTATTTTTCTGGGAGAACATTATAGCGTGAGTTCACACATTTGGGGAGCCTGATGACTCAGTGAAAGCCAGAGGAGGAACTCTGTGTGTGTGTGTGTGTGTGCGCACAACTGAGAGAGGGGATGTGTGTGTTAACACAACCAGATGTGTTTTCAGAGCATGTTCTTGGGGGAAAGGGGGGGAAATCTGATGAAGTTGCTGTGTTAGAGCAGTGGGCACTGAAAATGCTGCTGGTCCTAGCTAAACACCATGACAGAGCTTTGCATCCGTGCCTCTCCTTTCAAAACTGACTCCATCGCTGAGGAGTTTCAGGATAAAATTCCCCCGAGCACTTAAGCACTTAAGCAATTTAGAAGTCCAAATCCAATCTTTGCAGGGATCTGAGGTCTTTGAGCCCAGTCCTCCGAGGTATTTAGCACTGACATAGCCCAGACCAGACCTCAGCGCAGGGGGATGAGCCTTAATGAGAGGTTTGAAACCACAATATGTACTTTATATTGCTGATCATTTAAAAAAGGTTCAAGTTGGGATGCTTTAGGGGTGTGGGGGGGGGAGCTGGGAGCATTAAAACCAGCCACACTCCTAATTATTATTGAAATTCCTAGTAGGAGCCTAAATATCTTTACATTGTGTAGGCATTTTTCACTGCCTAATACTTTGCTTTATTTCTTCCCTCCGTTCCCCTAATTTAACACGCCCGACCCAGAAAATGAGATCTATTTTCACCTAAAACTTCATTCCAATGCCCAAGTTATATAAGCTGGGCAGAAGGAGGCAGGTTCTTTTCCAGGCCAGCCAGTCATTGCCTCACAAACACACGTACGTACATATTTTCCATTTGTCATGAAACCCTGAGAGGGGTTAGGCTGGGAGAACTCAGAAGGAAGGCAGCAAAGGTGTTTACATGAAACTTTAAATTACTCTCCTTTCATTTGCAAGTAACTGTTGTTCCTCAGCCCAGGTAAATTTATCCATCAGCAATATCATTAGATGAGTTCATTATAACCACGAGATTTACAGCGCTCATAAACTGCAGTGTAGGTGGCAGATTAAAATGTTAAGGCTTTTACATCTCTAATACCCTGCACTGCCATCCTGGCACATCTCACAAGATAAATGGAGCTGAAAGGAGGTGGATTCCACCAGGGAGACCTCCAGGGAGAAGCCCCAGATGTGGGATGTGGGATGGAAACAACATCAGGGTCACCGTGACCTGGATCCGGGCTTGAAAACATGGTTTGAGGGGCCATTATTCTGCTGGATGGGTTGTTTTTCAGATGACAGGTATGGCAAAGGAGTTAATTGCCTTAGGTAATTAAAGAGTTCCAAAGCCTTTTTTCCAAGGAACCGGGTTGTTAATACTTGTATTCTCTCCTCTCCTGTTCTGTTCTGCAGATCCTTAGGGAAGACAAAGTCTCTTGCACTTAGTGGAAGGTGCTGAGTGTTGTGGTCGGTGCCTTAGTTCCTGTGGGAACTCACTGTCCTGGCCAAACCTCAGCTCAGACAATTATATTTTGCTTTCTTACCATCCACCTGAAGTTGCCATTGAGCGCCTTATTTCTCAAATCCACACTCAAACTACTATAAATAAGCTGCTGTGGTCCACCTTAGGGACAGCTGCCATCTGTCTCTCAGCAAAGACTTCCCTTGGCCTCCTCTTACAGCTCTCCAGGGATTTCTGAGATTCAGCAAAAAAAAAAAGGTGGAAATCCTGGTTTCTACCTTTAGCTTGCACGAGAAAAAGGTGTCCAGTTTATGCTCCTTGTTTTTCCCCAGCCAGTGGTGCCTCCTAGGCATCTCCAGTGATTCAGCCCACCTATCTGAGGCATCTCTCCTAGGATGGGCCGAGTTGCCCTCTGGAGATGCTGATCTTGCTCCACGGACTCCAGGAGACAGCGAACTTGGCCGGGATGCCCGACTTTTCAGTGGTCAAAGTCGGGTGAGCTGAGTCCCACGCTCCGAGATCCTCTGATGAAAGGTGCTCAAGAAATCCAACTGCTGCATCATCATCACCACCAGCAGCATTATTATTAATACAGGGCAAGGGTGAGGGAATTATTATGGGAGAAAAAGTTACCTCCGTGCCTGCGTGTGTTTGCAGGATCAGACCCAGCCACAAAATTAGGCACATACTTTCTGGGTTAGAAGAGAAAAAAGGATTTAAATATAGCCCTTGTGCTGCGCTTTAGGATGAACAAAGAGGTGTCTAATGAGAACAGTTAATCCAGTAGGTTGCAGTCCTTTTGTTTTCCAAGCTGGAAGGAAGAAGTTCTGGAAGGGCAGCCACCTGCTCAGTGAATTTCATCTGTCTTACAGGCTTAGGTTCCTTAGATCTCTTTGTGACCCTCTTAGGAATGGACTGTCAATATTCAGGGAGATGCTCAGACCACAAAAGCTGAAGACCTCACTGCAATCACTGTTGTAGATACTCATAATTTCTAAAATAAAATACATTCCTTCTGTAATCAGGTTGTTTAGGCCTAGGTTTGATTATTGCTGGGCAACACATGACCAAAAAAACAATCCTAAAACTCAAAACAAAGATTTTTTCATGAGAAGCAGTTACTTGATTCATGCTTTGTAGAGCTGCACCTATCATTTTGGTAATCTGTGCTGAGGTAATTTTCAAATTTTCAGCTAAAACGTGAATTTAAAGTTTCATTTTTTTCCACATTTTGTAGTTACTTGGGTATGGGATAGTTTTAATACCATAGAAGGAAATCACTTCCATTCAGGACAGACATTAGTTAGCTGAATGATTTTCTTCTCCTCTTAAAATGATAGGGTGGGACAAGTTCCACTTCCTTTGTTTTCGTACTAAAATTTCTCTGAGTTTTGTTTTCATAGAAAAACAGAGAAATAATCACAATATGTGCTTGGATATTGCTATTTCACTGTGAAAAATTATGGTATTTTATTGTAAATTATGCCATTAACTGAAAGTAGAAAGTATTATCTTTTTCTGCCTGAACATCCACCTGACCCCTGGACTGGGGGTTGAAGTCATAGAGTCACAGAATCACAGACTGGTTTGGGTTGGAAGGGACCTTAAAGCCCATCCAAATCCACCCCCTGCCATGGGCAGGGACACCTTCCACTAGCTCAGGTTGCTCCAACCTGGCCTTGGACACTTCCAGGGATCCAGGGGCAGCCACAGCTTCTCTGCCTAACCTGTGTCAACGTCTCCCCACCCTCACAGGGAAGGATTTCATCCTCAAATCTAATCTCAGTCTATTCTCTTTCCATTTGAAGCCATTCTCCCTTGTCCTGTCCCTCCATCCCTTGGAAATAGTCTCTCTCCATGTTTTTTGTAGCTCCTTCAGGTCCTGCAAGGCCACAGTTAGTTCCCCTAAAAGCTTCTCTTCTCCAGCTGAACAATTCCAGCTCTCCCAGCCTTTTCTCCCAGCAGAGCTGCTCCAGCCCTCTGATCCTTGATGTTCCTCCTCTGGACTCGCTCCAAGAGGTCCATGTCCTTCCTGTGTCTCTACAGAAGAATTTCATGGAGACTTGATATTTGCTACCTGAGTGAAAAACACATGTCCTGTTGGTCTCTCCCTCTGGGATATCCTTCCCAGCTTCCAGTGGTCCATGTTAGGGGGTACCAGAGTTCATCTGCGCTCTGTGTCAGCCCTCTGTGGTGAGGCTTTGTGGGAACAGAAACCTATTCCAGGAGCCTCTTGACATTCAGGTGCCATTGGCCATTCATGGCAGCCTCTGTTTTTTGGAAACTTCTCTTCCTTCTGGGTTCTCAATTTTCCCTAAAATGTGTTTTTAGGCAGCCTCAGATACATGAAGTTCATGCTGGTGGACCTGAGCAGCCCATGGGCACCACAGATGATCTAATTGGGATGTTTTAGGATTGATTAAGGGCTGCCCAGTCAGCACCTGCATCCCTGTGAGCCCCTCTGGCTCAGTACCAGGAGATGTGAGACCACCCTTGATGGGTTTTCCTTGTAGCTTGTCCCAGGCAATGGAGATTCCTCCATTCACCTTCTTCATTTCGATGTTTTAGGGTCCTAACACGAAGGGGGTGTTGTGAAAATGCACCTTTTTACACAGACCACTCTGCAAAACTTGTCCCCTCCATCATTGTGTGGCTGAGCTTCATCTTCCAAGGGATGGGGCACCACAGAGAGGCAGCCAAAATGAGTGAGGAGGGAACAGAGAGTGAGCTGAACCTCTGGAAAGCTCAATGGGTTGTAAGAAAGGGTTTGGATGGGGTGTGACATCCTGCTCTTAGGGGATCCTGTGCCAAGGAAGAAGCACTTAAGGCACCTACAGGAGAATGAGGACATCTTTTGACTTAACTCCTTCAGCAGAACTAGTTGCCACCTTGCATCTGTTCTAAGACAAAAGTCACTGTGGTGCTCAGTTCCCAATATTCAGTGAGGATTTAAGGTCTCTCTGACTCTTCTCCTGGGTCATTAGGCAAGTCCCACCCTTGCAACGTTAATAAATTGTAAATAATCCTACAAAACTAAGAGATGAAGTTGTTTGGCTTGTGCTGGGAAAGGACGTCCACTGACGTCCACCCAGCAGCGCTTGGAGCCAACAAAAGGTCTCTCCAAGATGAGCAAAACGGCTCCTGCAGAGTTCAAGAAGAGCAGAACTCAGGGAGAAGCAGGTGTAGAATGCCCTGCACGCTGCTCCTCATGTGTCAAGGACTTTTGACAGCCGTGCTGAGAAGGTGGTGACCTTTAGAAGTCGCTGGAGTGGTGATGTACAGCAAGGTCACCCAGAACTGCAGGGGTTTTTTTTCTTTTTCTGAAAAAGCTCTGAGCAGGTATTTCCTGCATATTTCTCCCTCCTAACCTGGCTGGGGTATCCATTCCAGGAGGGAGAGTACATGTAATTTATGAAGAAGGTGGCCAGGTTCTTATTTACAACGGCTCTGCTGAAGGAGCAGATAGATCAAGATAAGGGAAATGAAGAGCTCTCTAGGTGTGTTGGCAAAGAAAAATGCACACTGGAGGTTGAATTAAACACTTCAGGGCATGCAAGGCTTAAAGATAAGCCAAGAGCTTTGGCTGTGGACATACAAAATAGTGTTTTCACGGCTCCTCCTGGGCTAGTGGGAAGAAAAAGCCTAATTGGCTTGAAAGGAACAGCTCTTTGACCCTTTCCCTTGGTTCAGACCTGAGCAGTGCCTGTTCTGGAGATGAGTGTGTTTGTAAAATTCCTGCTTCAGGAATTCTCCAGTGGAAAAGAAGAGGTCGGTATCAATGCATCCAGGAAGTGCTGGTGCTTAAGGAATTTGAAGGTGATGCCTGGTCTGACCACAACAGGCAGCACTTGACCCATTTCTTGACACCACATTTTCAGAATTACCCACATGCAGGGGATGGTTGAGAAGGAGAGTGAAAAAATGCAAATGACAGGTTTAATCACTGGAAACAGTGAGAAAAAAATGAATGATGGGAGCTACTAGAGAGTTGAGTAACACTGAAGTGAGATTCTGATCTTTACAGACTTTCCCAATCTTTTCTAAAGGTTTTGGTTGTTGGGTTGTTGTTGGGGTTTTTGTTTTTGGGTGGAGGAGAAGGTTGGAAGTTTCATAAGGTTCATACCTGATGATCAATAATAATGACAGGGAGCTGAAAGAACCGGGTTCTCCAAAAGACAAATTGTCTTTAGAGAGGGAGAAAGTGTTTACACCTGGAAGCCAAGCAGAAACCAAGAGAGGGTGCTCGGAGAGATGTTATCACAGCCCAGAGCATGCAGGTGAGCCAGGAGGAGGCCTGTGCTCAGCTCTGCTTCACAGCAGAGCCACTGCTCGTGGAGAGGTGTTTTGAGATCCCACCCTGTGCCTTCAGCTGAAAGTCAAGTGACTGCAGACTCCTCCACGAAGTGCCAGAGTTGCATTGCACCGTCTCGGGGTCTGATGACACCTTGAGAACAAGGCTCTTGCTGGAGATTGTCTTTTGCAGATTAAACTTCCCAGACTGTAACACACATCAAAGCAAGGTGTGACTGTTTCCCTGCTGGACTCAGAAGGGAGCAGTGTGAAAAAGCAATTAGAGGTATTTCTACATGGTTTTATTTTTTTAATTTTAATCTTAGATGATCTTCCCAGCAACGGAAATGAATAGTTGAGGGCACCAACCTATAAGCTCCTCTTCCTATGACTGGTATTTTCATTTTACCAGTGAAGTAACCACCAAAAAGAACCCCCTAGAGACAGGCATGAGTTTGGCTGTTCACATGATTAAAGTTTATGAGGCTGGAATCCTAAAACTTCAACCATCTCCTGCTGAAATAGCCCAGAAAAGTCCTCCTGGCTTCCCAGCAGGATGGATGGAGCCTGCAAGAGGTTGATTCTGTCTCATTGGACACTTTATCTTTATTGGGAATTGGATAGGGAGTTTTGAAAGCTTTGGGAAGGATGTTGGTGACTAGTTGATGTGGAAACAAGCTCTACAGATGTTTCCAGCCAAGTTAACTTAAGCCACTGGGAAGTGTCCACATTTTGGGCTCTGTAGTCAATGGACTGTTCTCTGAAGGATGAGTCAGAGCAACAAAATCAGTGGCCTTCCCTGGAGACTTCATTGAGGGCATCTCTCCACATTGTCTGCAGGGATAGGACCATCTACCTCCTGATCCTAAAGCTGGCACCTGGGAATACCTCCTGAGTCCCAGTCCTTGGGGGGTTCAGTGGAGTGGCATTTGGATATGTGGCACTCTAAAACTCCATTCCCAACAAGGCCGCAGAGGAAACACATCGAGAAGTCCTCTGAAGCCTGCAATGGTGTTTTAGGAGGTGTCTTTAGTCCAGAAACTACAGTCCAGATTTTGTATGAAAGAAAAAAATGTACATGTGGCATAGACTTCATTTCACAGAGGTTTTTCTGCCAGTAGTTGTACCCTGAATTAATCTAAAATTAATTAATAACCCATATCAAGCCCCTTAGAGAGGGAAAATAAGTTTAATGAGTCCTTTCCTCACTCTTCTTCTGTGGGTTCCTGCAGCCTCCTGCAAGAACTTGCCTCCTTCCTCCAGCTGAGCTCTTTGCATGCACTTCCACACAGCTTTCCCGGGTGGGACTTTTCCAAGGAGTTGTCCATCCCAGTTGGTAGGCATCATGGCATGATTCACCTGGAGGCTTTCACAGTGCAGACATTCCCCACTCAGCCTCTCACCCAGGCTGTCCTGACAGTCTGGCCAACACGGCCAGTGGGGGCAAGGCCATGATTCACCAGAGCAAACCTCTGCAATGGGCAGATGAACCAGACGTGGAAGTGCCTGTTTCTCTCCACTGGCTGATTACAAAAGCAGGCTGGGGTGGGTAGATCAGCTGGAGAAGTCCTTGTCACAGGCATCAGAAGGTGGGTGACATGAACACCTGGGCAAGGTGAGCTGCCTTCCTCTCCTGGAAAGAGAGGGAAACTTCAAGAGGGAAGTTCATGCCATTTGTCTTCTTTCCCCTCCCTAGGGTAGGAAGAATTGTTCTCTAATGTGGAGATTAATCATCTCCCAGAAGTTCAGCAGAGGTGGAAAGAGGCATCTAAGCTTAGGAAATCAGCTTAAAATCCTTTCCTTCCCCAGGCACCTCCTACCTTGTCCATCCAAAGTCCATTTACTGGAGGGCACGTTCTTGACTGAGCTGATTATCTTGGGTTTAGACTCTTACCTGGAGTCATTTGGGATCCAGAAATGGATGTCCTTATGTCTCACTGGCCTGGAAAGGACTGATTAGTAAAGCTTTAGTCTCTAGTTAACAAAGCCACTGAGATGTGGCACCTGACCACATGAATGTCCACCTCCTTTTCACTTCTGTCCCCTCTTGACCAGGTCCCCACCAGGAAGGGATTTAAGTGCCTGCCAGGACCCTTCCCCCATGAAGAGGACAGACACTTCAAAACAATTTTTATCCCAGCCTAGGGAAGTGCTGAAGTCAAGCTAATTTTCACCTGATCTTCAGCAATGATAGAATTCATGTGCTTTTGTTTAGTCAGAGCAAAAGAGAGGGAAGGCAGATTCCCTGATGGCCCTGATGATAATCCAAACACACCAGGCTGTTCCCAAATGAAAACCACACGGCAAAAATGAATGTAAACAGAAATACACACTGCCCAGGCAGGTTCCTCTTTGTCATTAATTCAGGGCAGAAAAGACAATCAAGAGATTTAATTAGAAGAAAAGGAAATCATGATCTAAAAATCCCTTCAGTTTTAGTAAGCAAGGTTATTATTAGAAGCACCAGTAAAAACACTTTAAAAATCTATCTAATTAGCTCCATATCTGCTGATCTCTCTGCAGAGCTGACTTGTTTGTCTCCAAGGCTTCACCAACACCACGGTTCATGGACACTCCTTCAAGACTTCCACTGGCCAGAGCAGAGAATTTGCTCATGTTTAATTGGGGGCAATTTTTTTGGTTGTTTTTGTTGTTGTTGTTTGGCTTTGGCTTTAATTTCACCCTCCTCACTTTAACTAAAGCACCACAGAATGATGGTGTTCCCCTTCCTGGATTTTTGGTGTTCCCCGTCCAAAGACTGGTGTCTTCTCCTGCTGGTGTTATCCCTTTGTGTAGCTCTGAAAGTCACTGGCTGTTCCCTAGGCTTCCTCAGCTGCCAAAATTCCCTATAAAACATCCTGTATAGGTGTGCTTGGCTCTCAAAGAAAGCAGCTTGGGTTTGAGCCCCTGCTGGCAAAGAAAACCCTCTGTATGAGCTAAGCATCTTTGGGAAGAAGCAGCACAATGATGGGATAAGGCTTTGAGAGGATGAAGAAAAGGGAAGGAAGATATGAAAAGCAGGGTTTCTTTCCTTGTTGGGCTTGTAGGAAATTTCAGGAGAGAGAGATGATGTTTTTGGGGGAGGGATGAGGGTGAAAATGACATTATCCAGTGATTGGAAAACAGCGGAACTGAAGATTTTGATTTTTCTGTCCCCACTCTTGGGAATCAAGTAACAAGGTGAAAGCCAGCCTGACAGCATCTCTTCCTCCTTGTTTTTTTACCCAGGTCCTTGGCCATTGGTCACCAGTATTCGTCCCTGGGCACTCAGCCCATCCTCTGCGGGAGCATCCCGGGCTTGGTGCCGAAGCAGCTGCGCTTCTGTCGGAACTACGTGGAGATCATGCCCAGCGTGGCAGAGGGTGTCAAGATCGGCATCCAGGAATGCCAGCACCAGTTTCGAGGCAGGAGGTGGAACTGCACGACCGTCAATGACAGCTTGGCAATCTTTGGGCCCGTGCTGGATAAAGGTGAGTGCCATGGGCTTGGGAATGGCAACATCCATGGTGGAGCAGCAGCAGAGACCTTGAGAGACCTGCTGCGAGCTCATTTCCTTCTGGAAAATGTCATGTAAAATGGGACTTGAGCTGGATAAAGGTGTGTTGATACAGGTAGGGAAAATTTTGTTGCCCCAGGACCTCATCCAAGCATTCCAAACCTGACCCAGGTCTTTTATAGGGACAAGAGGGTAATTCTCGTAGGGATAGCAAATACCTGGGGGCCTCCCCATGTCATCAGGGTGGTCACCCAACCCAGCATTGTACAGCCAACACACACTCACAGGTAACCACTATTTCTACCTCAAACCTCTACTGGCACAGTACAGGTGACCCAGAGAGAGTAGGGTCATCTCTGACCCTTCTTAGAGCAGGAGGTTGAATTAGAGACCTCCCAGTGTCCTTTTCAATGTGAATGATCCTATGATCCTCTGCCCCTTGGAAGGAACCCCAAGGATTGTTGTGTTAGCAATGGCCAAGCTGGATGTCTGGCATTTCATGCTGTATTTTCAGCTCTCTAGAAGATGGTACAGGGGAAATGATGGGCTGTTGGGGATGGTTGCTGGGGACTGGCTTATCAGAAAATATCAGTTTTGATACTGGAATGGAGTACAGTGAAGATCAAAGGCCTGGGGAAATCACCATCAGTTAATGGTTCTGCTCTCATAGTTATGAATGTGGCAAATTAGGACTGGGTGCAAATTCAGGCAACTATTTCTGCACCCATCGATAGAAGTGAGAACTCTTAGAAGTGTTTCACCCTGAGATGTTGAATGTGTGAGATTTAAGGCCCAGGCTAAGTCTGAGTATCTGGTCTTTTCCCTTATAAGTTTGTAGGAGCCTATTTTAGCCTGTAAAAAGTGTTTTATCCTTCTTTGCCGTCGCTGTTTGTCTTCGAAAGTCCAGCCTGCTCCTGCTGGTCTCAGTAAGTCTGGGTTAAGCTTTACCTTTCCCTTTAGCACAAAGGGGTCATTTTCCTCCCTCCCTCCCTCTTTCTCTCCCTCCCTCCCTTCTTCTCTCTTTCCTTCCTTTCTTCCTGTTCCTTCCAAGTTCCTTCCAATCCAAACCATTTTATTTATTGATTAATTCTGGTATCACTATCTGGGTTTAGCAGGGAGAGACCATCCCAAAATAACTATCTGTAAGACCCCCAGGGTGGTGCACTCAAGCCCATATGAAAGTCTCATACCACAACATTTTCCATGCAATTAAGGCACTGCTTCACTCCTGTAGCTGATTTAGGCCAGCACAGCCTAAATGGATGTTTTTCCCATACACAGCATGACTGGTCCAAGAACATCCATTGGGCACAGGCAAGAAGTGAACCAGATAACCCACCATGCCTTGTCACACAGCTGGATGTCCTCAAGGACACACAGAATCACACACTGGTTTGTGTTGGAAGGGACCTTAAAGATCATCTCATTCCATCCCCTGCCATGGACAGGGACACCTTCCACTAACCCAGGTTGCTCCAAGCCCGATCCAACCTGGCCTTGGACACTTCCAGGGATGGGGAGCCCATGACCTTTCTGGGCATGGTGGAGCCCTTCATGCCACAGACAGTCTCAGGCTGGACACCCCACATGTCCTATAGCATGAGGACAGAGGTCCTCACCTCCTCCAACCCCAATCCCACCAGCTGCCAAATGCTCTTATCACACAACGGTGTCGACACGAAGGGTCTGTCCCTGCCCGAGACTGGAGGATTTCAGTAGCCGGGCTCAGGGAGGGAAAGGAGACTGGGACTATTTCATAACTGAAGAATGTTGTTCCTTGAGGGAGAATCAAACCACCCTTCAGTTTTGCTTCACCTACAGCAGGAGGGGGGAGAAAAAAAAACAGCTCAGTCGCATTCTTGTGCGGCAGATCCCCCAGGGTAGGAACATATTTGAGCTCCTACCCAGAAAGGGAGAAGGAGAAAAGGAGAGAAAGAAAGTCAGCAAGGAAAACTCTATTTTCCAGCTCAGATTTTAAGTCACCCAAGACCCTTTGAGTCAGTGGGGACCCCATCTTCCCTCAGCACAAATCCAAAGCTCCTAAAGCATCTCCCCGTTGCCTCACACGACTATCTGCACTTCTTTCTTTGAAAAGCACCGATTTTAATGCCTTCAGGAAATCCTTTCTAGGCCCAAATCTCTCCGAGGCTGCCTGGCTGGCTGGGCTGCCCTTGCTGCTGTGGTGTCTCATTGCTCATTCAGGGCTGGGCTCGAGCTGTGATTCAGCAGTGCCAAACTGTCACCAGGCTCTGGTCCTTTAAGAGCCATGTTCTGATATCTCATCTAAAAGCAGACTCTTTCCCCCCGTGATCCTTCTTTATGGGAAAAAAATCCTACATGTTTTAGCTAAGACGGTGTTTATGTATTTTTATTTTTTATTTTAGCCAGGTCTAATGAATCACATATTAAACAGGAATGGCACTGATGAGCTTGGCTCTGAGGGATCAGTGATGTTCAGGGGATCCTGATCTGCTGCTCTTTGAAGGCTACACTTGGCAGGCTTGGCCCTATGTCCCTCAGGACATATGAAGAGCAGAAATCCCCCATCCCACCCAGATTTTTGACTACTCTGTTTGCAGGTCTTTGGCTGTGGAATAAATGTTCCCTATTCAGGTTGCCCAGAGAGGTTGTAAATTCCCTGTTCCTGGAAGTGTTCCAGGCCAGGCAAGATGGGGTTTGGAACAACCTGGGATAGTGAAAGGTGTCCCTGCCCATGGCAGGGAGTTAGAACTAGATGATCTTTTTAAGATCCCTTCCAACCCAAACCATTCTGAGATTCTCTGATTCTGTGGTTCTATCCAAAGGGAACAGAGTCACCTTCCCTGCTGTGCTGCCTGCACAGGGAACAATTCAGGAATTAGCACAGGTGAAATTGCTGCAGGACTGATAAAAAAGGGTTTTTCTCCTCCTTTGTGGTCTTGGGAGCATATGGGCAGCTGTACAGCTTCATGGAGAAATGTTCAGATGGATGCCACTGTTGGGTCTTCCTTGAAAATCCCTAGGAATAGGTGTCTTGGGTAGATTAGAGTGTTGGGAATGCAAAGGACATTCCCAACAGGAATGTCCATGCCTGGACAGGGAAAGAATTGAGCCTAATCTTTTTCCCTCTAACTAAACTTGGTCCCCTTCTTATCTTCTTATCTACAAACGAAAGGTCTTTCACTTGAGCTTTTCTAACAGTAATTCCTGAAAAAAAAATTGTTCTCATGTGTTTCATCACCTGTATTGTCTGAAATGGAGAAAACCATGGCCACAGCCACGTGACCTTAAATGATCACCTCAGACACAGCTCAAGCTCAGCCACTTACCTGAGAGGTTTGGCAGTTTTTAGGCAGTTGTTGCCTCTTTCAGTTTACCAAGGCCAAGAGAAGATTTTTAAGTTGCCTCTAAAAATACACAGAATAAAACTTTGGAGATGTAGGAGATGGACACGCCATCACTGACAACAGAAAGGGAGCAGTGCATCACAACAGACATTTTCCATCTCCAACTTCAGTGCCATATATTGGGAATTGTGATTTTTCCTTTGTTTTAGCTTGTGTGGACTGAAGAGACTGATGATAAGTTGTGGTGCATTTTAGAGACTCCTGGCACTCTGTGAGTTTTCTTTGAAACTCCTCTGGGCAGAAATATGAACTCAAGAGAAGTAATACAATAAAAGCTTATCATGGCCCTGTCTCTTTAAAGGATCTCAGCACATAATTAAGTCAAAATAAAAGTTTCCTCCCTCTCCTCCCCCCCATTCAATAAAAGTAAATTACCTCAAACTATTTAAGCCCCCAGTTCGTTTAAATTTAAAAAGGGAGCCCTTGTCTATCTATTTCTTTCACTCACTCCCACCTCCTTCTGCTAAAGACTGGCCGGGGCTTTAAACCTGCCAGCTGGGCTGAGAAATGGTTAATAGTTATTGTGGAGGAGCAGCTTTTAATGAACTATTGAAGAATGATACATTGATGGAGTAATGGGAGTTTAAGTCTCTCTGTAATGAAACAGGTTCTCAGCGCGGCCCCATTGTGGTGTAAATATGGCACGACTCTCCCACTGTTTGGTCAGGACTAAATAGCAGAGGCCAGAGGGGGGTCAGCTTATGGGGTCTCCGCTTTAGTTAATCAATCTGATTGGATTAGGGTCACTGCGATCCCTAATAATGTCAAAGGTTACGCCAAACTGGATTAAATGCTTTGTTGGGGAGGGCTCCGATTCTTTCAGCTTTGGCCGACGGGGCTTGTTTATTAGACTTTAACACTCGTGCTGCCTTGGGAAGCTGCTCTGGCCCTGGGGGTTTGTGTCCCCCAGCGCTCTGTCAAGTGTCTGCACCCATCGGATGTGCCCTCTGAGGACATAGATCAACCTCCCCACCGGACAAATGAGAGCCTGGTGGGTGATGCAGAGGCTCAGGGGCGTAAATTCCTTCCGGAAACAGCGGCGGCCCCGCTAGAAGGCAAATGTCGAGGGTCACAAAAGCGGCGTGGTGACCCACTGCTCGTGCCCCCCTGGGTTAATCCTGTCCCTGTCCAGCAAGGGGATGCTCTTTTTGGTGCAGCTCCTGTTTGTGCAGTTATTGGGATGAGCATGGAATGAAATACGGGGTATTCGACATCACTTGGTTTGTTATTAAACTGGGATGATGTCTTGCCTTCCAGAACTTCCATCTCACATCAAGGTGGGGTGGAATGGGATGGTATCTCCCTAACATATTATCCAGAGAGACCATGGAGCCTAAAAATTTGCTATTATCTTCCCTCTTGATGTCCCTGTAGGTGACACTGTCTTATAAACGTGGCAGAGTGTCCTTTAGGAAACGACAGCAAATAATCCCTTTGAAGGTCACTTGCCAGTGGAAAAGGGTGGCAGTAACAGTGTGTTATTGGTAGAGATCTGAGATCTCTGGATCTCAGCTGCCTCATTCCTTCCCACAGCAGAGCACATAATGAATGTTTATGGCCTGACAGGACTGTCAGATTATCCAAGCAGACTTCTTGCATGATGCAGACTGGAGAATTTCCCCTCAAGACTTCTGGAATGAAACCAAAAGCTGAATTTGACTACAACATCTCTTCCCAAGGGACATCTTGCCTTGACATATCACCAAGAGATAGACAGGCTCCTCTTTTACAAGTCTCCTCCGCTGCTCTGGTGTTGACAACCAGGTGTTCTGTTTCCCTTTGCTGGATTCAGAAAAGCTCTTCTAGGACTGATCATTTTCTTTGCTGCTCAGACTTTCTATAAAGTTAAAAGTAAGGCCTGTAGAAGAGCAGTGGGTCAGCAAAAGTTTGGGTCCGTTCTGCCAGACAGCGAGACAGGTCGAAGGAGTTCCATGTCTTGCTGGGGTCCTCCAGGGCATGATTCATCTGCTGTATTCTAGACAGTTAGGATTAAATTATTCACACCCTGAAGTTTCTACATCTCTCCATCAATCACTGAGGGAATCCAGGGAGACCGGCTCTTGATGAGAAGACTCTTGCTCCCAGGGACTACATGAAGGGCAGAGCAGGCATTTGTCTGACTCCTGAGAGATGTGGCATTCAAATCACATCCAGTTTCGTGTGGAATGCTGGGCATTGTTACCTTTGAGGCCGGGCTGATTTGGGACTAGGCTTATTTTGAAGTTAGGCTTATTTTGGACTCTAGACTTTTTGGGGATAAGCACCGGGTATTGTCTCTGTCAAGAAAGGCAAAACAAAGCTCTGTTCGAGGGTTGACTCTTTTGTCCCTGTTACCACGGTGGATGAGGTGGATCAGAAAGCTCATCTTGTGTCTAGTGAAACCCACAAGAGTTTTTCCCCAGCAAAGAATGGAGCAAGACTTTAAAACTCAGTTATAATCCCTCGGAGACACGAGTCTCCTCCATATTTTTTTCTTGCTGTGTCATAACAATATCTCTGATAGGCCTGATCTCATCTTCCAAAGTTAGATGTCAAAGTCTGAGCTAGTCACCCCAGGCTCCCTTTGTAGTCACTGGAGAGCAATCGGCATCTCCAGGGAGCAATTCGTCTGACCTATCTTAGACACCTATCTCAGGATAACATGAATCATACCCAGATGTTTATTTCTCCCCATTGACTATAGAGGGAGCCTAGGGCTACAGGCTCAGCCTTCCATGTGTACTCCTCTGAGGCCCACTGTGGGGGCAAAGAGTTCCCACCCCTCATCTTTCTCCTGGTAGAAAGCAATCCTGACATCCAGCTGTGGTTGGAGAGGGCATTTTAATCATGGAACAACATGGCACTGAAAAGGACCTCCTGGACCACTGAATACAGGCAGTCCCTTGCTATTTAAGGCATACTAACATCTCATAATGATTTAAAATTAATATATTTAGCAGACCTCATCATATTTTCCTGGTGGCATTCTGGCATCTGGGTTGTCTTCGTGCCAGATGTTCCCCCCTCCTTTCCCTGCTCTAGATCAGACTTCTCCCCTTCTGCAATAAAGTGAGGCATGAGCAGAAAGCCACAAGATACTGATCCATCCAGGAGGTTAGTTACAAGTAGGAGGTACTCTCTGCTCTCTCATGAAACTCTTCCCAAGAGGATCTGATTTCCAACCACACCCCGTCTACCTCCCCGCTAATGGCAATTTGGGCAGCTGCCCTGGTATCAACAACGGAGATCTACAAACTCTACCCTGTAACTATGGGGAAGGAAACTGGAAGGATCAGGATTGAAAATGTGACTATGCAAGCTCCGCTCAGCCGTCAAGACGCATAAATACTGCAGGCCAGAGGTTTGCCAGAGCTGCTGGGGAAAACACTGGCAGGTCCTGGCCCAGATGTGTTTGGTGTCCGTGGAAATGGAGCTTGGAGCAGGAAACCAGTGGGGTGGCTCAGAAGCTCCTTCTCTTGCTTTTGGAGACAGGTAGAGCCAGGTGACCGTCAGTGGGGTCACTCCTGCCTCTTGTGACTTCAGAGGTGTTCAAGGACAAGCCCTGGGCAAGGGTGGCACCCACGAGACTGCGGCCAACATCACATGTGGCTGCATCTCCCTGTCCATCCCCAGTGCATGGCCTGGGTTCAGTGGGCTCCACTGTTTTTGGGGTTTCTTGGAGGCTCTGACCTCATCACCTCCCTACCTGCAGCGTGATCCCGGGATAAGGATCTGGCTCCCGTGCCTCTGGAGCTGAGACATGTTTACAACCCATGTAAACAGCTGTAAACAGCCAACACCCAGGCACGGGCTGCAAAGCCGTGATGGTGAAAAGGAAACGGCAGCAATTCCAAGGAGCCCATCCCGTTCCTTTCCTGCGCTCCCTCCACCTCGCACTGCACCAACACTCATCTGTCAACCCAGACATGCCTTTTTTTTTCCTTTTCTTTTTCTTTTTCTCTTTTTCTTTTTCTTTTTCTCTTTTTCTTTTTCTCTTTTTCTTTTTCTTTTTCTCTTTTTTCTTTTTCTCTTTTTTCTTTTTCTTTTTCTTTTTCTTTTTCTTTTTCTTTTTCTTTTTCTTTTTCTTTTTCTTTTTCTTTTTCTTTTTCTTTTTCTTTTTCTTTTTCTTTTTCTTTTTCTTTTTCTTTTTCTTTTTCTTTTTCTTTTTCTTTTTCTTTTTCTTTTTCTTTTTCTTTTTCTTTTTCTTTTTCTTTTTCTTTTTCTTTTTCTTTTTCTTTTTCTTTTTCTTTTTCTTNCTTTCTCTTTCTCTTTTTCTCTTCTTTTTCCTGGCGACTAAAACATCAGGCAGGGGATCAGGGTGGGGAGGAGAAGGAACAAGACAACCCGTGGCTACAAAACCAGTGCCCCGTCTCTCCCGGCGGTGGGAGGCACTGGAAGCTTCTGCCTGGGGCACAATGCTTGGGGCTGGCAGGGAGCGAGGCTGTGTGGAGTTATGGATTTATTTCCTTCCACCGCCCCCCTTCTTCCCCTTTCCCTGCTGGGTGCATCGCATTCCCCAAACTGGGCTCAGGTTGGTTGCAACAAGGAGCTCCCTCTGCCGCATCCCAAGAGTGCCAAGTCCAAGCGTGGGAGCTAGTCCTAGACAAAAGGGAACAGTAGAGGGAGCTGATTAGCATCCCTTTGTCCCGGGAGAATCCCAGCCCCAAATGGGCCCTTGGCGCACAACAGGAGGCACAAACACACACACACACACGCATGGACGGGAGCCAAGGAGGGAAATGAGGATGGCAAAGGCTTGGTCGCCTTCACCCTGGAGCTGGGGGGAAGGGGGACACGGTGGGTTTTCCTTTGGGATGGGTCTGGAGCCGGGGTGCACCGTGGTCTCGGTGGGTTCTGCTTTGGGATGTGCCCTGAGATGGGATGCTCCTTGCTCTGGGTGGGTTGGAGATAAACGTGTCTTCCCACCCCTCTATGCACCAAACAGCCCAAACAAGCAAAGTCTTCTGACAAAGAGGGGATGCAAGCCTGTGAATGTGGCTTTTCTTCCCTCTGAGATGCTCTATGAGCTGGCAGGGCTGAATAGACGAGGGGATTTTAAGGCCAGAAGGGGCTGTGGGATCATCTGGTTGGAATCCTGTGTAATAAGCAGAGAATTTCCTCCTGTCCCTCCCCGAGCAGATATGACAGGGCAGCAAAAGGGAAAACAGGGCACATAAAGATGTGCTGCGTGTTCCTTCCTGCAGTGGGATGGCAGGGGAATGGGGACGTCTCCTGCAGAGCACGAACGACAGGAAGATGAGACACTTTTTGGCAGGAGGTAGATTTGCACATTGTAAGAGGAAGCATATGCCTTGGTGGATCAACCTCTCTCACTGCTTGTTTCCGCAGCCCCATCTTTCTGGGAGCGCCCCCTTCAAAGGAAGGGCTCGTCATCCAAGAAGATCCACAGGGTTAAGAAAGAGGCAGGGAGAGGGAATGGGTCAGAAGGATTGTTGTGGCTGTGTTTGGATCTTTGCCGTTCTCGTGGAGATGACTTGAGGATGAGCAGAGAGGACAAAGGAGGAGTAAGAGGGCAGCAGGTTTTGGGGGATATAAAGTCACAGACACAGAGAGCACCAGCTGACATAGGTAGGGACTTCCCCAGTGCTGGGGTAGGCAGAGGTGCTGCACAGAAAGTGGCCCCCTTTTTTTTGGAAAAACAGCATGAGATGGATGAGACTGAGGTAGCTGAGGACTTTGTGAGGGAGACTCCAAGAAATGAAGCAGAGAAGGACACAGTGCACTGTCTCCTGCTCACCCTCAATGTGCTCCTATGGGTCACAGAGATGCTTTTGGAGAGTGTTTCCTACAGCAGAGCACTGTATGGTGGGCCCATAAAGAGGGATGCAGGTATGTCACAGTCTGGAAAAGCCCTAGGGAAGGGCTTGAAGGAAACTGTCATGTTCCTTCTAAGTTTAGGCAGGCTTTTTAAGGAGGTCGAAGGAGGCATGGTGAACCTCGGGGGAGCTCTGGAGCTTTGGCTGTAGGTGACCCTAAAACCTGATGGCAAAGCCATCTATAGAATATGATTTCTATAGTTGTTAGGAAGAAATTCTTTACCCAGAGGTAACTGGAATATGTTGCCCAGAGAGGTTGTGAATGCCCCATCCCTGGGAGTGTCCAAGGCCAGGTTGGACGGAGCTTGGAGCAACATGGGCTAATGGAAGGTGTCCCTGTCCATGGCTGGGGGTTGGAATGAGATGATTTCCAAGGTCCCTTCCAACACAAAATCTTCTAGGATTCTAATAAAGCACAGACAGAAAGACAGAAAGCCCTCCAGATCCTGGGAAATGCTTCTCAAGACCAGGATACAGGTCCTGACTGGAGAAATGAAGAGTGCCTTTCACTTTTCGTTTCCTCATGACTCACCTCCCCCTTCCTAGAGAAGAAAAACAGCTTACAAAGCATTCATGGCCCGGCCTGGACCAGTGATGGGGAGCAAGGCAGAAAAGAGAGGAGGTTCTGGTTCTGTTTCTGGCTCTGGAGACACTGGGGTGGGTCCTCCTCCCTCTGCATCTCCATTTCCCACGGAGTCCACCACAGACCCAGCTGGACACCTCAGACAGCGAGCCCAAAGTAGGTCAGATGGAGGGCCCTGCAGGTCTTGCAACATCATTTAGGTAGTTTTATTGGCCTGCTTATGACTGTTTCTCTGGAGTTTGATCGACAGGGCAGTAAAGCTTCATGGAACACTTCCTGGTCGGCTGCAGTTTGTTGACTAAGCATCTGGCACGATTTCCTCTCCATTATTTCCAGGTGCTAAATCACATTAAATGATAGCTAATAATTATGGTTTATCCTTTCCTAATCATGCTGCTTTCCCAGGGAAGCTGTTGCCACAGGGATGTTGTGGGAGTGTGAATGGGTGGGGAGGGCACAAGGAGATGTTTCTGTTCACCCGGAGCCATAAAAAACTTGGAGACCCCTTAGGCTAGGCAGGATCCAGCCCAGGAGATATTATATCTTGTCAAAAATGTATTTATTTATTTTTCTGGGCCAGTTTTCCATCAATAAAAAGAAGCTGCTTCAAAATGGAGATGTTTTGCAGGTTCCCTTTAATTTCAAGACAGAAAAAAGGCACAATTTTGGCTTTCTTGAGGTTTTTTCTTTTTTTGAAAATAAGGCACTTGATTACTTTTTAATTTGAATGTGATCTTATGCCAAAATAGAAAATCATTAAACTACCATAGAAGCACACTGCTGTACCTTTAATATTTTATGGAATATTGGAGTGGTTTTTATCCTGTTGAGGCTGAATGATTTTATCTTCTCAAACAAACAAATCTGACATTAACAGGATAAAACACTCCAACAGCCTGAAAACTCAGGCTCTTACATCTGATTTTTCAACTCTTAAACATAAAGCAAAACACAATTTCCCATAATATGGTAAATTTTTTGGCCCTCATTACTAGCCTTAGGCATAACACGATCTCCAAACCTCTCCATTCTGACAGTCTGCCTAAATACAGGTGAAGAGGGAGGAAAGTATCAGCAGTGATCACCTAAGGACCCTTCTAAATCCATAAAGCAGCTTCACAGCTCTATAAAACAAGAGCTGGAACAGATAAGACCCAAATCTGTGGCTTCATCTCCCCTGTTATAAATGTTGAGGCCTGTCATGAAGATGCTGCAACAGGAAATTGCACAGATTTTTCTCAGAGAAGAAGTAAAAGGTGGAAAAGTATTTTTAGTGCTGTTGGTTTTGGTGGAAAAAGATGTTTGTGTTCACAGAGCTTCTTCAGTCTCCTTTCCTAACTGTGTTTTGGGTACAGATGCCTTGAGAGATGAATTTGAAGATAGAAATGTATCTTGAGAGAAGTAAATGGGAGCTCTGTGGAGCACAGCCAGTCCATGTGAAGTGTTCATGTGATTTATAGTAGGATTATAATCTGCACCCAGCATCTGAAATTAAGAATATTTTCTGTGTTTTGCTCACCTGAGCACGGTCTCTCCTTAATCAAAGTTAATGTGCCCATCCCTTGCACCTGAACACATCAGAGATGACTTCACTGATTCTAAAGGCAAATATTAGGCTTTGTAAAGTTCTGTTTGTGGCTTTATTAGTTACAGCTCTGGTCCAAACACACGTAAATATCATGTCATTGATCTCTGTGGATCAGGAAAGAGCTGAAGAGGTTTCAAATGTTTTATCCCAAAGTTTTCTCTCTATTTGCATTGAGACAGACGATGGGTTTTGCCTTCTTGTGTTGGTTCTCAGGAGGTCAGATGGATATGGGAGCTTTTGAACTTCTCAGCCGGCAGAAAAGCACCATCTCAGTGCTCAGTTCATGTTTCCAATGCTTATCCCAAGGATTCAAATAACTAATATCAAATAATCAGTATGTAAGTAAAATCACAGAATGGTTTGGGTTGGAAGGGGCCTTCAAAGCTCATCTAGTCCAAGCCTTCTGCCATGAGCTGGGGCATCTTCAACTAGATCAGATTGCTCAGAGCCCTGTCCAACCTGACCTTGGATGTTTCCAGAATGTGTTATGGCTACTCTGACCTCCACAAAATATTTAAATCAATGTGATATAAAGCCAAAGAGGGTTTTTTTTCCATAAAGAACAGAGAAGGAAGGGTGAAAAGGGTGTTTATTTTGAGGGTTTGATTGTTGTTTTAAAGGAATCCGAATATATTTCCATGCTTGACCTGACTTCCCATGTAGACACTTTATATATAAATGGATTATACTTTGCTGTGAGAGCCACACTCACCATTACAGCCCTGGCACGAGCCTCACCCGCTGGTGCTGGCTGAAAAACAGGAGTTGCTCAAAGTCTGGAGAGGGGGGGAAATGCAACTTAAAACCATAGGTATCAGCATTACAGCCCAGCTGGAAAAGAGCCTGTAATCACTGGTGTTGCAAACCAGTGAGGTCACTGCGTCAAACACTCCGAACGATTAGCTACATGTATTTGCCTATTTTATGGGGTTGACCACTAATGTGGTTGGCTAAAAGCTGGAAGTATATTGGGCTTTTCTTGCTAGGGATGGGTCTGCTGATATTTAAGAGGCTTGGAGCTCACAGCTGGTTTGTTAATCCAGGGCTGCACCTTCTTTTGTGAGGTTTGTGACTCCTGGTGTTGGAGGCTTTTATTTGATTCCATCAACCCCAGCAGAATAAGAAGAGTGTTCTTAATTCAGACTGGGCAACTGAGGCAATTAGTCTGGCTTAAAATGACAGATGAGCTAAGCTTGGTACTGATTGGGATCAGACAGCTTGGGATGAACCTCAGTGTGGGATGGTGGATCTTCTAAACTCTATGAGCCACATGTGATGTACATCAGAAAGTCCAAGGTGGTGGTGCAGCAGGACTACCCCAGAGGATGATGGTGGCTCCTCTGGAGCTGGCCTGAGCAGGGAAACCACATCCCAGAGTAACACAGCCCACTGATCCTGGGCTCCAAGTCCCCACAGAGCACAGCCCTGCCGCTCACCAACCCCTTGCCAAAAACCATAAGCAAAACACTGGAGAGCCACAAGTGATCCAGGAGCTGCTGCAGAGCCAGTCCTGCCCTAACATCTTTAACTTAAGCTCCTCACCCAAGATAATACCCAAACTTCAGCTACTCACCTGAACCCAAACTCCTTTGCCATAAAAACTGATTTAACCCAACTGAGGTTAACCAGCCTGGGTGAAACATGCACCTTCCTTGTGTAGGACTCACCCTCTGGGAGCTCTTCATTTCTGTGCTTGACCTCTAAGCAGGTCTGTGAGACTGTGGGAATCTGCATGTCATGGGATATATTTGCTTCTTAAATGTATTTATTCAGCAGGACTCTGAGCCTCGGCAACTGCATGTTGCACTTAGCATTAAAACAAGGGCAAGCACAGAAATTTGAAGAATCCCTCCAGTTCCTCACCAAAATCTCTCCTCTCTAAACAAAATAGCATCTCCAGGATGAAGTGGAAACCCTCTCTCAGCTCTGCTTTGCTCAGCTGTGTCCAAAGTTCCTGAACTCTGTAGGCATCCACCAATCCCCAAAATTAGCACCAAACTTGGCGGTGATGCCCGTAGCACTTGTGCTTGTCCAGGAGACCAAATGTGCAAGACTAAAAGGAAAACATGCCAAAATCTCCGCCACAGCCAAGAAGCATAGCAGAAAAATTGCACATATTCAAGAAAGCCAAGAGGGTGGTGGGACCTGGGAGTGATTTATGGGCAGGAGATGACATTTCTTACCAGCATTGTCATTGGGTAGGATTGGGCAATGCATGGGTGACCCAACCTCCACAGCTCTAATAATCTGGCTGTCTTCCACACCAGGAGGTCCAGCAGAGCCATTGCTGAATTTCTGAAGAGTAATTCTCAGCTCAAGAGCAGCAGTGTGGCCTCCAGGAATAAGCCAGGAACCAAACCTGATTTCCTAAAGCCCACTGACAGCTTCCCACCCTCCCCAGCTTATGTCCATTGTCAGGCTTCATATCCCATCCCCAGTTGCTTAATCCATTCCTTCCCGCCCCACTGCCCCTACAATGACACCCCACTGAGGAGACCCACCTACCAGGAAATCCTCCTTTAACACCCTCCAAAGGAGCAGCCAGGTTTATCTCTGCTGTTGCTCTGGAGAACTAAACGAGGACTCATCCTAATCCCCTTTTAGGATTTTAGGATGAGGCCTGTGCTGCCACATTAGCATATCCAACAGCTCCTACGTGTGCATTGGGAGGCTGCTGATCCATGGGGGTAAATCACGTACCAACACATACATCACGTACCCCACTATCTCCTTCTGAAGGCAGCAATCAATGAGCCTTTGCAATCACCCCATAAAAATTCCTGCTGTGAAGACTTGGTTTAAATGGCTTGGAGATCTTCTTGCAGAATGAGTCTAATGACTCGCCCTTCTGTTGGAGAGTTTGGGGACTGCGCCTTCCACGTGATGCATTTTCGTTGGCCTCGTGTTTTGGCTTCCTTGGGATGGGCAGGAAACAGGCACCCAGTCTGAGGAAAAGGTTGAGATTTTGTAGAATCATAGAAGCCTAGAATGGTTTAGATTGGAAGGGGCCTTAAACATCACCTAGTTCCTGTCCTCTTACCATGGGCAGGGACACCTTTCACCAGCCCAGGTTGCTCCAAGCCCCATCCAACCTGGCCTTGGACACTTCCAGGGATGGAGCAGCCACAGCTTCTCTGGGCAACCTGTGCCAGGGCCTGCCCATCCTCAAAGGGAATAATTTCATCCATTTAGCTATAGAATTCATGATCTATAGATATTATGGCTGTGAGATTTTAGGGTCAACTACAGGTGATGGAGCATTCACAGGATAAGCAGTAATGTCTTTAAGCTGAAGAAGAACAGGTTTAGATTGGATATTAGAAAGAAATTCTTTACTATAAGGGTGGGACGCCCATCCCTGGAAGTGTTCAAGGTTCAGGTTGGACAGAGCTTGGAGCATCCTGGGCTAGTGGAAGGTGTCCCTGCCCATGACAGGAGGTTGGAACTGGATGATCTTCAAGTTCCCTTCCCATCCAAGCCATTCAGTGATTCTATGATTCTGTGAAATACTAATATATCCACTAAGCTCCAGAATGACATTGCTCAGTAAAAAGACTTGTTGGGCCATGCAACATGCAAGCCCAAGAGTTTTTACTCCTCCCAGCAAACTTGGGAGAAGCATCTATTTGGAGGGATGCATTTTCCGGCCCGTAACCATCAGAAACTTTGTTGTGCCAGCACAAATCCCAATTTCAGTCCTGCAAGCCTTTTGCTGGCAAGTCTGGAACTGCACTGAAGACGTGAGCCATTTGCATGATTAAAGGTTGCAGGACCAAACTGATTAGAAAGATTCAGCAGATTCGCCAATCAGAGCATAAGCACAGATCCACTAGGCAAGGAGCTGGCTCTGGGCAGGGAGTTGGCTTCTCCTCAAAATAACTTCCACTGGTTTCCACCGAGAGCTGGAAGTTCTCAGCTTCTCTCAGGATTGATCTCTGCACCTGCAGAGCGAATTCCTGTAAATATTGTTGTGGTTTTAGTGGCTTTTTCTTCATAATATCAAAACCCAATGCTTTGATTAGAAATGGGCAGAGCAGGGGGGAATCTGACAGTGTTTTCTGGCATTTAGTCCCTAATTGAAATATTCCCTTTGGGTATTTGAAAAAAAAAATTAAATTGGCCCAGATATTTTTTTTATGAATAACACTTTAATTAAATTTTTACATATTAAATGTACATCAATCGGAATAGTTACACAAATAGCACGGGTGTTAGTCATGCAGAAGCAAAGGGATGATTCAGTGGAAGGCTGCGTGTGTTACAGCAGCCTCTCCCTCTGAGGGCACATGTGAGGTGCTGAGAGGCAGAGGGAAATTAGCATGAGAGATGGGAGCGAGTGTGAGGAGGGAACACATTAAAAAAAAAGGCCGGGAGAAAGGCGAGGTTCCCAGTGGAATTGGGAGGCAAGGACTCCCTTGCTTACGCAGGCACAAGTTGTGGAGCTGGGGGACCTGAGCTGCGTTCCCAGCTCTGCCTCCCATCTCTTACACAACAGCACTGCTTCCCTTCCCTCTTCCCTGCATTTCCACCCCCTCCTCGCCTTGGCCCCGAGTGGATTTGCTAAGTTCTTCCCCACATCCACCTGGACCACAGCCGGGGCACTGGGAGTTTGGGAAGAGCGGTCTGATGGAGAGGGCAGGGAAGTGCAAGGATGGATCACCCTGGAAAGGGGTGAGAGCCCCAATCTGGGAGGTTTTGGAGGACAGGTTAGACAAACATCTGTCAGGGAGAGTTTAGGCAGAGTGGATGCTGCCTTTGGGCACAAGGGTGTGAGGTCCAAAGCTGGTATCTATGATTTTAAGTGCTTCTGGAGCAGGGGCTGAGCCTGCCAGTGCATCTAGAGATCATGCAACACGACACAAAGTGAGGGGTTTCATTAAAAATGTGAGGCTTTTTGTAGGAAAATAAATATTTCAATACCTCTAATTACACTGGCTTAACTTTTCTGCCACTTCCACTGAATCAGATATAAGTTACTCTGATTTACACTAGGCCAAGAGGAGAATCAGGCCCCGTGTTGTTCTGCTGCTGGCCAAAATATATATTTTTACTTTCTTCGATTCATTCCCTAACTGATTTGCATAGACATTTCCAAAGGGTTCTTGGTTTCTTTTTCTTCAATTATTTTTTTGCACTTCACATGTCATCTATCCCCCACGCATTACACAGGGCAGCAGCAGTGTTGCCACCAAGGGAGCTCACACATTTAACAGCAAGAGAGGGATCTTTGGCAATTCCCAATCCCAAGAGACTGCAGGATGCGGAGCTTTGATTTTGTTGCTGTAAGACAGGCAGGGATGAAAGCACTGTGCACTGGCAGGAAACCCTCAAGGTTCTGGGTTCCTCCAGCACTTGAGCAAACGCCTTTCCCTCCCACTAAAGTCACCAAGGACAGTGAAAGAGGAGCAGGTCATCACCCTTCCTCCTCTCCAAGTTAATATTCTGGATAAGGAGTTGTTCCCACCAGCTCTGGAGAGCACACACCCATAGCCCTGGGCTGTGGATGCTCTTTAAGAAGCTGCAGCAGAACATCAGGTGCAAAATCAGGAGTAACATCATGTCCAGTCCTCAAATGTGAAGGCAGGGCTGGTACAAAAGCAAACAGGTGGATTCATAGCAGCAAGAATTAGAAATATGAGCCGGAATTGCAAGTTTTCCTGCAAGCAGGTTGGCAAAGCTGTGGAAAAGCCCCACAATGTGAAAGAGAAGCAGCAAATACGCTGTAATGACATATAGCCTGAGGAAGGGAATCTTCATCAAAGGAACTGTTATCATTTGGCTTAAAGTGGGTGAACCCAGAGACAGGCATGGAAGCTGCACGAAAACCCACAGCACCTGCCTCCTCTTCCCACTCACTCACAGTCCCTGTCTCTCTTCAGAGAGACTCCAATTCCTACCTGGAGGTTATCCACATTCTGTGTTTCCATTGCCTGGGAGGGCAAAGCCCATGTGCAGTTCAGGCTGGAAGAGATCTTCTCCATAGGAGAGAGCATCTCTGCCCAATTCCAGCTGGGAGAGAAAACAGCTTCTCTCTAATTAGGGAGTTGGGAGTTACCTGAGCTGAAGAAACCTGGGGAGAACAAGGCAATGATAAGATTTATGGAATTGGCTCATCTTGGGAATCCAAATGATGACAAAGTTGTCTGGAGGTGCTTGGTATCCTCTACTTCTACAGCAGGTTATTTGATTTTGGGGGTCTCTTTGGAGGTCAAGTTGGTATCTCATGCTGCCCCAACTGTGCTGCCATTCTGGTTATGGGAGGGATTGTAGCAGCAGCAGAACTGACTCTTCACAACATCCATCCACAATCTTGAAGTTGTTTGGGGGTCCCTGGTTCAAATATCTCCGTGGCTCAGTGAGGAACAGAAAACATTTCTGGGAGCTTCTTGGTGGGCATCAAAACGCCAGACTATTCTCCTAAGCCAGGCTGGATGTTTTACTTGAAGCTCAATCCATGAGCTTCTCATCCCTGCAGGAAGAGCATGTGGCACTTGTCCACACCTCAGGATGGCAACTACATGTCTCCCACCTCACCAGGTGGGCACAGGCATGTGGGTGGACAGTTGTCTGTGACAAGTAGCTATTTTATTACTGATATTATGATTATTTAACCCTTGTCTATCATTTGACAGTGAAGCCAGTGGAAAACTTGCACTGATCTCATTTCTGTGGCCTTATATTCACCAAGAACTCGAGCTCCTAGTCTTCTTCTGGGTGTGTCAGACTGCCAGGTGGTCTCCCAGCCAAATATTCAGCTTGTGTGTTTCTGCTCAGCTTCTGAAATCAAACCAATGATATTTCCAGCCCAGCAGGATGACAGGCACTCTTTGTGGTGGCTGAAAGGCACCATAAGTAGGACATGCTTTCAGTAGAGGGTGAGGTCTGCTTTGAAAGCACTGTGGTGGAGATCCTTTCCTTCACTTTTTAAGCACGACGAGTCATTTCTCCCCATCTGGGACCAATGCCAGGCTGATCACCAGTTCACAAACGTATTTTAGCCATACTGTCAATGCACAGTGGTGTATGGAGGAAAATATTTATTTTTTTTTTCACTCTTCCTGTTGTGATTATGCTGGTTGTGTCTTCTTAGTGTTGAACAATTTAAGGGAATGCCTCTTAGAACGTGACTGTTGGTCATAATACCAACAGGGGGAATGGACAAGGGGGAATGACTTAAAAATGACAGAGGGAAGGTTTAGATGAGATACGGGGGAGAAACTCTTCCCTGTGAGGGTGGGGAGGCCCCGGCACAGGGTGCCCAGAGAAGCTGTAGCTCCCCCTGGATCCCTGGAAGTGTCCAAGGGTAGGTTGGATGGGGTTTGGTCTAATAGGAGGTGTTGCTGCCCATGGCAGAGGGGTTGAAGCCAGATCTTTAAGGTCCCTTCCAACCCAAACCAACTCTGTTATTCTATGGTAAGTGTTCCTGCCAAGGCTTGACCACGAAAGGTCTATGCTGTGGGTCTGCACCCCCTTGGCCAGCAGATGTGTTCAGGGAAGGTGTAGTTATTGCCTTCCAAAAAGGGTGCTGTAGGTCAGTTCTTGGGCTTACTTTTCTGGCTTTGTTAGTTTGCCCCCCTTCAGAAGATGAGCTCCTTGAGAAGTGTCCTCACATGCCCTCCCTTCGTGAGGGACAAGTTCACAACTCAAGACAACTTCAGACAAGTGTTCAATATATTTAGCTCCCTTTTCCACTTGAAAATTGTACAAGAGCTCCAACTATAATCAGAATATCTGTCATCCAGAGCTTATCTGCTGACTTATAATTGCTTGTAAATCATCCAGCCTGTGTCCGGGGCTTTGCAGTTTCCTCATGCCCGAAATAGATCTGCAATCCCCCAGCAGTGTCCTCAAGTGTTTGGTATTAGAAGTGGGAAGAAAACGATCCCTCTCCATCTCCCAGGTGGGCAGCTGGGGCAGAGACAGGGCAGAGGAGCTGTTGGAGAGTCGTGTTTTGTAGGACTGAGCCCCTTCTCCCTCAGGAACCACAGATCCAGCCTCCAAGCCATGCTTCCTCTCACGAGCTATTTATAAAAAGTGGCTTTTATGCTTTGGGAGCTGCACAAAATTCTTCTGCTTCCCCAACTGGGTGAAACTGAAACCCACACTAAAAAAAAAAAAGAAAGACAGATTGGCCAAGCCTGCTGCAGGGAGGTGAGCAGCTCCTCCAGCACCCAAACCCCCTCCCTTGCCCAGAGTGAGCCTGTAAAGCAAAAACTTCTGCAAGCCGAAAAATTGCTTAATTGCCTCAAATTCATTCCATGGTTTTATTAAGATATTTTCCCAGCTCCATTATGGTTAATTATTTGTATTACAGTAGACTCTGAGGCCCCAAGCAGAGATCAGGGCCCCATTGTGCTAAACAGTGTACAAGCACATAATAACAAAATCATTCCTTGCCCCAGATAGTTTGCAATTATGTGGAGAGCTGCAGTGGAAACACACCACAGGTCCTGTGAACACCCTTTAGGAGAGGTTAACGTGGATTTTTTGAAAGCCAAAAGGGTCCCTCATGAGAGTGGAGCTTCTCCCTGCAGCCCCACTCCACTTGCTGAGCTCCAGTGGGAAAAAATCGAGGGAGAATATTGATGTACAGCCAGGAGGGGAACATCCCACCTGGCTCAAGGCTTCATGATGGGAAGGGGGGGAATAAAGAAGAGGAAGGAAAGGTGGGGGGAACTGAACGGGTTCCCCTCCACCTTTGGTTTGTGCTTGGAAACTCGGCTGCAGGAGGTTCATGAGGGAGCTTGTTTCCCTGGGGATTTCCAGCCTCATCCTGCACAGGCAAAGCTCTCCTCTGTTTAGGTAGATGTTCAGATGAGCACCAGCCTTGCAGAGCCCCTTCTTCCTTCCATCCCGAGCGAGGAAGTGGAGCAAAAATGCAGAAGGGGAACCCTACACTTCTTCTCCCTCCTCCCACCCCACTCCACTGCCAAGTCTCTGTGGCTGCACCTCTCCCGTGCGTGGGAGATCCTGCTTGTCCAGGGGTCAGCACTGGGGGAGCTTTTCCACACCTGCAAGTGAGACCTCAAATGCTTGCTGGATGTGGTGCTCGGGGCAGGTTCTGGATGAACTGATTCCAGCCAGGGATGTTGTTTTTATGGTGGGTGCTGCTGAGCTCTGGATGACCCTGGGGGATGCTCAGGAGGTGCCTTGCACATCTCTGCATTGCCCACCTCTGCCTTGAGCTCTCCCGGCATCACATCCCAGGGCTGAGAGGATGTGAAAGGCAGCAAACTGTAGCCCCGAAACCAGGGGAAAAATCCAATTGTTTCCAAACAGTAAGCTCAGGACTCAAGCGGAGCAGGAACCTTTGGAGACAACGCGGTGTCTGTGTGTGTGTGTGTGTGTTTGTGTGTGTCTGTGTGTAAAACGGCCCCGCAGAACCCCCCAGCTTTAGCAGGGCTTTGAAAAAGATCTGGGTGGTGATTCAAAATCCAGGTTATGACCTGTGACCTTTGGATGAGAAATTGTTGCCATTTAGGATGTGTTAGGAGGTCCATCCTTTTCATCAAATGCGTGTTTCTTCTTGCTGCGGGAGGCAATCACACCGGTATATCATTAACTCGCAGAAAAGGAGGCTGTAAAAGAAGTTGATGGGGGACCTTAGCCCACACCCTGCTGGGGTCTGCTCGGAGCACAATATCCCAGCGACCATGAGATTAAGCTAAAGAGAAAAGTGAAAATGCTTTTCACGATTCACACGCCCTTTAGATTGTTTTATTAAACCATTTGAATAGGGATTTCCCTTTCGGCCGACAACGGGGCCCGGCCAATGCATAGTTCTAGGTTGCTATGACTTAGTTGGTGCTGGCTAATCACAAGTGAGGGCAAATTTCATATAAAATATCTCGGGCCATTGTCAACCTAATGCAGCGTGACAGTGGCAGCACAAAGGGGGATTCATTCACCCCAGCAGGTAATAAGGACGATTTGCCATACCAACCAGGCAGTCTCGAGGGGGGCTGTCAAATACGATCAGAGCAGCGAAATGGAGCCTCACATTCCATTCTCAGGTGGGCGAAGGCAATCCTTTTGTTCGACCATGTTGCTTCTGATAACAGAATACAATTATATTCTCTTTTTTTTTTTTTTGGCTTCCCTGTTTCCTATTGACTGTTGGGGCTGTTTTGCATAGCAGTCTTTGGGGCTTGCCTTCTTTTTCTTGCCTGTTTTTGGGGTTTTATTTTCCGAGGCCAGAGGGAACCCCAGCAATCCTTTAACCTGGAACGCGCCAGGGAGAATTTCACCCCGGTCCTTCCCTGCTCCTTTTCCACCTTCCCCTTTCATTAGGGACTCTGTCCTACCACAATGAGCACCTTGTATCTCTGCTAATAACCCCCAATTGGCACACAGCTTCCTTTTGTCTGCAGCCTCCCTGTTGGGGAGACGAGGGGTCGGGGTAATTTGGGGCGGTTCGAAGAGGACCATGCCCAGTGGAGGACGATGAAATATTCAGGAGAAGGCATTTATGGGATAACAGGGGCATGGAGAGGGGGGATCAGACGCCACTGAACGTTTCACACATGACCAAACCAACAGAAAGACAGATAAAACGTGCTTGCATTAAGCAGGGTAGGTAGGGAGACACACATGGTAATGATGAGATCAACAGAGAGATAGGGTGATGGAGAGAGAGATTGGGAGGGTTTGCTTTGCAGGCATCAGACCTGGGTTACTGATACCAGACTGTCCTGCTGATTTGCCTATCTTGGGGGTCTGGTTACCTGCGATCACCTGGGGTTGTTTTGACAGTAGCTAATTAGGGAAAGCATTCCAGCCCTCAACCCACCCTCGGCTCAGGCTCACACGAGGGCTCAGACCTGCTCCCAGCACCGTGCACGGGACTTCCAGGCTGCTCTGGTGTCTGGCAACCTGGCTCTACCTGTTTCAGGTAGGGCCTGAAAGGTTTGGAAGTGTGAGAAAGGGTTGGAAGTGCAAGAAAGGTTTGGAAATATGAGCACCACCTTGGAGGTTGCAGCCCCGTTGTTCTGAGTGCAGCAATAACCACAGTGCAGCCACAACTGTGAGCAACCAACAGAAAGAAAGCAAAAAGCAAAAAAAAAAAAGAATAAGGAAAAACCCTCATCATTCAGATGTTTTAGGGAAACTTGGCCCTGAGGATTTTACAAGCTGTGTTAATCCAACCTCCTTCAATCCAACTTTCCCTCTTATCTGTATCGCCTTCATGTTCCCTGGCAGGAATTGCCCATTTAATAATTTCCCTCCAATGAGCTGAATCACAGCTAATCTGATCAAATGTCTTTTTAGGGCCTTTCATCTTCCCAGGGATGTGTTGACACTAGCACAGCTGGTTCAGAGGAAACAAGAACTCAATCAGAACCCTGTTCAAAACACAGATGGGACCCAAACCTAACCTTTCCTTTAAGATATGCAAAAGTGTGGTTAACTCCTTGTTATTATGCATTTGCATACATCTTTGCATTTAGGGGCCTGATTTTTACATGGATAAAAAAGTCAAACAACCCCTGGAGCTGGGTTTTGGTGAGAAACTGTGCAGAATCAGCTGGGCATGGAGCTGGCATGGCTCCCTGAAGAAGGGGACAGGCTGTGGTGCTTGGCATGGATCCACAGGGCAGCTCCTGGTTGGCATCCTGGTGGTGTGGGTGCTGCTTTTCTCCCAGAGTTTCATCTGCTCTTGGAGCTACCCTCCTCCCATTTCAGGGCTAGACCTGAAAGCCCTGATTACCTACAGCCCCCAAGGACTGCTGTTCTTGGAAAGTGGGCTTCCCTAAATTTGGAGACAAACCCACTTAGCAATGCTGCTAAAGACTGGGGGACAGGAGGTGAGTCCACACACCAGGCAGTGGCAGCAGGTGCTTGGGTTTCTTTGGTGGTGGGCTCCAAATCATTTTGGTCTGTCTGTAAATCTACACAGAGAATGTAGTTGTGGACTCCCCATCCCTGGAAGTGTCCAAAGCCAGGCTGGACAGGGCTTGGAGCAACCTGGGATAGTGGAAGATGTCCCTGCCCATGGCAGAGGGTTGAAACAAGATGATCTTAAGGTCCCTTCCAACCCAAAGCATTCTGTGATTCTGTGATTTCAGTCTTACAAAAAGATCTTTGAGGAAAGGACTTGATGAACGTTCTACATCCAAGGGATCTCAGGCAATCATTTAGGCTCTGCTCCTGCCCACAGGTTCCCATGCAATCAGGCTCTTCTGGACCAGATTGATGGGATTTATATAGCTCTGGACATGTCTTTGTGCAATTCAGAGTTGCTCTGGAATGTTCTGGAGCTACTGCAGGGACCTGTAATGACTCTAAGCCCAAATGAGGTGCTGATTAGAAAGTCTTCATGTGATAGAAACATAGAATAGTTTGGGTTTGAAGAAACCTTTACAGGCCATTTCGTGCAACTTCTCTGCAATGTGGTGGTGATCACTCAGCACCTGCACAGCATAAGCATCACTCCTAGGGCAATAAGGCATCAGGGATTACTGGGGGAGGAGAAAAGTTGTCCTTTTTCCCCCCTCTCCTCTGTAATGCTGGAGGCTGAAAGGATGCCCAAAGCTCAGGCTAGGGAGTGCAAGTTGAGCTTTCTGTCCACTTTGAAAATGGAGAAATTAAGGCAGAGTTTTGGGTCCAGAGAAGGACCTTATGCAGCATATGTATCCCACTGGGAGAGGCAGCTCCCAGGCTCTGATCTTCCCAAAGCCTCTGGAGTCTTCTCAGAGTAACCACAGGGACCTCCTGACTGATCCTGCTGTGGTCAAACAGAAAATCAGGGTCAGGGCACTTGGCTGCTTGGTGGTTTAGTAGGCTTGGGAGTGACACCAAGGACAGAAACAAAACCTTTAAAGAAGCTCAGACCCTCTTCCTAAAGATCTGCTTTGGAAAGTGTTTTCCAATATAACAGGGATCAACACAGCATGTGCTGTAGAATTTGGGAAATGTCCTTCCTCCCACCAGGAAGCTTGACTTGTCCTCTCCTTTTATAATCCTTGTGTTGAGCACATCCAAAGCTCCTCTCCACCTTTCCTAATGGATGGAAGGTGTATCTTTGAAAGCAAACAGCAAGTGTGGTACAAGTGCCCTCTTGTAAGGAGTTAGGGGGGTAACTGAGGAGGTGTTAGGTCAGGATGTGATGCTGCAGGAGACCAACAGGTTGTGATGTGAGGATGGGTCAGGGGAAACCCAAACACTGGAAACAGGGGCCTCTCCAGAGAGAAGCAGAGGGAAGCTTGAGGCTGAGCCAGGCAGCTTATGTAAAACCTTTCAGTGGATTTATCTGATACAGGATCCTCTATTGCTACAATCCAGAGGAATGTGGGGAAATTGAAGCTCTGCTGCCGCCAATATTTTGTTTCCAACGTTCCCAGTATTTTCCCCACGAGCAATGTCAGGCTCACAGGAGCTGTGACACCTCTGTGATCCTCCTCCTCCTCCTCCTCCTCCTCCTCCACTATGGGAACAACACTTGTTCCCCTCCAGCACTTGGGCACTGTCTCTGCAGTGTGGATGGATCTGTCAGCCGGCGTGTGCCAAGGATTTCCCTGTTCTCTGCCTTCCCCTGGTGCTGTGCCAATATTTAATAGTTCTGATTGGCAAACCATTTCCTTCTTTGTGATCATTTGAAAAAAAAAAAAAAAAGGCATTTTAACTTTTTTCCCCTCATCTTCACTCCTTTCCCGGGTGAGAAATATGTCCTATGCAGATGTGAACCTTCAATTCTCAGAACCACAGAACGGTTTGGGTTGGAAAAGACCTTTAAAGTTCATCTAGTCCAACTCCCCTGCAATGAGCAGGGATATCTTCCACAAGACCAAGTTACTCAAAGCCCCATCCAGCCTCACCTTGAATGTTCCCAGGGATGGGACATTCACCATCCCTTTGGACAACCTGTCCCAGTGTTTCATAAAGTTCTTCTTTATATCAAGTCTAAATCCACGTTTTTTAAATTTAAAACCATTACCCCTTATCCTATCTCAACAGGCCCTACTAACAAGTCTGTCCCCTTCTTTCTTCTAAGCCCCCAAAGAGCACCTTAAGGTGGGGGACATCATCCCCATATCCTGAACCTTCAGTTTTCAGCTTTGAGGGATCTGCTGGTCATCAAGCTTAGCAGAGACCAGCTGGGCTGAGGGACTGGAGGATCCTCTGCTGTTATCTGGGACAAGTAAGGCTGCACTGCTCAGTTCATAGAAGCTCTGAGTGTTTCCTGCAAATCCTTTTCCAAATGCTGGGAGCTCTGAGTCACCAGTCCCACTGGATTTCACTCCTGCTGCTCAGAAAGCAGCTGTCAGAGCCTAAAGAAACCTTCTTCTCCCAGGAGTCACCATCTACTTAACAACTGATGAGGCGCATTTGGTATTAATCTTTTCTGGTATTCTCCTTTTTCATCCAAAGCGGTGCGACTCAACCTTTAATTCAAGGCCTTCTGGCTTATTTTGCACCATGGAAGTGTTTCTGGGTGACCCTCCCCACAAAGGAATGGCACAGCTCTCCTCCCACATGTAGGGAAGGTGTCTCCCTTGATGGATTCAAGGAGGAAACCACCACTGATAGCAGCTGGGTTGTCCTTGTCATGCTGCAGCCAAAACCAAAATTCACCTCACCTGAGCCAAAGACTGGGCTCCCAGAACTCTCAAAGTTCACATCACAAATTCCTCAACACCCTTCTCCACTGGACAACCCCTGCAATCCTCATGATGTCCAACCTGCAACAAGGACCCCAACCACTGTTATCAGGGGAAACTGAGCTGTTAGGACAGGCTGAACATTTGTGCTGGCTCCAAACACCAGAAGCACCAGCCTCTCCCCACTTTTATTTCCAGTTTCTTGGGGTTTGCTTACTTTATTTGGTTGGGTTTTTTAATCCAGAGTCAACGTAGTGTCAACTGCCGTGCAAATCCAAACTGACAGCTGTGAGTTTATATCCCCTCGAGCCAAGGAGGGAATTGAAACCCTTTCTCACACTCCCGAGGTACATGCCCTACCAGACAAGATTTTACACCTTCCACCCTTCTAAGATGGGTGTCTGAAGTAGCTGATGCAACAGGTACCTTTCTGGTGTCCTTTAGCTTTGTAAAATAAAGCTCAGAGAAACCAGCACGACTCCTCCCCTCAGTCCTGCTAAATAGATGTGCTGTTTCCTCCATTTTATTCCATTTTTTGCCTCTCCCAAGAAGACTGTGGTGTCAGAAATTCAGGGTTTACAGCCACACCATTACAGTGTCTCTCCTGGTGTGGAACAGGGAACAGGATCCTGTGTCCAAGAGTAGACTTGGTAATGATGGCTGGGAGGAGTGGCTGAGGTGTGGGAATTTTCCTTCATTGTCTGGGACTATTTTATTCTTTCCCGTGTTTTTTATACATTATCCAGCCCAAAAAGGCATTCAGTCAGTGCTTCACTCCAAAGTCTATATTTCAAAAGGGATGGTGACAAGGTCCTTCTGTTGCCACTGTGCAGGGAGGAAGGAAAGATCTATGGGGACAACAGAGCTCAGTGTTATGGTATAGGTGTGGTTAAAAGGGACTTTCAAGCTTTTTAAGAGCAAAATAAACAATTATATTCATCCTCCTATGTCACCACAGTCCTCCTTCCCACGTATCTGGGATATCTACCTGACCTGGGGTTAATCATTTAGTCATTCAGAGAAGGATTCGGGGAAAATAAGTCACTGTCTGGGCAGAAGAACACATGAGAGCAGGTTTCATATATTAGACAGCTGGGATATTTATACAGTTATTCATTTGCCTTCCTCACCCACAACCTGATGACCCAACACCTTCTGCCTACAGTTCTGAAGACATCACTGAATTCAGCATTGCAGGCACCTCAGGAGATAAACAGGATTGTCCTCAGGTGTACAGATAAGGAAGGAGAAGCACAGATTGACTAAAGGATTTGCCTAAAGCCACATAAAACGGCCCTGGGACAGCAGGAAAGCAAATCTTAGGTCACCTCATCCTCAGGCCTTCTATTGATACCACTCAGCTGTGGTGTTTCTGCACCTGGAGATGTTTCTGCTGCTGAGATATGGTGGTCAGAAACGTTCTGCACAGGATTTTCAGGGGATATTCAGGATCTCAGATTCACAGACTGGGCTCCTTAGGACACAATTCCTAGTAGTGACCAGTGGCTTGGAGACCTCTGCATTAGAGGGCAACTACAAAGCATCCCTAAAGGCCCCTTTTTACTGAGATTCAACCCCTCCAAAAGGGTCCAGAACAGGGTACCTGGAAACACCCATCATCCATCTCCAGGCCTTGCAGGGAAACTCAAGAGCAGGCAGGGACTAAACAACCTGAAGCCAGAGCTTTGTGCAAGTGGTTAAAATGCTCTTAAAGTCAACATCCCCATGAGATATTAACCTTCTCTTTCCAGAAGCTCCCTTCTTGTCCTACTGCTCTGCATTGTCTCCTGCTACCAGAACCACCCAGGGAGGAATGAGGCGACCTGACAAATATAAGGGCACTTCCCTGTTATCTCTGCTGAATCTCTCGCATTTTTATATGGCACCTTAATAACCCCTCATTTCCATTACAAGTGCATGCTTTCCTTCGGCTTATCTCCATCTCTACCCACTCCTTCTCCATTCCTGCAGCCTCACAGCCCCGGGCTACAACCTGGGCAGGGTCAGCTGTGCCTGGACAGTGCCACAGCCCAGGAGGTGGCAGGACGTGATTCAGGAGGTGGCACCGCTCCATCTGCGTCAGTGATGAACTCCGTGCCTTAAGTTTAGGGGCAAGGAGGCGCAAAACCCGGTGCCCTAATTCCGCGCAGTCATTAAGAGATCCGGGCTTGCGACTTTCTCAAGAGACAAACTCCTCACCTCGGTGCCCCCGGGGCCAGATCTCGGCTCCTTTGCCCTGCCTGCCTGCATTCCCCAGGTAGTTACGATCAGATACGACCTCTTTGCTTCCTGTTGTGTGCTGTTTGAGTGGTGGCTGCGCTCCACCCCAGGGGTGGCTGCATTTCAAAAGCAGGGCAGTGATTACATCGTGCACGGGCTGTAAAAGGCACCGGGCTCTTTCTGGGAAGAGAAGAGCTCGGTATAATTGGTGCTCATCGAGGGAAATCCTATGGATACCCTCCTGGAACTGCAGGCTGAGAGCAGTGGGGAGTTTAGGTAATGGACCTGAGATTGAGGGTTTGGTGTCTGCAGCCAAAACTGTGTTGCTGGAACTGCTTGTTCAGCTGTGACCAGGTCCTGGCAAACGCAGAAATTCTTCAGGCTGTGTTGCCTGAAGCTGCCTGGGGTTTGGTGAGCTCTGCACCTGTGCAGAATCATGGAATCACAGGATCCTTAAGGTTGGAAAAGACCACTAAGGTCATCAAGTGCAAACATTAATCCAGCACTGCTACATCTACCAGTAAGCCATGTCCCCAGGTGGCACATCTACATGTCCTTTAAATCCTTCCAGGGGTGGTGGCTCCACCTGTTCCAATGCCTGACCACCCTTCCAGTGAAGATTTTTCCTACTATCCAACCTAAACCTCTTCTGGTACAACCTAAGGCTGTTTCCTTTCACCTTGTCACTTGACACCAGGGAGAAGAGATCCACTCCCACCTGAATCCAACCTCCTTTCAGGTAATTGGAGAGAGCAGTAAGGTCCCCTCTTTTCTTCTGCCTGATCATCCCCAGCTCCCTCAGCCTCTCCTCGTAAGACTTGTGCTTCAGACCCTTCCCCGACTTAGTTGTCCTTCTCTGGACAATGCTCCAGTCCCTCAGTGTTTGTTCTGAGCTAACTCAGCTCCTTCTGAATCCAAAATCAGATCCATGACTTACAAACTCCTAAGCCAAAGCCACCCCTTCCATACCCATATAGGAGAAGGTTTTCTGCACAAACACTATGGCTGTAGACATTTCCTCTTCAAGACACAGGGGGTCTCCATGACATTTGCAAACCTCAGTTCAGCACCTAAAGCAGCTTCCTAATAAGCCAAATACCTGGATCAGGTCTCTCCTGAGCAGATGAAAGGGTGATTCTCAAGAAATGGGAGGTAACCTACCCAAGCAATATGCTTTAGAGCACTAGAGATGTCAGGTTAGAAGCACAACATCCTTGTCTCTTAACTGGAGATACCTGGATTTGATAGATGGGCCACTTGGTGGATGAGGAATTGGCTGGATGGTTGAACTCAAAGGGATTCAGTCAACAGCTCGATGTCCACGTGGAGACCAGTGGCTGGTGGTGTTTCCCAGGGGTTGGTTTTGGGACTGGCACTGTTTGCTGCTGACAAGGACAGTGGGAGGAGGTGGACAGTGTGTCAGCCCTTCTCTGGTCAGGCCCTATGGATGCTCTTCCAGAGTGTAATGGCATTTAAACCACCAGTTTATCAGACTGGGTTCTGTGAGAAGCCTTTGCTTTTCAAAGATCCCAAGGCTAGTCATCATCAGTATCCTTGGAGCAATCATATGAAGCTTTCCACCCCCAAAATTTGGGTTCTGGATCTCACCCGCACTTAAGCAAGTGCAAGATATGAAGTCCCGAGTCCTGTTAGAACCGGACTCATCTGTTCATGCTCTGAGCTGAGCTTTCCCAGTCAAGAACTGCATGGTCATCATTTGCAGGATGCTGGGATCCTCCAGGCTGGACAAGTGCTGAACAAGGGTTTTTCAAAATCCCATTGGAGACCTGAGGGTTCCTGCGTTTTCCTATTTTTTTTTAGTTCTAGCCCTTGGTGACTTATTAACCTCCCCTTGTGCGTTGACAAACATGTTCCAGGACATTGCTCATACCTTCAGCTTGTAAGTTCATGCACGTTCTTTGATTTGCATACTGTTGTATTTGGTAGTCTTCCCAAAGCAAAGCTTAAGTTCTTGCTTAAGCCTTCAATCCAGCCAGGACTGCTTTGCAGTCTTGATTGCTCCCCGAAAACATGTTGACTTTTTGGCTTGGTGTATTAAACTCTTTGCCTTAGTAAAGCCTGGAAGCATCTGGAGGGTACAGATTAAGCCAAAATGCCCAGGGAAAGCTCAGATCAGCAAAATAGGATGCAGAGAAAGTTTGGGTTGTTTTGAGTAGTCAGCTGATACAAAGCTCAGTAGAAGCTGGTGAAGATGCTTCAGGTGAAAATGTGACCTTGTGCCTTTTGGATCCATTCATGTTTCAACACTGTTGTAGCAGAATCATCTGAAAGGTGGCAGAAACAACATGTTTTTTTGGATAACTGATCCAGAGACACAAGGTGAGCTCACGTGGGGAATGGTATAAGAGGTTAAGGGAGGCCAGTCACCAGATTTGTTGTGTCTGCTTGGAATTCCCTCGAGGGTTTGAAAACAGCCCTGTTTATGGTAAAAATACCATTTTACTGAAGCCAAAAAGCAGTGGTGTTTTCTGTTGTGTGGTGTTGAACTTCAAGGTCATTACTTGTGATTGAAGAAACCAAAACTGGGAGGGAGAAGGGGAAGTACAAACTAATCCCATGGAATATTCCCTATTCACGAAGCAGTTTGAAATGTTTGGGTTTCATTTTGGCACAGCACAGAAAAAGCACTGGCACCCAGAAAAGCCAGGCCAAAGCTGAGCTCCCCTTCCCCACCCAGCTCCACCGTGAAAGGCTGTGATGGAAGGTCTTCCCAAAGACTAAAATTCCTCATCCTTCAGCCATGACATCCTTTGGCTGATCCCAACCACCAGCCTGGGGCAATGGGCAGGAAAGGTTTGTTTCCAGTCCCCTTGGCAGGGACCTTAATTAAGCAAGTGAGGAAAACTCTGTGTAGGTGCAAGATGCCACATATTGAACACTGTCACTGAGTGAGCTACAGAGCCTAGAGGGGAAAAAAAAGGTGGCCCTCAGGATGGAGGGTGGGGACAGTGTTTGGTTTACATGGTGAGGATTGAGGACTACCTGGCCATCCTGGCATTTTCCTGCCTTCCAGCCACCAGCAGCTCTCCCAGTCGAGGAGGAGGAGATGCTTTACCTGGTGCTGGTCCCACACTAAGGGTGAAGGCTGTTGTTAAATATAGACCTGCATTTTCCATGTTATGGGAATATTCCAAATTCTGTGTGTCTGAAGCCAAGACCACAGCTCAGGATATGGCTGTGTGGTGCACTGACTGCAAAGTACCATGTAGAATATTCCATATGGCCCCTGAAACCCAGTTTTGCCCAGCTTTTTGCTGTGCCATGGCCCTCTCTGGAGACCTTAAATTGACCTGAGTCAAAACTTCTTGGCTGACCTCAGTAGCCTTGAATCAAGCCTGGTCCTGCCTACACTTACTTGTTTCCTAGTAAAAGAAAATGTCTTTGGAGCAGGTCCACACCAGACCACAGGGAAGAAGAGAGTTCCCTGGCCTCCTGCCATGCCCTCAAGAGATGTTCACAAACCCATGTGTGGTCCCTCCACTGGCCATTATTCACTGATTTCTCTCTTCCACAGCCACCAGGGAATCAGCCTTCGTCCACGCCATCGCCTCGGCCGGAGTGGCGTTTGCCGTGACCAGGTCCTGTGCCGAGGGCTCCGCCACCATCTGTGGCTGTGACACTCGCCACAAGGGCTCTCCAGGGGAAGGCTGGAAGTGGGGGGGCTGCAGTGAGGACGTGGAATTCGGGAGCATGGTGTCCAGGGAGTTTGCAGACGCCCGGGAGAACAGACCCGACGCTCGCTCGGCCATGAACAGGCACAACAACGAAGCTGGAAGGACCGTAAGGACATTTGGTTTCACCTTTCTCCATCTCCTGTTAAGGTTTTCTTGCCTGCCATGATGGACAGTGGGAGGGGGCTGAGGGGGAGCAACCAGACCTAAATCTGGGCAGATTTACATCACGAAATGGCAACACCTGTCCTATAATAGTTCTTGTCAGGGAGGTGGTTGCTGTGACTGATCTATGAAAGCTCCAAGGAATTTCAACCACCCCCATGTAAATGTCCACCTTGGGATCAGTTGTCCAGAGCTCTTCTATAGAGAATGGATCTAGATTTCATCCCAGCTTGGTGAGGACACCATCAAGTTACGGATGGCCCATCCCTGGAAGAGTCCAAGGCTTTGAGCAACCTGGTCTAGTGGAAGGTGTCCCTGCCCATGGTAGAGGGTTTGGAACTGAATGATTTTTAAGGTCCCTTCCAACTCAAATCATTCTGTGATTCCATTATTACAATTATTAAGTAATTTATAAAGCCCTAACTGTGCCTATTCCCATCCCTTGGCTGTAGGACATCTGAAGCTGAGATGGACCAGGGTTTTGGGGGTGGATTCAGCTGCTTAAGAAAATGAATTTTAGTATAAACTGAGATATCCTGAGGTATCCAGCCTGTATTTGGGCTGCTCTTGGGAAAGACAGTGTGTCTCCTGCAGATCCTCTGCCATCCTGGGACTGATCACAGAAGGGATGAACCTCTGGAGATCATCTGGTCCAACCAGTGCTTTATGATACCTTTGACACTCAAAAATGCCATTACCAGCATGTGTTTAGGCAACTGAATCCTAGTTTGAGTGCCACTGTCCTTTCCCATGGGATCACCTCTCTGCTCTCGAGGCTTGAGGGAGGAGAAGAGCAGGAGACCATTTCCCACCACCCTCTACTGAACACTCCTCTATTTTCCAGGAAATACTTAAGGAAAATTGGAGGTACTAGCCCTCTGGTACTTTCTGATTAAACTTGGACCATGCCCTAAAGCTGTTTTTCCTTCAAACAATCACGGGGAACAAAATGTGTAAGGGAAAAGAAAGCACAAAATCTTTCTCAGTGGCAGCCTCATACACAGTGAATCTTTTCCCTGGGTGGAATAATCCCAATAAGAGGATATTCTTTTTTTATTTTTTTTTCATCTCAAGAACAGTCCATAAATTCCATAAGAATGTAATCTGTGGGAAACAATTTGTGCAACTGAACCACAGGGTTCTTGCTGATGGAGACCGTGATGCAGCTTCTCTGAGATATCAAAGAACAGGTTCATATGGTTTGTTTCCTCAGCAGAACCTCCTGCACATGTCTAGAAGGACATTTTAGCAAAGCCACCACAGTTTGTTCTGTGTCAGGAAACAGCTGTTCTCAGGCATATGGAGACTCTTGTGTGAGCTCCTCAGGTGGGCACCATCAATTCCAGGGGAGTTATCCCACCTCACACCACAGCAGAGCTGTTGGAATACAACTTTGGAAAATTAAATACCACCAGAAACCAAAACTGTGTAGATGACTACAAGCAATAATGTGGTTTCCTCCAGCTCTGGCCTAAATTACCCCAGGTATCCCCAGGTGCATTGCTGGTGGAAGTTTCTGGGATGGATAATGGGACAAAGAGGAGTGTGGAGGATCTGTATAGAGTGGAAAGAAGGGATTTGCTTTAAAACGAGAATTCTTGGGAAAATTTGGAAAATTGGGCTTTGAGCAAACTTCCCTGTGATCACTGGCCTGCAAAGGTCTTTTTACTGTAAATCCTATTCCTTGACACTATTAGGACATTTTACAGATGCCAAAGATTAGAGGGCGGTTGTCATGCCGTGCCCTAAAATCCTACTGTTTTAGAGTGCATTTTTGCCTTCTCACCATGCCTGCACTCCTGGGGTAGCATTTCCAGGCTTCCATACCCAAGTATTTCCAGCTAAACCCGAGCCATAGGCAATGTTTCATCTCGGTTCCCATAGGAGCTCCAACCCTCCCGCTCCGCCAGCAGTTTTGATTAAGTTCAGCGCGATTATCTGAAACAAACATGTTGTGGTTCCCTCTCCTCGCTAATTACACCCTCCTCTGCGGCGGGAGATACTCCGTAAATAACGCAGGAAAGCACCTGGTGAGCACCGAGGTGCTGATTCATGGCAAATCTCCTGGGCTCAGGCTGGCACGAGTCTGTTCACGTACCCAGAAATTTGCTGATCGGCCCGAAAAGGCAGATTATCGAGCCGGTTGCATAAGGCCGTCTCCCACCTCATAGTCCTGGAGGGCAGCACCTCTAGAAACATTCAAATTGGTTTCATAAGAGGGATAAAAGCAAATAGCAAACTTCTGGGATCAATAGTCACCTTTGCATTTACTCCAGGACAGTGTGTTGTGTTGAAGTTCCAGCCTTTCAGAATCAGAAATTGGGGTCCTATTTCTTTTTTCCTTCTGGAATAGTTTTAATAAAATTGTAAACCTGGCTTAAAAATAGTAATAAATTATATTTTGGTTTTTGAACGTAGCCACAGCAAGGTTAGAACCTCATTTACTGAAAAAAATCAGTAAAATGTAGGATTCTCTTCAGAATTCTGTTCTAGATAGTTAGGACATTTCACATTTCCTTAATTTCCAAGGGAATAGCTGCATATTTTATTTATGAAAATATTGTCTTGAGTAGTTTTGTATGTTCTTCACTTCTCTGCCGAGTTGTGTCTGAATTCTTGGGTGACAGAACTGCAACATTCCCACATGAACATTGATAAGGCAGAAGTTAATATGCTTGGAAATCTCTTCATCCCCTGGTAAAAGCTTTTGATATATTCTTAAATTTATGGTGAGAATCAGAACTAGCTGCAGAAGCTTTATCTGCCTTAGACAGAGCAGGGCATGCATTGGATTTTTGTCCACAAATGTGCAAACACATCCTTGAAAACATCCAAAATTCTTTAGAAAATCATGGCAAAATAGCAGTGTTTTGATTGCAGGTTAATGCCTTCCCTTCTTCTCTGCCTTTCTCCTCTTTTCCAGTCTATCATCGAACTCATGCACCTCAAGTGCAAGTGCCATGGGCTCTCGGGGAGCTGCGAGGTGAAGACCTGCTGGTGGTCCCAGCCAGACTTCAGGGTCATCGGGGACTACCTCAAGGACAAGTACGACAGCGCCTCGGAGATGGTGGTGGAGAAGCACCGGGAGTCCCGCGGCTGGGTGGAGACCCTGCGGCCCAAGTACAACTTCTTCAAGGCGCCCACCGAGAAGGACCTGGTTTACTACGAGAACTCCCCGAACTTTTGCGAGCCCAACCCCGAGACAGGCTCCTTCGGGACCCGTGACAGGGTCTGCAATGTCACCTCCCACGGCATCGACGGCTGCGACCTGCTGTGCTGCGGCCGCGGCCACAACACCCGGACTGAGAAGCGCAAGGAGAAGTGTCACTGCATCTTCCACTGGTGCTGCTACGTCCGCTGCCAGGAGTGCATACGAGTCTACGACGTCCACACGTGCAAATAAAGCAGGCGAAAGACCCTTTTGCTGGGCTCCAAGTGGAGAAATGGATTCGAGCCTACTTCCTCTGAGGTTGCAGACGTGAGAGAAGTCTGCTCCTTTTTTTTTGATATAAAAAGAATAAAAACTGAAAAGACAAAAAAAAATATTAAAAACGGCTAAAACCTGGTTGGATAGAATAGGTCTGAGGACTTCTGGGCTATCCTGAGGTACATCTGGCAGTCACACAAGTTATGCCTCCAGCGGGAGAGCGACTTTTCAACCAGCCAACAACACAGAGCTGGGAAGAAGAGCATTAGCAGAAGCATGGATTTGCTCTGCTCTCCCCCACCCGAAGTGACTCGTGTGATTAAGTGTCCTTTGAGAGACTTGCATCTTCCTAAGCATCTCTTTTTCCCTCAGCCAGGCAGGGGCTGTGTGGGATAGCAGCACTGAGCGTTCCAAGAGATCCATCTCCATACCCAAATGGCTAGACTCTGTGTGTAATGTGAGCAACAGCAGCAAAAGAAATAAAAGATGATAAATTAATGATTTAAACAACAAACAAAAAAAAAAAGAACATGACTTCTTTGCTTTTGCCCTGGAACCAGAGAAGTCTACAAACCGAGCTGGAGGTTGGGCAGGCCCTTTGTGTGAACTTTGTAGCATAGTAGCTTTGCCAGATTTGACATAGGATTCAGTGACATCTGTAGAAAGGGAAGGAAGGAAGGAGAAGAAAGGGAGAGAAAGGGAGAAAACTGCTGGTGGCTCCCTGCCCATGCCCTGTTGGCACACAGGTGATGTGCACAGGATGGAAAAGTTCAGTGCCTGGCATGTGAAGTGAAGAGGACTCGGGGTGTGTGTAGAGAAGGACACAGTCCCACAAATGGGAATGTGGCTCAGCCAATGAGTCTTCCATGGAAACACATGGTGCAGAGTGAGTCTCCTGGGGTTGGATACTCACATCCATCTCCTCAGCATCCCAGCTTGTTCCCATAGAGGAGGAAAGGGAAAGTGTTTGCCCTTCCTACCTCGTTAGTGAATGCTGTCACCAACAGTGGAAAGTGCACTTAGTCCATCCACTCTCTGCACCTCATCCAGGCTCCCCCCGGGCACTTAGGAACAGCCTCATGCCACAAGTCTGTCGGGAATGGGACTCTGAAGGACTGATTGTCACCCATAAATTTACAGGATGGTGACCCAACCCACCCTCCCCACCATGCCCCAAAGCTGGAACAGTCTCAGACTCGAGCCAAATTTTGTTTCACCCCTGATTTCTACAGCCATTCCCACCTGTAAAGGTGATACAGTTTAAAATGGACAAAACCCAGACTCTGAACCAGCCCAGAGTTTGGGTGAGTTTGGACACAGAGCCAAATCCCAGCTTTGCAGTGCTGGCCCATCTCTGCTGCTCACCTCTGACTCCATGTCATTCCCTGCTGCTCTACTTCTGATTCCAGATCAGGATCACCAGTTTACACAAACAGGTCTCACCTCCTCCGTGGGCATCAGGATTTCCTTCAGCCACGTGGGGATCAGGCATGAACTCAGCCCCACCACCTTGGTATTTACAGGACTAAATCCCTGCTTGAGTGGTCAATATTGGCACAAATGGGTGGTGATTCAAGCGTGGGGTCACAGACTGTTTAGCCTCAGATGCACTTGTCCTGTGTTCTCTTTGCTTTATCCATACTTTTGAGTTCCTATCCTGGAAAAAGGACGATGGATTGGTGTTTACTCGTTCTCTTCAGTACAGGAAAGGAAACAGGGCATGAGCCAACTCCCAGAGTCTTCTCCTGGCAGTGTGATCGTGGCTGGTTCACACCTGGATGTCTACCTAGAGAAGTCAGAGTGCTCTTCCCTCCCTGCATGTCAGCTCATTCCCAGGAACCAAAGGAGGGAGTATGCAGAAGAAGAAGGAAACAAACAGAGTTTAATCTCATCAGAGAGAAAACAGGAAGAAATGATGTCTCCGAGGGCTGACTCTGAGTCACGGCGTCTCCTGGGACTACTCCTAGGCTGGTGCAGTTTATGCATCACCCTTTTGTCTCAGGGCTGTGCCCAAGGGCACGAGCAAGATTTGCTTATTGATGGAGGCACTTCTATCAGTGCTTTGCAATAAAAAAAAAAGAAAGCTGCAATGAAATGGGAGCAGAGAAACAGAAGGGAAAGAAAGAGAGAGGAGGAGATCAACAGGGGCAAAGGAAAATATGGGGAGGAAATCAATCTATGAAATGGGTACATGTAAATATTGCACCCACTGGATGGCCACACAGCAGCTGGGACAAAGCAATAGGTCCCTGAAAAATGAGAGGAAGATGGACCACTTAATGGATATATGACTGTGATTTGTCTTGGAGAAATCATTATAGGAAACAGAGAAGGAAACCACTGCAAGGGGAAGTTGCCACAATAAGCAACATTCAAACACAAGCTGTCAAGAAAGAAAATGCTGAAAAAACCACATATGGGGTGGAAGCCATTGATGAATTGGAAAAGATGGGATCAGGGAAGATACCCCTGATTTACTTAATGTGATGCAGCGGAAGCAGCCACAGTGAGAGATGTTAGACACGTCCTACCAGCTCCTTCTGTCAATAAATGGTGACCTGACAGCAAAAATGCAAAATACTGCAGGTCAAGGCCCCTTCAATCCATTGACTTCAGCGGGGTCGCACCCACAACTTCTTTCACCTAAGATTTTTGAGCAAAGTGATTCCAAACTCCTTCTTTTCTACCACACCAGTGAAATGGGTTGAAGGTTTTGATTTCTGTGTGTGGGAGCTGGACTCTGCCCCAGCCCATCCACAGCCTGCTCACATCCAGTGTTTGCACCAGAACAAGCCCAACATCGTCAGCAGGTGAAGCTCTTTGGGAAGCATGGAGGGGGGAAATTGAAATTAGGCATTTGCTGAGCAATTGCCTCTTAAGGTGAACAAACAGATTTTGACTGCAACAGTGGAATTTATTTCACATGGTCTAAGCTATGGATCTAGTTTTCTGCTGGGACCAATAGCGAGGAACAAACAAGTCCAGCAGGTGATTCATCATACCTGGGGTGGTACCTAAGCTGTGTTTGGTAAACTGCCCTCTGGGTGTACCTCTGTCTTTCCTCTGACTTCAGCTGGTGATGAGCTCTGGGACGGGTACAGACTGATGATGTGAAGTCCACCATGAGTCAAGGAGGTGAAGCTGCAATCTGATCATCGGCTGAGATGGGCTGGAAGCTGCGCTCCTTCACTCAGAGCTGGGATCAGGCTTGAAACAGCCCAGTGGTTGGGGACTTCCACCCCATTCAAAGGGTTTTTAACAAAGCCTCTGCACACTTGTTTGGGTTTGTTGTGTAATTAATCATCCACTGGGGTGATACAACACAAGGGATTGGGCAGCTGCTATGAAAGTCAATGAAAATTTCCTGCATGAATTCTGTTAATTGCTCTGAGTGCATCCAAGGGTTGTGGTGCTGGGTCTAACTCTGCCCATCCATGAGGAGGGGAGAGAACCTGCAGGGGGTCTGGGAGCATCCTGGAGGACATGGTAGACCCCATGGATTTGGAGAAAGGCCTTGGGTCATTGCTTCCTACTACTCATGAATTCAGGAAATGTCTTTGAAAACTAAGATCCCACTCCTCTGCTTCCCTCAGACATCTCGAGTCAGGGTTTCCGCTGTGTTGGTGTGAAAGATTGAGACAATGCTGAGTGAAGTGCCCTCCCTCCCTACGCATCATCACGTCTCCATTGAGGGCTGTTTAGGAGATGGTCCAAACACAGCCCAGAGCCACCTTCTGCCTCAGTTTCTCCCCTTCTGTGGGAACAGTAGGGCTTTCCTTATGGAGGGGTTTTAGGATTTCCCTCAGTACATAAGCATCTGGTGACATTTTAGGTGTCTCGCATTACCCTATTGGGATCCAGATGTTGTTGGGATCACACAAGTCTTAAACCTGGACAGCTGGGTGTCCAAAATGACACAAGATGTCTGTGTGGGCAGCTGGATTGTGCACTTCTCTGGAAAGGGTTTTCTGAGCTGGGTAATGCTCCAGTCTACAGTCAAAAGGAAGAGATCATTTATTTTCCACAATCCATGGTGTCCTTCAGTCTCCACTTCTGAGGAGGTTTGTCCTCAGGCAGATGGTTTATATCAGGGATGTGTCTGGCAGAACCAGGGAAAAGGGAGACTATATGGTCCAGCCAAGCAACCCAGATGTGAAAAATAGAAATAGGAACATAATTCCATCCTCTTACCTGCTGCTATCCAACCTTTCCTTTAGCTGAACAGATGGGTTGGAAGGGCCCCATCAGTTCCACATCCAACCTCATTAAAGACAGTGGAGTTACCTGCAAGGGGTGAAATTGGCCTCATCTCTTTTCTTTCTATGAAAGAAATGGAAAGTTTAGGAGTTTGTTGGGTTGTTGTTTTTTTTTTCTTGGTTTGGTTTAGTTTTAAAATTTGGGAGCTTCTCTTTCTCAGAGAAAATGAAACTGGAGGGAGGGAAATGACATTTTGTGTTCCTTGTCCCTTGATGTATCTCTCTTGGCTCAGTGTCATGCCCAGCACTGACAGTCCTCTCCAAAGCATTTAGAATCTCCAGAATTATTCCCAATCCTTATGAGGGGCTTCATGTGCAGAACTGAAGCAGTCAGGGTTTGATTTTTGGAGGGGATTGCAGTGACAGCCACACCACAAATTGCCATGTGGTACAGAAATCCCTGAGACAGCACTGAGCACATCAGCCCTGCAGGCAGAAGTGATGCCAGCGTAGCTGAGTATTGCAGGATTTCTGTATCAGCAAACCTCAGAAAGCAACTTCTTCTGCCTCTCAATCCAAAATATTTTTGGTGTTTTCAGTGCATTCAGATATTTTGCCACAGAGATGTCCATGGGTTATGTTACATTTCTCATGTGTGTTCATATGCTTGTCATGGCCCCATCCCTAAGTTCATACACAAGAGAAAAACTCTGAGCTTTGGGTTACTTTTATTTTCTTTTTGGCTTCAAAGATGGGTTGCAGTGCTGAAAACCCTGAGTTTGATGTTCTTGGGGATATTCAGGGTTACAGCATGATCACTGTGTGGGAGCCAGGAGTTGTGAATCCAGTCCTAGCTAGGATCTGCACCATGGAAATCACTGCAGCCTTCCCTTGATGCTTTAATAAAATTGCTTTGGGAAGATAAAACAGGGCCATGAAAAGGCATCAGATCAGATATAGGCCATTGCACCTGGTTAAATAGGCTGCCCATAGGAAAACAGCTCCTGGCTCTTCCAGAGACCTGCTCCAAGGGCTTTGCTGTCACTGGTGGAGTGAGTGAATGAGTGGGGTGTTTGCTCAGATCTGTCATTCCTGTGCCCAAGCAGCTGTTGGGGGGAGAAGCTGCAGGGAGAGCATCAGATGGTGCCAGAGAATGTGGGCTGAGCAGGATGAGATCCCATCTCCTCTTCATACCTATATGCCTCCTCTTTTCTACCTCTTTCCAAACTAAATCTTGGCCATTTTAGTAGGGACTTCTTGTTAGGGGAGTATCCCTGTTCTAGATTTCCCCTCTCTCCCTGGGCAGCAGTGGTGGGATGTGGCTGGATTGGTTTATTCATGGCTCAACCCTTCCACCCTCATGTTCCCTGCCCTCTCTCATGAGCTCCAGCAAAAGCTGCAGTTCACCACCCCCTGACTCAGACCTCTGTTAACAGCTGTGGGATGCAGATCCCCCAGTTTGATGGGAAATGGAGGCTCCTCTGGCCTACATTCTGAAAAAAAGAGTTTAGTTCCCATTCCTGACACTTCCAGTGTCTTCATGGACTTGCTCCCACTTTGCTGCAGTTCCCAGAGGTGTCTTTGGTGCATCCCTACCTTGGAGGAGGAGATTTTCCTGAGCACAAACGAGAGGCCAGGAGTCAATTCCCAGGCAGTGGTCCCTAAAGTGGGATTTGGAATACAAAGTGAGATGCTTAAAGGCAGGAATCTACATGTGAGCTGAGAGCTTAAACTCCCATAACAAGCCAAATTATGGGCTCCATTTGCCTAAACTTCACATCTAGGCCTGAACTAAATTATTGAAATCGGTGTCTAGAGCTATTTGGGAAGCTCCAGGGCACCCCACTGGCTCCTGGAAGCTACTCTGGAAGAGTGTGGGTTTCCCTTAAATCTCATGGCATATTTGGCAGATGTTTCTCCATCACACATGGGGGTTTAAATGTCTAACTCACATGGACACACAGGCTTGTGGGCATCCATCTGTGAGCTGGACCCCACTCCAGATTCCTAACTTTGGAGGCTCTAAGATGGAAAACTGTGTGTGGTCTCAATTCTCCTCTCTTTTACACTGATATAAATCAGGTACAAGAGTGTCAAAGGGAGCAGAGGGTGGCCCTGTAAGAATAATTATCTAGATCTACTTTACTGCCTGGTGTGTCACGGGTTTGACCCCGAAGGAGCATCTCTGTTCTTCCTGTTGATGAGCACATGATAAAAATGTCCCACCAAGTCATCCACAGGCCAAATCCTGCTGTTGTGTGAACTCCATCCAGGCAGAGAAAGCTCCTGGAGCCACAAGGGTCTTTTCCACAAGGGTCTTCCCTCTCTGTAGGCCATTTCTTACACACGTTCTGTGGACCAGGGGAGGTCTTGGACAGCCCTGCATGGAAGTGGAGAGTGGGGAAAGTGTGAGGGGATGCTTTCCCTATTTTCCTTTCTTTTCCAAGTGTCTCCTTGTTATTTATTAGTATTTATTTATTTCTCACCATTCATTCCATTCCACCAAAACCCCTGAAGGCATGTCAGCTACAGACATGGGCTAAGAAGCAGCAGAGTGTCACCCATGCTCGTGAGGGGCAGCACCATCATGTCACAGCTCCTTCCCAACACTCACCACCTGCTGCTGCCACTTGGAAAGCACAAGAGGCCTGAGCCCTTTCAGGTCAGGCTCCCAAAACCTCCAAAATCCTCCTGTGCATGATCAAATCCCCTGGTTCCCACTGGTGTGGCTTCCTGCAGACCTGGCTGTCCCACTGCCCACCTGTCCCCAGGCTCAGCCTTACGCCTCTTAATCTCCGTGGAGACCCACTCCATCTGTCTCTTCTGGCATCACTTTCTGTCACTCCCAGGACAAAACCTGCCTGAACAAGACCTGTCATAGCTTTGGACTACCTGACAAGCCCACCAGCAGTGTGGAAGACATAAAACACAAACCTGTAGCACCCCAGGGGATTCCCCCATGGTACGAAACATGCTTGTCCGGCAGTCAAGGACAAGTATCTTCTTGTGAGTGGGTTTTTTCACTATTGCTTTCCCTTCCCACAGACTGTCTGCCTGATTACATCGCCTTCTTCAAAGCTACATCACTGTCTGTAACCCTTCCCCAGCCTGCCCCTGCCCTCACCCCACCCCAGCACCCCTCTGTACAGATTGCATGTATGATACAACCTGAAATTCCAAAGCTATTGTACAAAGTAGAGTTGTCACCTCTTTTTTTTCCCCCCTCCTCCTCAGTATTTTGTTAAGTCTGATGATTTTTTTATGATTATTTATTTTATGAATAAATGTATATATTAGTAAGAGTATATATAAATAACTCATTGGGACAGTGTTGTTGCTCTGCTGTTGTGCTTGTGACCTTATTGGCTTTTACCCTATTTTCTACTGACAGCACACTAGAGATGTCTTGTAACTGTTTTTTGTTACCAGTTAAGTTTGATAGATGTGTTAACTTTATAATGAAAATTAAAAAAAAAAAAAAAAGGCATCGATTTTAACCTGTGTTTGGGTATTTTTTTCCTGCTCTCCCACAGTTTGGACAGGATGGTATTTCATATCATGGGCTGAAATACAGCTGGGGAAAAGTAGGGAAATAAAACACCTTCCTCTTGTGGGACAGTTTTGTGCTTTGGAAGAAGAGATGCCACCTGTGTTGGCACAATTTGGAGGTGACAACCCAGTTATGAGTAAAAGAAATACACTTAAACAACATCACTGGGAACAGACTGCAGGGACCAAACATCAGGATATAATTAGGAGGAGACACTGGGAACGGGCAAGATGGGAAACCCGTGTTGTTCCTTTCATTGGAACACGCCATGCATGTCCTTCCATTGCACCTGCCATGGGCTGTGTACAGAGGAATAATCTTCCAAAAAGAGCCTGGTAACAGCTCTTCCTGTTCCTCTGTCCTTAGTGAGGAACAAAGCTTCTCTTTGGAACTTTTGGGTTGGCTGGGTTGGCTGCAGAGGCGGTGGGTTGGTTGTGGAGGTGGTGGGTTGGTTTTGGAGATGGTGGGTTGATTGTGGAGGTGATGGGTTGATTGTGGAGGAGGTGGCTTGGTTGTGGAGGTGGTGGGTTGATTGTAGAGGTGGTGGGTTGGTTGTAGAGGTGGTGGGTTGGTTGTAGAGGTGGTGGGTTGGTTGTGGAGGTGGTGGGTTGATTGTAGGGGTGGTGGATTGATTATGGAGGTGGTGGGTTGATTGTAGGGGTGGTGGATTGATCATGGAGATGGTGGGTTGACAGACAGGGCAGCATTCCCAGGGTTTCTGTGCCTGTTCACCTCCCACCCCACTCAAACCAACAGATCTTCTTTTGGCCTTCACTTAGGAGAGTTCCAAGCCACCCAACTTTATCCCTCATAGACCAAGTATCTCCTCTAAGATCATTTTTGGTGACTTCTTTAGAGCCAGTGAAGGGATTTGAGCACATGCAGAGATTCACCCCACTTATTTAAAACACAGACTTCAGTTTGTATAAATCACCTCCCAGAGGAATGTTTTTCCTCTGAATGAGCACATCTAGAAATGACAAAAGCACCTTTCCTGTGGGAAGGGAGGGAAAAGCACAGGGTGATGCCCCAGACAAAATATCCCCACCCCAAACACACACCCCATGCCTGGCTTGGACTGACACAGGTCAAACACCGCAGAGAGCTTTCAGCATACCGGGCTTAGCATATTTTCCAGAAATAAATGATAAACATTCTTATTAAAGAGCACTTGAGATAAGCTTATTTGTCAAGCTGTGTTGCCTGCTTCACCAGGTTTGAGCAAGAGCCTCTTTTTTTTTAGTTTAATAGGAAAAACTAAGAAATGAGTGGACATCTCAGTTGCTCTCACCTTACACATGCTGTTAACCCTTTAGGGCCCTTTTAGGAACTTATTGCTGCCTCATGACCTGGATTTTTAATTATTATGGAAACTGTTGAAGTCCCCTTTTGGGTTTTTTTCTAGAACAGTCTTTTCGATGGGAAAGCAGCAAAAACTGTGTCACATTTCGCCATGGCAATGGCCTTTGTTTATGACAACCCACATCTCAAAAGTCACCTAAAACTGTTCCACTGCCAGGGGGCAGCTGTTTGACACACAGAGCCAAGAGTGAACCCTCATTCCCAAGTATGATTTAAGGACTGATGTGCACACAGGTCTTGATGCAGAGAAACAATGAGAAATAATGATGAGAAGAACTGAGAGCTCCATGTTTCTCTGAGAAACAGTGGGCTGAATTTGGTCAAAGGTTTGGTTCCAGCAAAAAATCATAGAATCACAGAATGATTTGGATGGAAGGGAACTTAAAGATCATCTCATTCGACTTCCTTTCCGTGGGCAGGGACACCTTCCACTAGCCCAGGTTGCTCCAAGTCCTGTGTAACCTGGTCTTGGACACTTCCAGGGATGGGGCAGCCACAGCTTCTCTGCCCAACCTGTGCCAGGGCCTGCCCACCCTCATAGGAAAGAATTTTTGACATGTATCTAACCTAAATTTCCCCTCTTTCAGTTTGAGACCTTCCCCCTTGTCCTATCACTCCATTTCCTGATACACAGTCCCTCTCTGGGTTCCCCATAGTCCCTTCAGATACTGGAAGGTGCTGTGAGGTCTCCACGCAAGCTCCTCTTCTCCAGGCTGAACATCCCCAACGTTCTCAGCCTCTCAAATCAGCCCTGTCCATGCTACTCCTGAGCAAACCACAGCCAAGTTCAATTGCTGGTGGCACTTCATGCCCTCTCCTGACTGCTTTCCATGCACAGGCTTCCCAGGTTTATACAAACTCAAACCAGTCTGGGGTGTGCCAGATCCACAGGACACCTGAAAGTTGGTCTGTACATGCAGAGTGAGCCCAAGGCTGCTGAGAGTCCCCCAAGTCCTCGTGCACCAATGTGGTGGGATCAAACCACCCACAATGAGACAAATCTCCATGTGAACAAGGGACCCAGAGTCTCCCCAAACTCCCAGGCTTGCCACTGATTTACAAGGAATGGGATTCAGCTCCTGTGGGATTCACACACACCATCGTAGGTGCCCACAGAGCCACAAAGTGGCATGTGGGTGCCCTTGGGGCTCTTCCATCTGGAGTGTTCTGCCTCTCCTCCAGGTGCTGTTCCAGAACCACCACGAGTCTCCTGCAGCTCTGTGTCATGTCTGGCAGCTCCAGGAAGATGTCTCAGGTACCCCAAGACATGTCATCAGGCACAAGACACTTCAGTCAAGTGACTGGAGCCCAATTTGCCTGATTCTGAGGTCTGATTTTCAAGTTCCTATTGCTGTTAGTGAAGTCTAACGAGGGATTTATTTGCCCCTGGGCATCTGCAATATGATATGGATTGGGCATATACAGACCCTTTAGGAGGTCCATGTCCTTCTGGATTTGGAGGAGGACGCCTGGAGGAATTACACTGAGATGCCACAGATGGCACTGGACATCTGTGTTTAGTCAAGCACATTGACAATTCCAGAGCTTAGAGCCTTCAAGCACATGGAGGCAGCACATTACATATTGCCACCCAAATTAAGGTGTCTTAACCTGCAAGTTGGATCCCGTTGGAGCAATCAGCCCAACACAACAGCCTTTGAAGCTGCAAAATCCAGCTGAAAGCAGCTCCTGACCAGGCCAGAAAGAAACACGCAGTGACCCAATAAAATCTGAAAGGCTTTGCCATCTCGCTGCTACCCAGCCTGGCTTTGGAATTTGCTTACTGATCTCTTTTATTTGCAGGTGTGGAGGGTTTTTTTCCCCCCTCACAGAGTCATTTGGAGGCACATAGCCAGATTTGCATTCCACAGGGCTACAATCCGGTCTGGGATTTGCCTGCGAGTGTCAACAGGTGAAGTGTTAACTAATGAACTTGGTGGTGGTGTTAAGGTGAGGTCAGCTCGGTTTCTCTTCGAATTGGTTTCATGCAAGGACAGCAAGAGAATTTAAGAGTGATTTAAAATAGATCTGTGCTCTGGGCCTGACCCTTTGATTCCCTTCTCCCTAGTTCTGCACATCCCAACACCCAAAATTTCATCTCTTTTGTCAGAGAGGGGACACTGCAAGGCTGTGCTGAGAATGCCTCCCCAAGCCCTTGAGCTCTCAGAAATAAATTGCCTCTATAATGTTTTTCCCTGGAATATGTGAGATAATTCTCAGTTCTGTGTGTGGGAAACAGTGGTGACAGTGATGAGGTGCCAACGGGGAGAATTTCTTCCATGCAGGCATCCAAGGAGAGCCCCGAACCTGTTTGTTCTGTCCTAATCAATGCAGTTGTTTTATGCAGGAAGTGTCTTTCATCCTGGGAATGTCGAGGTCTTTATGGCAGCATATGGAAATCCAAGGACTTGCCCTTCCTATCAGACAGAGACTTGAACCTACAGCCAATATCCTGCCTGAGTCACCAGCTGTCTCCAGGTGACTGATAACTCCAGCCTGGTCTTGAGCAACCTCGCTGGAATTCTGATTTCAACAAACTGCTGCTTTCCAGGGGAGAAAAGCTTCCTTTGGAATTTCTGTCCCTCGAACTGCTCCCTCCAAGGCAATACACCTGAATTCCAGGTGCTCTCAAAAATGAAGGAACTCGCTCTTTAGGCCCAAGATCACAGCAGAGACCACACAGGAGCCTTTGTCTGGTTGATGGGAATGAATATGGGGGAATTTTTTGGACAAAGGCTTACCTGTTTGCAGGCAGAATACGATGATGTACAGCCCCTTCAAACACCTATGGATGGTTTTATCTTCCACATTGCTGTCCCAGGCCAGGAGAGCAGGCAGGAATTTGCAGGGGATTTCTCTCTTCCACGCTCTCCACAGTGTCAGCTGGGACAGTACAGTGTCTCAGTGAAGTGGAGAGGGCAGGACAAGTAAATAGCCCTGAAGTGGGTAAGGGAAGGACTGTGGCTGACATGAACAGCTAAGTCAATAAGGAAACTTGCTCCTGGTTCAGCCATGGAGTGGGAGCAGCACCCTCCAAGCACCACAGTCACCCAGGAGGAGTTTGGCACATGGAGGACTGGCAAAGAGCTAACCCTTAGGCTTGTTAATGAGTGATAATTGAGTGGTCCTCAAGGGCTGTGAATAAGCTCCCCAGCTGCCCAGCTGCTGTCACAGGCTGGCAGGGACTGCTGGACACACCTCAGCTTAGCAGCAGATGTTGTTCCTGCCAGGGAGAGGATGGGTACACATTAAAAGGCAGCAGATGCTCCAAATATAGAGTAAAATGTAACCAAAAGGGTGGCTGTGCAACCTGGATGAATTATTTTCCCTCCCCTTTAATTAGGGTGTTTTGATATCTGGGGACCACAGTGAGATCCAGGTGTCATTTCTGTTGTGATAGTCCCGATCCTAATGACAATCCTTGTCTTGGGATGGGCTCTTTGGGCCCATCACAGCTGGGGACCATCCCCGGTGTGAGGTGATGCACAAATACAGGACCAGGTGATGGACCTTGTCCTAAAGAACTTCCAGATCAAGTGATCAGGTTTTATCTAAATCTGCTCCCAACCATAGTGATGCTGACAAATAAAACCAGCTCCAAAGCACTGCTCTGGGCTGCCTGAGCCAGTTGTCCTGTAAAACAACCATGCCCAAGGAGTCCACACGGCTGTACACATCAAACAAATGTCTTGCAAGTCATCTAAATGCAGAATAAAACATCCAATAGTTAACAGTAAAATTCTTGTGTTAAGCAGAGGAAAGTCAGGCCCACCTTTTAGCATCGTTTATCAAGCACGTAAGGCCAAGGAAATTACTTTTTTTCCACTTGTGGCTTGCAATTAATACAAGCCAATAAAAAACTTCAGGTCCTGCTGGGTCATCAAGCGTGTGGTTAGACCTTGGTGGCCTGAGGAAGGTGGGAACTGCCTTGTAAGCAGGGGCTGTATGGTGCAAGCTGGAATAATCTGCCAGAGAACCCCTTGGGGCACCCAGGCTTTGGGAGGCAACGGGGCTGAGAGGTGAACATGGAGCAAATACCCACCTTTTCTCATAATATTAAACCTGGGAGACACCCCCTGTAATTATCAGGGTGAGTGCAACAAAAAGTAGGGAGTTTTCTCATGGGGTGTTGTTTGACAGGAGAAATCTCCACCACGGGGAGCTGTGGATGTTTGAATTTACCTGAGTTTCAAAAGCAGCTGGACAATATTCACTAAAGAAACACACAGGAGGAGTTTTTACAGTGAAAGACACATTTTTTCCATGAGAAATCCCAGCTGGAGGTTGTTGGGAGTGGAATTGTCACCCTGGGTTTGTCCTGTTCTGCTCTTCCTCAGCCACCTACTCTTGGCCTCTGTCAGAGACAGGAGCTGGGGCCAACACAACCTTCTGCCTGATCCCACCCATCTATTCATCAACATGTAAATCTCCATGCAATATTCCAGGCTAATATTCCTTCAGCACTTCAGGGAGGAATGACTTTCAGGAAAAGGTGGTTTATTCTCTCAGTCTGCCTTAAAAAAATTGAAGAGAGTGGCCGTTTCACCTCACTTTAAGAAGATTAAAAGTTTGACAAGCCTTTGCAGCTAAAAGAGAGTGGGACATGTCCAGCAAGTGATTTGCATGACCAACCTTGGGTGTCTGTTTTAGGAGATGAACCTCCCCCTGGGGATGACTCTCCTCTCCCCTGACCACAAAGCAAGCCTGGGCTGACTAACTTGGACCTGGGCATCCAACTTTTAAAGGTGTAAATTAGGGCTGATGAAACCTTCCCAAAATTGCAAGCCTCACCTCAGATTTGCAGGAATCTCAGTTGTGAGGCAGAACACAGAAAAAGTACCCAAAGAAAGGAGTTGAACACTAAGAAAAATGCACATTATTTCAGGGTTTTTTTGTATGGGTTAATTCAATTTTGGTGCCACAAGTTTCTCTCAGATTTTCACGTCAGCTTTCAACCCAAAAATAGTTCTCTCTGAGAAGTCTACAATGCTTTTCATAAGAAAGAAAACCTCTTGATTATCCCAGGACCTGGAAAAGTAAAGGCCACTTCCAACTAGAGAAAAACTGAAGACACCAAAACAAACTTCATTTTTGACCAAAAAATGGCCCCAATGCCTGTCCAGACCACGAAACAATTTATTAATGGGATTAATCTCAATAGACTCAGCTGCTGAAGAAGCACAAAAGGTTTGAGTTGAGTCAGCTGGATTGTGACTCTGTGGGTTGACTGGGGGTGACTTTAAAGAGTGAATTTAAAGGGGCTGTAACTCCACAAGTGCCACAAATTCAGCTCGTGCTGCAGTTTTTAAAGAAGAATATGGATGTCCTATGGGAAAAGAGGGAAAATTATTTGGGACTTTAAATTCCTAACCTGCTGTGGATTGACTAACAGCAGAATAAAATGATCTGTCCCATTGGGAACTCAGTCATGACTTGTAAGGACAGAGGAAGTTGCACTTACTTGTTTCAGGTCCATGACCTCTTAGTCTCAGAAACATGCAATTCCACATGCAATTTCCCCTTTTCTCTGGAATATTCTCAAGTGTCAAGTTGACACAGTGGTCTGTAACTGTGAAATTCCCAAAATAAATAGAAGGCAAAAGTTGCTTCAGGCTTTTGAGTCTTGGGTGTCCAAAGGATGAAAACTTTGGGAATCAACAGTTTGGAGGAATAGTGGAGGTTGGAAATGGATCCTCTGTAGGAGTGTTCTCCATGCTCTAAATTCATGGTTGGGTGTTCTTTGGATATTCCACTCCATCTTAGACACTCTTCATTTTGGAACCCCTTCATTAAACACCATCTCTTCCATCCAACTCTGACCTCCAAAGGGACCTCCTTGGTGTTACTCTTTGACTGTGCTGCCATGTGAATCCATGGTCAGACAAAACCCCTTGATTTAAAAAGCTCCAGGGAATATTTATTGCAGTCTTCTCACCCCATGGAGATGCACCAAAACCCATCCCTGAGGCAGAGTATCTCTTGAGATGGTGAAAAACCAACTCCATGCTCCTTGTTTAATAAAGACAAGAGTTAAAAGCCATAAATAAGCATTTTTCCACATGAGTGGAGTTCCAGTTTTAGCTTCCTTGTTCACCAGGGGAGCATGGAGGGACATCTGGTGGTTAAATACTTTTCTGCAAGGGAATTGCAGGAAACACAAATCTGGGGACGTGTTTTTGGAAGGGGGGGGAGGTCTCCAGAAGAAAGTGTCTCTCAGCAGCCTCAGAGCAGCAAAGATATTCAAGGTGGTCAGTGCCAAGGAGTCTTTCTACCAGAATGGTCCCAAGAACATTAATTTTAATTTTTTATTTCTTTTATGGCACAACCACAACTGTGCATGGACGTAATGATGGGCAATCTGTGCCTCACAGATGTCAAAAACAAATAGGAAAGATAAATAATAAGAAATCTATTTGGAGAAGGTTAAAAATATCTCAAAAGGGAGGTTGTAGAAAAACAGGGAATACAAGAAAAATCTTATGAATTCTAGTCCTGGCTTCAAGCCTGTATTTCTCACCCCAGCCCTCTTTCATTTCACCTCAAAGGACCTCCAAAATCCAGTCTTGATTTCTCATTTTCTAAACAAAATATGGGCGAAAAAGCTTTTCTCCCACCAGGCTTCATAAGAAGCTCCTCTGCACTTGGCAGCAGAGGTCCAGGTGGGCCAGAGGGTTGTATAATTAATCCCTGCAGTCCTCCAAGGCAAAATCTGAGCCAAGACAAGAGTTAAAACCAAGATCTGGAATGTAATCTCACACAGGCACTGTCAGGAACTCCTCCTAATTCTCCACTGCATGACTAGTGTAGGAACCTTCTCAAGATCTTTAGGTGTCTCCATCAAGACACAACCTTTGCTGGTTGTAAATCCCTCCAGACTCTAAACCTGAAGAGTCACCAGCACAGGAATTTGATCTGGAATTTTCTACTCCCAGGACGAAATAAAAGACAAGGTTAAAAAATGCCTCTTTGGACAAGGTTTTTAGGTCAGCACTTCAGGCAGGTCCAGGAGGCCAAGAGTGACAGCACAATGATGGGCAGACTTGCTCTTGAGGTCATCAACCAGTGACAACAGCTGTCCATGGTTTTCCACCACCACAAAAATTCCACAAGGGGATTTCACCTCAGGCAAGCTGGAGCACTTTTTCCTGAGCAAGAATGCAGATCCAGCCCCATTTCCTCATCAAATGTAGTCCAAAATCATGGGTGTGACCAAATCCTCCTACTAGTGACACATCCCAGTGGTGACTATTTTCATAAAATCATGGAAACATAGAAANATTTCACCTCAGGCAAGCTGGAGCACTTTTTCCTCAGCATCTTAAAGCCCATTCCATTCCACCCCCTGCCATGGGCAGGAGCACCTTCCATTAGCCCAGGTTGCTCCAAGCCCATCCAACCTGGCCTTGGACACTTCCAGGGATGGGGCAATCACAGATTCATCTCTGTGGCCAGAGCAGACCCACCACCTCAGGGTCTATAACACATCTCTATCCCCATCTCTGTGATGGAGCAGAGGGCACTTACCTTTATTTTACAAATGAGGAGCAGACGAACAAAATAACCAGAAGGTGAGGGGTTTTTTTCACCTGACTTTAGTGTCCTCAAATCAAGATGCAGATGGACATGTCTCATTCTGTAAAGCCTGCTGAAACGAGGTTGAATTCCCACACCTTCCAACCTTGCTCTGCCCCTGACATGGATGGGGTAAAACACTCTCTTGACAACCAGAGCTCTCTAAATAACTAAGACTACCTTGAATTAGATGTTGGTTTTTGACAGCAAATCTGAGATGCTCCACAACAAAGAACTTCCCCAAGGCTGTACTTGAACCATGGAGACCGAATCCTGCATCCCAAGGGCCAGTCTCTCCATCCAAGCCTTGTGAGATGCCTTTGGCTACCATACTGTGTAGAGAATGGGTCTTGCAACACACTGACCCGGCAGCCCTTGCTCTCCAGAGCTGTCCATGGGCATCCTTAGGAGTTGTGTCTCCCAGAAGGCCAAGCTGAAGGAATGATTGCAGCTGGAAAAGGTCCCTGAGGTTCATTCTGAGCATAGCTTGGTGAGATAAGGCTCAGCCTGCAAACCATTCACCACCACAGGGCACAACCTGCTCCACCTACTTCATTTATCTGCTCTCTCCAGATTTTGACTAATCTAGATGAGGGGAAGATCTCGTGCCCCCAGGAGCACATTTCTCTGCTCCACTTCTATCAGATGGACTAATAAGAGATATTCCCCCTCCCCACAAACTCCAAGTGGCCTGTGTTTATTGTACCATTGATTTGCCCTTGAATTTATGGAGGATTTTTCACCACGAGATCAAGAGCTTGGCCACTTTTTCCCAGCAATACTTGATCTCCTGACTTTCTTCCCTCCCCTAAAAACTAAGATTGGTTATTTTTCATCAAATTGGTAGAACCCATGGAGGCATCTCTCCCCTGGGGTAGTTGGTGTGAAGGATTTGTTTCAAACCTAGATTAAGCTCTGGATTTTGGCTTCCTTTCTAATCAGCAGGTTTATACAAAGAAATGTATCCCCCCTAAGACAGCTGAGACCACCAACCTTCTGGAGGATCCTCTCATCCCCTTTATTAGAGAGAGAGACAAGGTGGACACTTTAGGCAACATCATTTTAAGGAAAAATATTCTATTTTGCTACACGATGCTGCAGGTAAGAACATGATCTGAGCACAACATTAATGTGTCCATATCCCACCTGACCCTCCTCATGTCAGATATCTCTCCGTGTTTCCATGTGCTGTTCTACACACACTTGTTTTAGTTGCAAAATAACAAGCGCTTTCCCCAACAGGGGGAATTCATCTGGAATAAAATCTCTTTCCTCTGGAATAGTGGCACCACAGAAAGCTAATTCCAAAATAGCTATTCTGGTCACATTTGCCATGAAGACAAGTCCTAAGGAGATGTAAAACTGGCACCACAGACCTCGGCGTCGTGTCCCCTGTAGTGAGTTTCTGAAAGAATGTCTATTGTCTTGCTTGCCTCTCACTGAGAGATGATAAAACCAAGGAGCTGAGGGGAAGCGCAGAAAGGAAAAGCTCTGCTGTGCTGAATCTTGCACGTTGCATGGGAAATCTGGGCTCTTTTCTGGCAAATGTATTTTAATTACCTCCTTTTGTTTCCAGGACTGTTCCGTGTAACAGAGCCCAGCACTGCCCTTGCCAAGCAGCTCAACCTCTCTGGGCATTTCCACGCTGAAATTATCAGGTCTGTTGTAAAATCGTGGCATCTCAGAGGTAATTCATACTGGATTCGTTGTGATTTATTCTCCGGTGGGGATTTTACTCCAACCTGGTTCTGAGAGCTGAAAAACCCAGGGAGGAGGTTTTGTTTCTGGTCACACTTTTATCCCAGGGCTGAGACCTCAAACACCAGGGAAAGTTCAGATATAAAAGGTCTGCAGTGTAATAATAATTTGCCATAGGCAAGAAAAAATTCAAGCAAAGAGTAACAATAGTTCAACACCCAAAGATATATTAAAAAAATTAATGCAAGTCATATTTGTTCATCCTGATGCCGATGTAGGTAGAGGAGGCATCTTTAATAATTTGTGACTAGTGAACACTGCAAACAAACACATAGAATAGTCTTTGAGTGAAACTATTAAACTTTTTCTGAGGTTATACAAAGCCTTTTTACACATTGCAAAGAGAAATCTGCGAGCAAAACATGCTGTCAGTGAAGCTCTCCCCGTGAAGCTCTTGATTTCATGATTATCCAGTAATGGTGACACTGAGATTTCTACCCAAGAGAAAAAAATCATCTGTCAAATTCTCTTCTGCAAATTGTCAACCAGCTCAGTGCAAGTGGGACAGGCTGGAGTTTAATGGATTACAGCAAAATTCAGGAGCCATCCCAAATGGAAACCACATTTGTGTGAATGAACAGATGAATAATTTCTATCTTGGACTTATTTGCCCACAAACTGCTCCCAAGTGAAAAAGGAAGGGGTAGATTTGGCAGGTTATTTCTGCTGTGTGGGGACTCCCAAGTATTCCTTGCTGTCCTTGCAATGTTCCCATTATCCTTGTTGTTATATTCTGCTTATCCAGGATGGTCTGTATGGATAGAACAGCTCAGCTGAGTTTAGAAGAACCTTTCATGAGCAAGGATCAATTGTGGCAAGGCAGCCAGAAAAAAAGGTCTGATCCTCTGGGTATCTCCAGGCAGGGACCTTTCATTTTTAAATTGCTAATAAAGGGACGTGTGCCCCACCAGCAACCACCACCCACCTATTTAACAAACCTAACTGTGAAATTGGAGCCTTCCCATTTAGCCTGGGTTTGCCTTTGATGCAGTTCCAGGGTTTAGGTTGCCTTATTTGCCTTTAATTTCTAACCCAGGCATATAGCCAAGTTTAGGACACATTGTCTCCTGTATTACAATATCTTCACCATGGGCTGTGGCTGTTATATGAGCATCCTACAGCTCAAGAGGAGCTCTGGCTCAACCAAAAAATCAACCAAAAGCCCCCTGAGCTCCAAAACTTGTCTCCAAGAGCAGACAAGAGTGGATAGTTAGAGGTGACCACAAGAAAAAAAGGCACTTTGAGAAGGATCCCTTCTCCTGTGATCCTCCTTGTCTGACCTCCAAGCTTGAGGAAGGCTGAGAGTTACTGGGGTGAGACATGTCCTTGAGAAGGACATCTTTCATCCAGATGTTCCTCCTTCATCCTGACCTCAGATGCCCAGCACAGGGTGCTGAGGAGTGGCTGTGGGATCTGGAGTGGGGTATCACAGCAGGGAAAGTCACGGAGCACCAGGTGGGCAGTGCAGGGTGTTCTCTCCAGAGTATCCCACAAGATGTGGCTGTGACACTTCTGCATGATGCCTGCAAATGGGCAGAGAAGGATCCAGGGCACCAGCCACTCCTCCTGGTAATGGTGTTGAGGTTTGACTAAGCAGGAAAATGCGTTTAAGGTCATGAGGTCATGTCTGAGGGATCTCTAGGATAGGATTCCTTAGGAGAAGAGAATCTCCTTATCATCTGCCCTGAAAGATCCGAGGATATTTTCACACTTGGAAAGGGCCAGGGGCAACATTACACAGAGTTTTTCTTGGGACATTCCCCCATGATCTCAGATGGAAAGCATGATGATGCTCTGTCCTGGAGCAGACAGATGGATAGGAAACAACCCAAGGAGGGATGAGGGATAAACACCTTCTCCACAGGAAGACAATCAACGGCTTCTCTGTGCCTGGCTCATCACAAGACATTCAAGTGTCTTGGGCTGCAGTGTGATGATATCCACCTACACCACCAGTGACTCACTGGTGAAGATCCCTCACCACCAGCACCCTCAGTGCATCCTCTGTCCTTCTCCCACCCTTGTAGGTGATTCAAGCAAGCAGGGGTGGACTTGTCCTCTTGAGGAGTGCCAGGAGAACAGCAACAGCTCTCACACACCTCCCTCCCGAGCCAGCATCATGCCAGGGATGCAGAGACAACTCTATCCTTGGGAATGCACACAAAATAAAGGCCCAACTCGAGAAAACACCGGGATAATGCGACGCCTCTCTCCTCCTGGCTGGCAGAGGAGCTCTGGAATCCCACGCCTTCCCCTCAGTTGAAAACATCTCAGGCTTCCTGACTGAACTTGGCTGAGGTCTAACAACATGAATAAGCTTCCCCTGTCTGGAAGCCAGCTGGCGAGGAGGGCTTGGATGGGACCCTCCATTTGTTACGGGGGAAAACGGCTGGTCCAGCTCTCCTTGTTCGGGGTCGCGCTGCTGGTCGGGAAATAAAGACTGGAGGTCTGTTTGGAGCACTGAACACTCAATCCCTTCCAGCCTCAAAGACACTGAGGCGGCACAGAATCTACCCTATTCACCAGGATGACCTAGTTCTGTTGTCAGTAGGTTAGAGCGGAGCAAAGTTGAGGGGGAATATCCTGATTAGAGGGATCTCCCCACAATGGGACAGTCAGTACCCTTTTGTCCCTCAATTTTCACCCCCAAACCTTAATATGGGGCTTGTCATCAACTTTAGAACTTGGTGAGTCATGGACTCTGCTGGCACCAAGTTTCCACCACGAGAAGATCCAGCATCACCCCATCCCTGGTGCCGGAGACTGGCATGGAGGGTGTTTGTTTTGACAGCTTTTTAGGGGCTTTTTAATCCCTTCTCCTTCTGCTCCATCCCTCAAAGAGGAGGCAGCACCTTTGTGGGTTCTCCTCCCCCCAGCAAAGATGGGATGCTCCACACTCCCCACCCCAGTTTCTCTGCATCCTGAGAGACCTGAAGCCCAGCTGGGTTGAAGCTCCATGCTGGTCTGATGGACCTTTCCTCCCATCTCTGAGACAATGCTGCTCCTCAACACATTTAGGATCGGTGCACGCAGAGGAAAAACAGCCAAGAAAAGAGACAGCTCACACATGAAAAGCTACTTAGTCCCTAAATAAAAGAGTGATTAAATTGCTTGTCTTTACCTACCCTGATGGATTGAGACACACAGACAGACATTTCCTTATTGCTCTTTAATGACATTGCGATACCCCAATTAAATACTTTTCTCAATTTAAAATATATAGACATTAAAAAACATGGCACATTGTATAGCCAGCCCACTGAACAACACACTAATGGTTTATAAACTGCTTATAAATGTTAAAAATAGCTTGAAAGAAAACGTTTCCCTTTCCTCTTCCCCTTTCTGGTGGCGACTGTTAATAAAGGATTTAATCACCCATTTTACATCCTGTTCTAAAAAGAAGGGGCTTTCCTGATAACAGATGCCCCTCTGGCCAACTGGCAAGGGAAAGGTGAATGTATGAGGGATATAAATGTATTTCAGAGGACAGCCAACAAAAAGGGGGAGAGGGGGAGAGAGAAAGAGAGGGAGGGAGGAAGAGGAGGAGGAGGAGAAGGGGGGAAGGAGAAGAAAAAAAAAAAAAGAACCTGAAAGGATTAGAAATTAAAAAGAAGGTATTTTGTGCTGAGCTAAATATTATTTTGTTTCCATTGAAAGGGTTAAGAAAACAAAGACAGAGTTGACAATTTCTCCCGACTGGAAGCTGGGAATGGCCCACGGTGGCACAATGCTATTATTCTTGCATGGGCCCATTCTCACTGGATTTTCCACAAAATCTTTAATAATTTGATTCTTTTCAGCCTCAGCAGCCAGCTGAGCTCTTTAAGAAACAGTAACAAAAACCCAGAGAAAAACCCACTACTGAGAGGGGAGCTTTGGCGGAGAGAGGAGCTGAAGCCGATTAGTTTGGCCTGAATAGAACCAGCCGGGTCCTCGAGCTCTTGCTCAGCCTGGAGCCCTCTGGCTCATTCATTGCAGTACAATATCACCACCAGAGCCCGGGCCTAGACACTAAATTACACTATTATAAAACTAGATTGATACACAAACTTTCCCTCCCAGGCTGAGTAGGGGACTTTTTCAACAATGTTTTTTTTTTTTTTTCCTTCTTCTTTTTTTTTGGGATGGGGGAGCTCCGGGCTCTATTCAGGCGTTTTGAAGTATGGCCATTCATATCGAGGATATCAATTCTTAATGGTGCCACACACAGGAGCTGCGAGCACGGGCACACACACACACACACACACAGAGCCCTGCGGGTTCCCCGTGGGGAGGGAGGCAGGAGATTTGGTCGGGGTTATCTCCCCGAAGACCCAGCGGGACGGGAGCCTTTCATCGGCCGGGGGGCGGCTCGCATTGTCTCCAGGAATTCCCGTCCGAGCCGTGCTGGCATTGAGTGGGGAAAGGTGGACTCTTCTGGGCATCCCTGAGCATCACCTCTCTCCGGTCCGGTCCAAGCATCCCCCTCTCCCTGATCCAAGCATCGCCCTTTTCCCAGTCCAAGCATTCCCCTCTCCCTGACCCAAGCATCCCCCTTTCCCCAGTCCAAGCATCCCCCCTATCTGTGATCCAAGCATCCCCCTCTCCCTGATCCAAGCATTCCCCTCTCCCTGATCCAAGTATTCCCCTCTCCCCATCCAAGCATCCTCCTCTCCCTGATCCAAGCATTCCCCCTCTCACTGATCCAAGCATTCCCTCTCTCCCTGATCCAGGCATTCCCCTGTCCCTGATCCAAGCATCCCCCTGTCCCTGATCTAAGCATTCCCCTGTCCCTGATCCAAGCATCCCCTTCTCCCTGATCCAAGCATTCCCCCTCTCCCCAGTCATCACATCCCCCAAAATGCTCCCCCTGGGCAGGTGAGACATCCACTTTTTAAACGTGCATGGTTTTTGGGGGAGTGAAGGGGAAAATAAACATCCTCGAAGTCCCTTTTAGGGACCCTCTTCTGTCATCTTGATGGGCAAGTCTGGGTTTGGCCACAGGGCCCCAAAAATCAGAGTTTGTGAGGTTGATTCCAGGTGTTGGTGTGTGTTTTAGCCACACCAAACCTCAGCAGCTCAGGGTGGCAAAATCTGATTAGATCCCTTTCTTGCCCAGGGAAAAACCTTCCTACAGCTGGATTATTTGCTTGGGTTTTGTTTTGTTTTCTTTTAAACCCCTTGAAAAGTAGCAAATCCTTCTTTAGGAGAGACAAGGGTCCTCAGCAAGGAGCCCTCAGCATTATCACCTCCTGCTTCAGTCTGGAGGAACCCTCCTCCTCCTCCTGACACATTGCGCATTTCTGGCTCTAAAAAGCAAAATTGGAAATATCACCTTGGAAAGAAGCGAGTTGGAGGGGAAGGGGAAGAAAAGATGTGGAAGAAAGGGAGGTTTATATACCAGAGAACATGTTACATCCATGTATCCCCACCCCACATTCCCTCAGCCCCATGGACAGCCCTCGGGATGCAAAACACCCTCCCGGTATACGTGATCCAACGTTGTCCATGGAAAGCTCTGCATAATCCTCTTTATATTAATTTTCCAGTGTATTTTTGGGTGGGAGCTGCACCTCTCCATGCATCTCCTTCTGGTTAATCTTTCCCTGGGTTTTATCTACCTTAATCCCTGCCTGGTTTTTATTTTTTTCTTGCCATTGCTGCAATTTTTATTAAAACAGATGTTATTAAAAAAAGAAAGCAAGAAGGACAGGCTTTTTGCTGATTTTTCCTGCTGAAAAATGCACAGGAAAAAAAATCCTCCCTTTCCTTCCCTGTGCTGGCATCGTGGAATTTATTTTCCCCAACTTTCTATTTTCTTTTCTCAAAACCACTTTCGTCAATGAAAACAATCCCGCTCTCCTCCGCCTCCAAACCTCAGGCTCCCCTGAATACATTAAAAGCAGCACAAAAAGAGCAGCAACCCAACATGCAAATGAAATGAAAACTTACTCTCCGCAAGAGGGAAATAAACAAACAAACAAAACCCCCACAGCTTCTCGCCGCACAAAGAGGAGAAATTAAAAGAGATTTAACAGTTTGCAGGAATTTGGACCGTTTTCAATGGGTTTTCTGAATGGGAGCTCTTGCATGACATCAGCACCAATCCTTATATCGGGCGTTTCTGGAAGAGGGAGGGTTTTTTTTTCCCAAAATCATTCACCAAGCAGAAAACCTTTTGAGGAGTTTCCACTTAAAATATTTTGGATAAGCCATAACAAACACGAAGGAAAGGAATCTTGGCTATCCTCAGTGCCACCTCCATCATTCCGAAGCATGAAACAGGTTGCTAGTTTTGGGAACCCTCTAATTAAGATGCTACAATTAGGAAGCGACAGAGCCCGGAGTCGGGATCCGACGGGCTTTGTGTCGTCCTGAGTGTGGCTCTGGGGAGGGTTTATCATGGGAATCCTGTGGCCTGGGAGTGATATGTAAAACTGAATTAGGGCAGAGGGAATAATTAGCATTGCAGCGCATGGAGGAATGACCCTAAAACATCTGAAAGCTGGGGCTGCTTGCGGAGAGAAACAAAGGAGCCCGGCAAGAGAAGAAAGCGGCAATTAGAAAGGAGAGAATGGGCTGGGGTGTCGAACCACAGACCTGCAAATGGACACAAATTGTCCTGATTTTCTTTTTTTTTCCCCCTGCTTTCCTCACAGGGACTGTGGTTTCAGGAAAAGCCACCTAGGAATGATTATATCAGATGTAAAAATCCAAGGGGCAAGGTCCAACCTCTGCATTTTAAGCCTGGTGGAGGCTGGATATTCATAAATTAATTGGTATATTCACCGAGATCAATGAAATAGATGTCTGGGTAGTAGCCACATATTTTCTTCCTATGTCATGGTTTTGGGGGCAGATTTCTTCTCAAAGTCAGACATCCCCCACACTGAAGTGACTCTGTGGTATCCAGGCTAAAATCATGCCCACCTGAGGAGCAGCCCATCAACACAAGCTCCAGCAGCATCACTCCATCACCAGGCTGGCTCTGAAACAGAGGAGCTCCCTCCTGCAAGCAGGTGATAGACAAGGAAGTTGGAAGCAGCACCCTGGTTATCAAAAAAATGCACCTTGACACCAAAACCAGCTGTGTTGGTTCTCTGATAGCGGATCTGACATCCCACCCGGGGCTGTTTCCAGCAGATCTTGCACTTCAGGGAGAGGGAGAATGGGAAAAAAAGAAGGAGCCAAGCAGCAAGTTGCATTGGTGATGGTAGTTTGCCTAATAATTAGGGTGAGTATCCCCAAAAGCTCCAAAAAGGGAGGAAAAAAAGCCCCAAACTCATAATTTTTGGATATTTCTGCCACAACATAGTTCCCATCGGGAAGTGAAAGACAAGCCGCTTGTCTTTTGCTGCCAAAATATCCATTGGGAGGCAAATTCCAAACTAACACCAGCCTCACCTTGGGGAAAACCGGTGGTGGGAACCAACAAGCACGAGGAAGAAACTGTGGGAATGACGTAAACCAAAGGGTTTCACTCTCCAGAGAAAAGCAGAGGGGGAACTACAGGCAGTTCCCGTGGGGGACGGGATGCCAAGCAGGGATGTCTCATGTTCCCAGTCCCCACCAGGCTCTGACACCCAATTTCCCTGGCAGGGCATCGTCGTGGCTGGTTGGATGAGTGCCCAGATTGGGAAGAAGGGGGCTATTGTGGAGCTGTGGATCAGGCCTGTGTGTGTTGTGCCAAATCTCTGAGCCACCTCCCTGCCCCTCGGCTCCCCTCTCCGTGCAGCAGCAGCATTTGCAGCACTGCCATCCCTCCCAGGACACCCCTGTGGCAGCAGGGAAATTCAGCCTTTGGAGATGCTCCCTTGCCAAGCTGGCTGTCTACAGTTCTCCCTGATGTGTAAAATGAGGGTTAGCTGTTAAACATTCCCACTTCACCTTCCTAAACCCTGAAACACGAGCACTTGCAAGCCCTCGGAGGTCCAATGAGACCTTCAGGTGCCTGTAGCACTGCTCTAAGCAACTTTATTTATATAACTTTAGTTCTTCCATTTTTATTTTTTCCTTTTTTTTTTTAGTATCCATTTCTTCTCTCTGATAGCATCAGAATCCTGGAGCAAGGAGTTCCCGAGATGGGGATGTTACTTGGTGGCTTGTGTTGGGTTTGCATCCCTGATTTTCACCCTGACAGGAGCCCAGGTGATCCATCCTCTTCACAAATGCCTCTCATACCACACTTGTGCCTCTCCTTTCAGAACAGAGGGATTCTTTCCCCAAGCTCCTTTTATGGAGCTGTGGCACCTCAGCAAGCCAGGTCGTGCCCTGCATGAAATCCCCCCCCAGAATCTTCAGCCTTCTGGAGCTGGTGGAGATGAGCAAAGAGCAGACTGAGGCCCTGGGGTGCTGGGTGGCACCGTCCAGGAGGCAACCAGACTTCTTGTGTGACTCCTAAACCAAGGTCTCAGACAGCTTCTCCACCCCCCTCCCCAATTCCCTTTTTCTCGGTATTTTTCTGGCATTTCCTGACGTGTTTTTTCTTGCGTTGCATTTCTCAGGAAGGGCTGCCTGATGAGCAGCAAATCATTATTAATTCCTCAGGTATTCGCTCTGATACAATTAACCCCCAGCACGCCACACCCCCGGGCTGCACTTCCCAAAGAACCCCCCAGTCCACATCCATCCCCACCACCTCCAAAACCCTTCCAACCCCTTCATTCTGGCCATTCATCTCTGCTGGACACGGAAATTTTGAGTCCATCCTCATTTTTCCAGGGTGTTTTAAGTGACAAGTCCCCACCTTCTTGCCCACAAAAGTATCATCTTGTACTGCCCTCAACAAGAGGCATCGCAGCCACTTGGAGGGTTTTCCAGTCTGAAAATTCAGGGAAAGCCACGAGTAAAGTCCCTTTTTCTCTTCTGGGGAGGCCAATGTAGTTAGAGAAGGAGTGACACTGCCAAGCTTTTGTTTAAACCCAGGCAAGCCTTGCTAATCTTGAGACCTGGCTTATCCAGGTCAGAAAGACATTCCTTTAGGCTTCCTGGATAATAGGAAACCTCCCCTATGGGGGGAAAGTTGGATTAGATGATCTTTAAGGTCTCCTCCAACTCAAACCATTCTAGGATTCTATTATTCTATTAAATGTTTCCCAGTGTCCCTCAGGATGACGTTGGGATGGGAGTTTTCTGAGCACCACAGAGGGAATTTTCTCCCCCTGGAAGGGGATTTGGTGTTTCAGCACCAGGACAAGGAGGGTGAATGGTGCTGCCAGGAGGGGAAGAGGTGAGAAGTAGGAACAGTCCTGGAGGTGGTGGTTGGAGAGACCTCTGGATGTCATCCCCTCCTTCCCCCTCCCAGCATTACAAACGGCACATAGAAGAGTTAAAAATCGAGTTTGTAATGAAAAAAACCCCAAAACACAGAAATAGGAAATATCTGGAGGCCTGATTCCCCTCCTGCAGTGGGGTAAAAAAAGGCAGTGTGATGCAGGAGGGGAAAGAACTTTCAGACAAAGCTGCATTCCAGCTCCCCAAATCCAGCTCGGAGCTGTGTCTCACCATCCCTGTTTTTCCAGAGGGGAAACTGAGGCAGGGAGACTCACCAGCAGAGACACTGGATGAACTTCTTGGCACACCCCTCATGGCTCACATTTACTCTTCTGAAATCACCCTCCACCCAGAGACCTAAGGAACTGCTCACAAATCTCTTTTTTTTAATTTGGTGGTTGAAGAAACCAAGGTGTTTACCTGGTGCCTGGACCATCAGATCCTCCTTTCCCCCTTTGAAGGGGCAAGGATTCAGTAGGACATCAGGGCTACATCTCTCCATTGTCCCAGGGAAGTGGTTGAATCCCCACCCCTGGCAAAGATGTTTAGCAAATATCATCTTTCCCCCAACACCATCAGGCAATTCCTAGAGGGAAAGGCTAACAGCAAAGGATATTCACTCCAATGTTAACACTGAGAGGGGAGAAATCCATGTTCAAGGGCTGGAACATTAGAATTAAAGGAGAAAAACATTGGTGATTTGGGCCAAAACCACTGAATCACCCTCAAGTTTGGGCCTGATCCCTCCTTGTTCTGGGAAAAGTGCTCCCAGCCGTTTTATTCCAGTGGGAATAAGCAGCCAAAGAGCAGAATCAGCCCCTTGTCAGGCTGTCAACGAGGCTCCTGATTCACCAGGTTTGCTGCTCTGGGCACCTGGAGGTGAATCAGGAGGTACAAGGCAAACTGGGACCCCTCCAGTTCAACCTCCAGTGGTTCAAAGGTAACACAGGACACGGGGGGGAACCCAATTTCCATCCTCTGACATCCAACCCCTGCCAGGTTGTCCTCAGCTGCTCTGCAGCTCATCACAGAGCCATTAAATTTGGAAAAGACCTCTCAGACCATCGAGTCCCGCCACAGTCACGCAGCATTTCTTGAGCTGCATCGCTGCAAACTGAAGGAAAATGAGGATTTCCAGCCCTGTCTGGCTGAGACTTTTCCAAAAGGGACCCTGCCCCAAGCTCGGGTATCTTCTGCCACAGCCAAAAGTGGGGAAAACCCCTGTTAGGACCTGGAAAAACCTAAAGGATGTGGGACTGCCACCTCCTCAGCAATGTGGATTTGCTCCAGCATCCCGGGCAAAAAAAAAGGCCAGCCCCGAGATAAAGGAGCTTGTTGACTTTTAACACCACCTGGGAGGGGAGGAAGCAAAGCAACAACCCCAGAGAGAAGGAGGAGGAAAACAAGAGCTTTACAGCCCGCCTTGAAAAGCCCTAAAAAACAACAGCAACAAAAACCGAGCGACATTCCTGGCTGCCCTCACACCTATTAGCTTAGGAAATGGTGCCCGGTCTCCGCTGGGACCTGACTGAGACCAAAGGCCAGAGGACCTGTTAGCAGGTACTTGAGAGAGGGGCTGGATGGGGCTGGAGGCGTGAGAAGCTCCCCCGATGGGGTCTCCTTAATGACCATATAAAAGGCTTTGGGAGAAGGGGGGGCGGCCGCCAGGGCAATCCCCAGCACAAAACTCCCTGCCCAGGGGAACCCACGGCGTTCCTGCATTTCTAAACCCCTCGGAGATGCTTTTTTTGGCCAGGCGGGGATGTGCGAGCGACACGGCAGGTCGGGCGATCCGCGCTTTGATGTTGGCGAGCATCGGGACATCGCGGGCAGCAGCTGGAGCGTCCCAGATGTGCAACCCCACATAAAGCCAACCCCATCCCACCCGTGCTGAGACATTGCTCCTGTTTTCCCCCAGACACTGGTGATTTTGGAAACGAGAGCCTGGCAAAGTTATTTTTCTCCATCCATCATCTTTGTTTTATTTATTTATTTTGCCTTTCTCTAAAGTTTGTGACGGTTTAACTGGTGGGGTTTGGTTTTCCTTCGATTCAGTTTGTAGGGGGGAAAAAGAAATAACCCGTGGATGATAAGAGGAAAATTGAACTGTTTCATTTCAGCAAAGGGAGAAGTGGCTTTTCAACATGACCTGATGTCATTTTCCTAATTAANTATAAGTTCCACATGTTTGCCCCTCCTTGCCCTTTCCCTGGATGCTTCAGTGCTGGAACTGTAAAGAAATTAATCTGCACAATCACATCCTTTAACTTTCAAATCCCTTGGTTTTGTTTCTGTAATAGATTCTCTGCAAGCAACAGGAAATTTAGAGGAGAAAAACAACAATAAAAAAAGAGAGAAACAACGAAAGCAACCAAAAATGGAAAAAGACAGCTCATGTTTCCNACTTCCAAATCCCTGGGTTTTGTTTCTATAGATTCTCTGCAAGCAACAGTCTCTTCTCAGGAAATCTAGAGGAGAAAAACAACAACAAAAAAAGAGAGAGAAACAATAAAAGCAACCAAAACTGAAAAAGGACAGCTCATGTCTCTAGTCACAACACGCAGGAAACATCCACTGGGGCTCTGATTTCAAAAGAAAGACGTGCTGCTCTCTAAGTCATTCCTACTCTCTGCCATGACAGCCTTAGCAATTATTTAAGCAACATCAGGATATTCCCCACTATAAATCACACCCTCCTGCTTTCCTGGCTGCCTCAATCATTCTGCCTTCCCCCAAAAACCACGGAAAGCTCTGGAGCTGCAGAGAATTCCCTGCAGGGGGAACACTGTCTTCATGCAGTGACCCAAGTGAGGGGATTCTTTCCTGGGTCCAAACCCCTGCAGAGCCCTTCCACCCTCTCTGTTTGAGCCTTACCAGCCTCACCTGGTCATCATTCAGCCTTTCTGAGCTGAGGAAGCGATGCCAGATCCAGCTTTTAAAATCAACTGGTGGCAAATGACTCAGCCAAGGTCATCCAAAAATCCTGTGCTGCAAGAACCTCTTCCCTTCTCTCACCCACTTGCAGTGGCCCAACCTCAGAGCCATCCTTTACCTGCCTTTCTCAGTAATTAATTGGCTGTTGCTTGGCATTTTTAAGCATTAATTGTTTCAAATTGCTGTGGAAGGACCTAGAAAAGGAACTGTCCACGTGGCTGACGGCCAATGGGTACTGAGATGTTGTGGGTCTTTGAAGAAAAGTGAAACATGGAAAAGCATCTTCCATGAAGCTTTTTAAAAAGGCCAGTTTATTACAGAAAACAGGGGACTCTCCCAAATTCCCAAGAGAAGCCACACTTTTCCCACTTAATCCTTCTGCACAGTCTCATCGAGGCACCCCAAGAGAAGAACAGAGCCCTGATCCACTCAGGTACAGAAACAGCCTTTGTAGACATGTCTTTGATGTTCCTTTTCTTCCCAAGACAGCTGGAGGTTCAAAGCATTTATCAAAAAGCCAATGGAATTCCATCACCATGTAGATTTATACTTTAAACAAACAAACAAACAAACATTTTGATGGGAGTTGCTGGGATAGCTTAATACAACCTTTCTTTCCTGCTTGAAACCCCAAGGATGAATTGTATCCTACTGGTAAAAGGGCAAAAGGCAGCACCAAGTTTGGAAAAATCTTCCCTTGGAAAGCTCTGCACTGCAGAAACAGGGATTAGATGGCTGTTTTGCAGGAGATTCCCTGTCCTTTGGGAAATTGTTGTAGGAAAACCTCTCTTAGATGTGTCCACAATCATGTTGGCAAAGCCATTCCAGCTGTCTCAGCCTGGAGGGGTTTAAACTCTTGAGCTGAAGTTCCCACACCTGAATTTCAAATTCTGAGTTCCCACTGCCCAGAAAAACACATTCCAGCCAACCTGCTGGAAGGAATAATCCCCCTAATCATGGCAGAACAGAACTTTGCTGAGATGGAGACCTGCATCTCCCCATGGGAGAGGTGCAGAAGTCAGTGCTGAGACTGAAACACCCAGCTCTGGTTTTATTCCTGTTCCAACAGTCCTGATGCCTCATCCAAGACCAGATCATTCCAGGCACGCACCAACTCCTGCTTTGCATGGATTTATTTCACTGTTGGTGGGTGTAGAGGAGGGCTCAGCATGGTTTGGTGGGTTAGAGAAAGGAAAATGCAGTTCAGAAGGGCTGTGACAAACATTTAATCTGCTTTCCAGCACAGCACGAGCCAAAAGATTCCCCTTCCAACAGGCTGTGACCTCAGGTTTTGCTTCAGCATCTTCTGCCTCCCTGTTTTAGTGGCATCCCAAACATCACCCGTTTAAATTTTGGGCATTTATCAGAGCCAACAAGGCTTTCCTGGGCTGCTGAAGTCAAATATCTGGGTTGAGCCTTATTTCTAGTGGATTTATCCATATTTTCATCTGCCACTGCTTGTTTTTTGGGCACTGCTCCAGCAGATTGGAGAGCCTTTGTGCAGGCAGCTCTCAGTCCCCAGGGAGAATCCTGTGAAGGAACTTTGTACACCCTCCTTTGGAAAATCCATGGGTGTTCTGCCAGGGAAGAATGAAGAAAGGAGGTGGTTTGGGGGATGGAACCATCACCCCCAAGGACAATGGCCACAACACTGGCAATGCTGCTCAGCTTTACGAGACAGGAGAACCAACCTCCTCCCTGCTGAGCCCAACCAAATGAAGCTGTCCAAGCTGCTGCCTCCAGCTGACATTTCCTGGGCACAGTTTCCCATTTCTGACCCCAAAAAAAGCCCCACTTAGTAACAGGACTCGCTGTTTCCCTCCTGTTTTGCAGCTCCTCATCAAACAGATCCACAATCGGTCAGAGCAAAAGTCAGTCGGTGGATTTTCCAAAAGGACGGGGAAAAAAAGTCCCCAGCCCATAAATAAATAAAGGAGGAAGTATAAAAGGCAAGGCCTTCTCAAAGCAATGGCTTGCAGCTAAGTATTTTCAGTCACCTCTAGTGACCAGACAGGTTATTCAGAGTAATTCCAGCCCTGGAGATGACATTTGACATGACATGAACATGGGATGTATCATTTAGGTCACTGTGCTGAAGCACAAGACACCCCCCTCTCTTCCTCTTCCTCCCCTCCTCTGTGCCCCTCAGGGAATCTAAAAGTTCAGGGTCTTTTAAGCTGAATTCCCCACACAAGAGTTCAGCACCTTTCAACCTTTCCAGACCTATTACAGGAAGAAAGCAGGGTGGAAGGAGTGTGGAGGGCAGGAGGGAGGGTCAGGGGGTTGTTATTTACAGGCAGGTTTGGAAGCTGAAATGAAAAGAAGCTTTTTGCTTTGGGAAGGGAGATAGAAGTCACTAGATGGGTTCATCTCCAGGGCCAGTGGCAGAGTACAGGTTCCTTCTAAAAGCCTTATGATTGCACCTTTAATTCTGCAATAATCCCTGCATAATGAAGAGATAAAGGTGGCAAAGTGGGATGTACCATCACAGGACACCAGGGCACAGGTTTAAAACTAAAAACAAAGAGATCAGGGATAAAAAGCAGCACAATCTACCCAGCCATGATCAGCTGAGTCACTCCTTTAGTTGTTTTGGGGGTTGGTCTGGGCTGGTCTGGCACTGAACAGCAGGTTGGGATGGGCAGGTGGTAGTCAAGCCCCAAACAAAGCCCTGCCATAGGAGGATCATCCATCCATGAGGTTCAGTTCCCCAATGAAAATCCTCTGCTATTCATATTTTTCACTATTATCTTTCCCTGCACACTTTTATCTAGTTCTCTAACCCCCCTCAGCCCAGAGAAATGTATAAAATTATCAGTATATGAAGGATATGGTTCTGAGTGGGGTCAAATCACAGAACCACCTTTCCCACGCAGGGAAACAGTGGAATCACCATCCCTGGAAATGTTCAAAAAATGTGTGGTTGTGGCACTTGGGGACGTGGTTTAGTGGTGGCTTTGGCAGGGCTGGATTAACCATTGGGCTTGATGATCTTAGAGACCTTTTTTAATCATAATGATTCTATGATTCTCTGAAATAAGGACAGTGATCAGAAGCTGCAGATGGGACATTATGATGGGCAAACATCCCTTTGTACCACCAGGAAAAGTTTTCCAGCCCTATCTGTGGTTATATTTGCAGTGAGCAGAGTCAAAATGATGGGGGCTGGAGCTGGAAGGGAGGTGAAGATGTTGCTCAGTCTATTGCCCATGTGGTGTTTGTGTCACCTCCATGGCATGGAATGTCTGCCTAGGACTGGTTGGGAGCCAGGAGAGGTGACAGTGATGGATTGGCCAGGAGCAGGGACCAGGATAGACCTCTTGGGTGGTGTGTCCTGGGGGGGGAAACAAGTCAGGGTCTTCAAAAACCTGTTCAAGCATGACTGCATCCTACAATATTGGAGGTGGAGCCAGGAGGGGGTCCATGGTGGGCTTGTTGCTCCCCACTATGCAAAAACAATGCTCCTGGGATGTCCCTTCTGGCTGTGAATTACTTCTAAAGTTCCCTCTTGCATGCCTGAGACCAGAAGAAAAGAACAGGCACACTACGTATTTCTGGAAAGTTGGATACTCTTGATGCAACCAGTCCAGAGTGATGTTTCTAAGAGGTCTCTTCACCTTGTCAGAGACCAACAAGGTCTGAGCAGGTGGTGGTGGTAGACGTGGTCCATACATATGTACATTGCACCTCAGAGAGGGTCCCACTCGAGGGACAGGTGTCTCCATCAGTGTCCTTCTTCACAGGGTTTCTCCAGCTCCACAGGGCTTAAAGCAGAAAACATTATCCTGTTATCTCTGTGGATATCCCTCACCCTGCTGGGTTCAATCCTCCCACAGAGCCAGCTGTAGGACACAGCTCTCCAGTAACTGATTCCCAAGATCTCCAAGCTGCAGCTTCCTTAAAATCCAGAACATGCCCTAATCCAGGGTATTATGTGTCCTCTAGTTCAGCTACACAAGCTGTTTTCACACCTGCCCTGCACGTGTGTCCAGTGTCACAAATACCAATATTCAGAGCTCCTTCCCTAAAGCTTCAGGCCTTGTTTGGGCTATTTGGATCCCAAGCTCCTTGTTCCCGTTGGGTTGCTATTTTTAGCACTCCAAATTGCTGGATTACTTTACATTTCAGCCCATCCAACTCTGTATTATGCTGCGTCCTCCAGCCCTGAGCGCTCTCAGGAGCAGCCTAGATGGTGGCAATCAACTTTGAGCCTGGATAGAGACTCAAATCCTGGGTACTCAAGTCATGGACCACGACTGGAGGCCACCTCGTGACCTTACAGTTCCATAGCAGCATCAGTGGACAGTGGACATCTTGGAATGTTAACCAACACCAGCAATGGACAGCATGTTTTGGAGGGGATCATCTCCAAGTTTGCCAAAAGTTGGCAATTAATTAAAATAATCCATGGTTGTTCAGCTGTGATTTAGGATTTAATAGTGACAACAGGTCACATTGGCGTCATTCACAGGCAATTAGGAAGAATTAATCAAAGTGTATCATCCCATGTGAAGGTCAGGGAAGCATCCTTAGAGATGTCTCCTAACAATTGGATGTAAAAGGAGGGGAAGGAATCTCATTTAGCATGAAAGACAGGTAAAATCATTCAGTAGCAAAATTTTTGGGACAGCAAGTCTCTCTTGCAAGACATTTGTTAGTTTGGGGCTTAACCCAAAATTTTTCTTCTCTGTCCTAGATGTATCCTCACCCTTTGCCTTTTTCTGTCCCCACTGTTTCCAAGGCCCATCAGAGCAAAGTACAGAGTGATTCCTCTCCTTTCTTCCAGAAAGCCTTGGGAAAAAAAGGAGTTCTCAAGGTTAGGTGGGAAAAACTACAAAAAATATACATATATAACAAATAAACCTGATCTTTCAGTGATGTGCTTCTCATGCTCCGTGTCAGGAACAGACTCAGCATCCTTTGGATGTCATTCCTTGCGTACCAAAAATTTGTGTTTTCCCATAATCACTTCACCTGCACTTTCTACATAAAGGACAGAAACCTGATGCTGGTCATGTCACCTTCACATCTCACATTTCATATCTGTTCTCTCTGCTCCCTTTGAGACCAAGGACAGTTTTCCTCCACGACCTCCCACACCAGTGTTTATTCCAGTCTCTTTTTCCAAAGCCCACTCAGACCCTTGGGAGGCTTTTTGCTGACCACTGGAGTTTGCAGCCCACCAGGGACACCTGTGTGGAGTTCAAAAAGCTGCAGTATGGAAGAGTTTAGAAAATAAAAAAGAAATAATGAAGCATTTCTCTCCCAGCCCCCCAGCCCACCTTGTCCCAACCCATCTGCTGGCTATAAAAGAGCATTCGTAATCTAATTAATCTCCCCATTGCCTGTCACGGCTGGAAGGCAATTTTGAAAGACTATCGCCTTGTGTTTTACCTCCTCTCCAAAGTTAATCTCCTCAAAGCAAAGGGACTTCCCACTCCCCCCGAGCCCCACAGCCCTTAATTTGCCTTCTTAACCAGTTGCTGGTGAATGTGGCCTGGTGGCTGGGTGGAAGAATGTGTCAGAGGGAGGTGTCCCCTCCTCCTCTGCCCTACAAAACATAGACTTGTGAGAGGAGATGCTGCCCAACCAGCACCTCTCCCACCACAGAAGGACCTCAGCTCCCCAGCCTCACTCTGTGGTCAACCAATTATCCCATCTCTTCCATCATCCAGATCTTTTTCTATGTCCTTTTTTTATTTTTTTAATTTTTTGGGGGGGTGAAGATAAAAGATGTCACGTGCTTGGAGAGAAGAAAGAGCCTCCAGTCCATCTCCACCTTGTCAATTATAAACAAGGGGCTGGGGAGGGTTGCACACTGTTATTGACCTAAACACTTTGGAAAGGTCATCTTCAAGGTCTGAGCCTTCCCTCTGCCACTCCAAGCTCACCTGGGCCCATTAAGGAGGAATTCCTGGTCCGTCCTGTGTTTCATTTTGGGCCCACTGGCACTTCTGAGGGCTCATAGACAAGGTGGGGAGGGAGGAGGTGGGATGGGGAAAATGAGGACAGGTGAGGGGAAAGAGAAGTCATTGAGAGACTTCAAAGCAGAACAAAGACCCACCCAGATGTGAATAATTGCTAGGTCAGCACGTTAATCACAGGCAAGGGCTACGCTGCAAGACATCCCTGGTCCCTTCACGGGGGCAAGAAGGGGAGGAGGGACTGGAGAAAGAGAGAGAGATATAGAAACAAGGCTTTGATACAGCAGAGAACAAGCCTGAGAAATACATTTCCAGGTGATTATGTGAATAATGAGCCAACCCCTGTTTTATTAAGGGCACAGGGAGCCTGTAATTGCAGCTGGGAGGGCAGCGATGGAGGCACCAGGCTCTCCACAGCCCAACCAAAGCCCCATCTCACCACCTGACAGAGCATTTCCTGCCGTGTCCACCACAATATCTGGGCTTTCAGATCTCAGCGTGGTGGGAGGGAACCATTAGGGTTTTGTTCTTGTGCCTTTGATTGAATTATGACTCCAACAGCCTCTAACCAAAGGTTGAGAAGATACTGGCTTGTCATCTTTGCCTTCTTTTTCCCGCAGTCTTGTGTTCCTGTGCCACAACACCAGCTGTGTTTATCTCTTTCTTCTAAATCAGGCCACAGGGTTTCACTGGCTACAGACAACACACCTTCCCACGTGGCTTTTTGCTGTGTAAATAAACATGCAGCATCTAAACAGCTTGGGGTGATGCCCTCTTGCTGACATCTGCATGTTCAATTAATATAAAAGAAGTTTCTTATTGCAATTGCAGTATCATTTCAGGGCAGCAGCTGGTCTCTCTGCCGTCCTATGATAATTTTTAAACTGATGTTTCTTGGGAAAAAAATCCTATTTTTATCAAATATTTTTATCGTGGTATCCAGCCCCTTTCCCAAATTAGATGGTGTGGTTTATGCAGGGTGTGTGCTTTCCTCCACAGATGTGGTTGGTGGGGTATTTTGGTTTCTAGGGTTGTGTCCCTGCTGGTTTTGGTGAAGGTGCTGCACAGGGTCAGTGTTAGGGAGGACACAGGAGGGAAGAAGTGGCTCTGCCTGCAGAGCAGGTGACACTCCTGTCTGCAGAACAATCTCAATCCAGGGTCCTGCAACCTTCTCCTGATGGCAGAGCATCCCCTCAGGGTGTGAAATGCCATTTGTTCATCCTCCCCATCAATCCCCTTCCAGCCACCACCTCCAGCTCCTCTGCCAGGATCTACCATTCCTAATTTTGGGAAGTTTGGACATGGTCATTCCGTTATCAGATCCTTCTTGGAAGTTCTCTGCTCTCGCTGGGACCTCAAAACCAGCAGAAAAACTTACAGAGAGACCACAGTGCAGACCTCAGACCTCTGATCCACAAAAACCAGTCAAGGCAGGTGTTTGGGTTGGTAAAGGAAGGGCAAAGACTCCTCTTGAAGTGATTCTTTAATGTAACTTGTGAGATAATCTGAGATATTGGTAGGGAATGAAAACACTGGGTAGCCACAAAGTCTTGAGTGAAGAATAATTAGAAAAGAGAGGAGTTCCTTCTCTAAAAATTCTTTCTTGAGTAAGAAAGGTGTAAGCAACCAGAGCTAATGGTTTATTTTTGGACATCCAATTTTCAGTAGGATGGAGACAAGCTGGGAAAAGGTAGAGAGAGGAAAATTCTAAGGTACTTGGGAAAAATTGATGAAGAAGCTTAGAAGATATTTGCTGCTCTGGAAAAGAGGAGGCTGGAAATGAGAAACAAAGACCCTCACTCAGCAGAGCTTTTAAGAACAAGTGTCTGTCCAAAACACTTCTACTTTTGATGGAAGGCAGCCCTGGATAAACAATTTTTTCACCCATAAAGTCTCTTATGGTTCTCAGTCATGTCATTTCCGTGTCCAAGAGCTTTGTAGGATCTCCACAGGACCATGAATAACATGATGCCTGCGCAGATAAACAGCCCAAATATCATGTCATACCTAAAAATAAGTGTTGGAAAAGTAGAAGGCCTCAAACTACATGAGGAGAAGAGCTCAGGTCTCAGTGGGAGGAAGGTCTGAAACAACATTGCAGCTCCTCCATGAGTCCAAACCATAAGGACAATCAAAAAGCTGTGATTTCAGGCTGAGGAGAATAATGAGGAAAGGACACCATGGGCATTGAGTCTCCACAGGGCTCAGTACCATGATCTTCTCACATGAGGCTTCCTCTCTTCTTTGCAAAGAGTCTCTTGCTCAGCTGTCAGAACCAGGGTGGATTCATGTCTTCCCCTTCCATTCCACCTCTTGGTTAACTGGGAAGAGTTCTCCACCCCAGAGAATGCAATAACCTGGCTCTGTGGCTGAGCCTGCAGAGATGGTGCCGTGCCAGTCGTGGCTCAGAGGTGCAATTTGGCTTTGGCACTGCCACTGCCTCATAAACACCTCTTTGGCTTGGTGTGGGTCTCCAAATTAGTGTTTATAGCCATGCAGAGAGCAAGTTGTTTGCGTAAGTAATCCCAGGGCAAAACTTGTCTTCTCAGCCAAAAAAAATAAAGGAAAATTACTCCACTGGGTCTGCTGATTTGCTGCACCACACAAGGGACATTGGGGCCACCAGTTCTCCCATGGCACATCCCAAGGGAGAATCCACTGCTCCCATCAACTGGACTTAAGGAAGATTTAAGATTTAAGGATTTCTGGACTTAAGGAAGATATTTCATCTTCTAGGATGGTGATCTGTGGATTGCAGGTGCCTGGGAATAGTGTAATGATACAGAGCTGAACAAGTTTGATGTTCAAGCTCGCCCAAGGCAGCAGGGATGGGATTCCACTCAGCTCCCTTCAGATGGGAGCTGCTCACACAGGAATCCTCCCAGGGTCAACAGGGAGGAATCAGCACCATCAGAGAATAAATGATCTCATTTATTTTATCTGGGCAGATAAACCCTCACCAGAGAACTGTGCAACTAGAAATCCAGGAACGTGGAAGTGCTGATTGAATGATCAGGGGACAGAGTGACAAAATTTGGGATCCACTGATCTGTAGCAGAGCTGTTCAAGCAAAAGTCTTGCACTAAGACTTGTGTTCATGTCTTCCTTGAGCAGGTCTCAGCTCCCTGAGTCCTGTGAAGATGACAACTTCACTGATTAAAGCCAAGCTGCTGCCCTTTGTTGGTTGAAGTGTCATTTTGGGAGCAATGAGACCCCAAGGAAAGTGCAATTTTGCCCCAAATAGGCTGTTCCTTTCTAATTTTCTTTATTTCCCCCTGCACGGAGTGGACGATGTTGCCGTTTGCAAGTGTGAAAAGAGTTCCCTGGCAATTCATGGGATGTCTCCATGTCCCTGGTCCTGCTGCACTGGAGGGTAATGCTGTGTCCTTCCTCCCCCCCTCTTCATCATCCTCATCACAAGCTCTTTAAGGTAAGAACTGCCCCTCTTCATCTCCAAAATTATCAGTACAAAAAGAAAGACATGGATTTGAGGATAATTCATGTTTGGATGAATTTTTGGAATGGCCCCTGGCACTGATCAGTCCTGCACAGTGGCTGCCTCAGCTCAGGAGGGTGGTTTGGATTCAGCTACACCATTTTCAGGGGAAAGGGAGTTTTGGTGCCAGCCAGGTTGTGCCAGCTGGGCTGAAGATCAGCCCTTGGCACAAAGGCAGAGTTTATGCTCCTGCCTGAAACCAAGCACAGGGGAGGCTTCATTTCATTAAAGACTATAAAACAAACGTTTCAAATGGCAACATAAATATTTACCCTCTCAGCTTCCAGTCCCCTGTGGCAGTGGTGGTACCTTTGTCCACCACCTGCTTGCTCAGTTGTGTTCCAATATCAACACAGCATTTCTCAGGAATATTTCTCATTTTGGGGGGTTTCAGGAGATTGGCAGAGATGGAGAAACCAAGCATGGAACTATAAAAGCCCCCACTGCCCTCCATGTATCTCTTTCAGGGCTCACCAACTCAGGTTGGTGAATTTTGAATGAAATGAAGGCTTTGGCTGGACAAGAAGATTTCACTAATAGAGCAGATACCAAATTGAGTGCTGGGATTATGTTTGTGAGCTGGAAGTAAATGTCCCACTATGAGAGAAAAAAAACCCAACAAACTATTTCTGCCTTCAATGAGAGAGTTGCTTGTTCAGCTCCAGTGGTTTGTTCTGAGCATGGAGATCCCGACATTGGAGTGTTCTGTGGCTCCTCTTCTTCTCAGGAAGGATTGTTATGGGTCAGATGGCAGAGAAAACCATCCCACTCTTGCACCTTACAAACCAGTGCAGGCTAAGACTCCATTTCACTTGAATAAAAGACTGGGAATCGTTACCAGCAGGAGAAATTACAGATTAAGAGAGGAGAGTTCATTGGTAAAGGCCAGTCAAGGTAACTCAACCCAACCTGTGTGTTTCTTTATTCTTGTCCTAAAGGGAAGTCAAGGGGAATCTCAGGAAAGCTGTGGAATAAGATAATATTGAGAGTGTTTCTGAGTTTGGGTGTGATTTAGGACAAGGTAGAAATGCTGCTTTTTTCTGATTGAGTTTTGATGCTCTCCCATCTTTTGCTGCAGCAAGTCACTGTTTTATTAAAGCAACAAGTCCAGTGAACACCTCTGCACTTTTTTCTTTGCCATCCAAATGAAATATCCAGCAGTGTGGGCTGCAGTGTCATAGAATCACAGAATATCCTAAACTGGAAGAGTAATAATCCACAGATTCTATAGGATTATTTTGTTTTTATTCTTCCTGGAGCTCTAAACGTTCCTAGAGGCACAGACAATCCTGCTCAGAGGAACTTGGAGAAATCTACTCCATCTCTATGCCCTAAGCAAAATTAACTCTATCTTAAATATAACATCCCTTCCAGGATGTCCCTAATTGGCTTGCTCTTATCACAGTCATTCAGCTGCTGAAGTACAGCTTGAATAGGGGTATTTTTTGCTGTCAGGGAGGAGATATGATTCATCACAATGAATTATAGATTTGTGCAATTAATTACCCTCTCAGAAACTTCTAATTTCTGTGACTTCACTTTGTCTACTCATCACATCCCTCCTTGGAGAACGTAGAGCTGCATCCCAATCTCTAAGAACCTTCAGCTCATAAATGGGAAGAAGGGAATTGCAGAAGGATATGAGCTTTTTCTTTCCAAATGGGATGAAATGAAAATTCTGTGACTGTAGTTTTCCATCTGTCCTGGAGATGTTTTAGTTTTAAAGCCTGACAGTTCACAGCCCATAAAACCCATCCAATACAGATGCCAGCAATTCTTGTCTTCAATTTTTACATGTGGGGTTGAAGTTTAGTTAAATTGCCCCTTTCTCTGCTCAAGGGTTGGGCAGAATTCCATAAAAAATCCTGCTTGGAGGCATCATTTCCATGGGACGTATTTCTTGAGGTGTGGGAGAGAAAGATCTGACCCTTGGGAGGGTCACAAGGTGGGAGGAGCATCAATTCCTGCAGAAAGCTGCTAGACCCACTCAGCCCAGAGTAAGGTAAGGTCCAGGTATAAAATGAACAGAAATTTATTGCTCCTTTGCATTTTGCTTGTGGGGATAAAATAAAAATTAGCAAGGGTGTTAGAAAGATAGAGAGAAAATTTACTCTTGACTTACAGATAGTTTAAAACAGAGAAAATAGAGCTAATAATAAAGTAATAGAGCTAATAATAAGCTATCTGCTCTGCCCCAGGTTTTCCTCCATCAATTTTCAGAGGTCCCTCTGAGTGACATTTACCACTTACCATGTTCTACCTAAAACCAAATCTGACCATCTCAAAGCCTCTCAAGCACATTTTCCTTCCCATTGCTTCAGTCCCCCCTTCTTGAGTTTGAATATTTATCACAGTAAACAATTTTCCCTGTTTATTGTGAAATGGAAGTGTTGGGCCCACAATGCCAGGGAGAGTTTTGATCAGGTCGTATTCAAAAAATTCCCATCTTTGGTCATAAATTCATAGAACAACTGAGGTTAGAAGAGACAGAGTTGGCCATTTGACATATCCTGCTGATCTAAGAGGTGGAGACACTCAGTCAGTTGAGAAATATATTTGAAATCTTCCCCTGGAGCCAGCATGGATGGGAGAGAAGATCAAGATAAGGACATTTATCTCCTCAGACCGAGACTGAAGCTGTCAGTGATCACACAGCACAGATATTTAGCTGGTGTTGTGCTTTGCAGGAGGAATTTGCATTTCCACAGCCTCTTTCCCTCGAGGTTCTCAGAGCTCCAGGTTAACCCTGAGCAGAGGTTTCCAGCAGCATCTGGGGTGAAAGTGGGGATCTTCCCCGTGCAGAAGAAAAGATGGTGCCAATGTGGCACTGCATGTCTTCAAACACAACTCATTCCTCATGAGAGCAATTCCAGTCTTGATTAACAAGACCTCCAATCTTCTCATACCTTCTCATGTCACCTTCTACTTACACTTCAAGGAAAGGTACCCTTGTCCTTGAGGGGAAAATACCCTGTATCCTACAGTCCTGCTCTAGGATTGGGAGCTGGGTTTGGGATTCACCTACTTTTCCAAAATGTTCAGTCTTATCTGGTCATCCAGGGCTCAGCTCACCTGAGATGCCTTTGGATCCCTCCTGGTATCCAGCAGGTTCAGCAGTGGGGGGGTCTCTAATACATATTCCATGGCTGCCAATATTTCTGGCTGTTGTCAAGACTCCAAGACATCTCAAAGGGCTGTAAATGCTCATTTTGGACAAATGAATCTGGCCCCAGACCCTGTGATCAGGGGGAAAATATTCATACACCAATAAAGGATGAAGTTAATTGTTGAATCATTGAATCATAGAATGGTTTGGGTTGGAAAGGACCTTTAAAGTCATCTTGTCCAATCCCCTTGTCATGAGCAGGGACATCTTCAACAGATCAGGCTGCTCAGATCCCCATCCAACCTGACCTTGAATGTTTTCAAGAATGGAGAATCCCTCACCTCTCTGGGCAATAAAAACCTTCTTCCTTACACCCAAAATCCCCTTCTGGAGGTACTGCCTTGTCTCCATTGACTGTGGACCTGGCTGGAACAACCAGCCTAGCCAAAAAACCCCTAATTTTCAAGGGTGCTGAACTCACTTCCACCTTCCAAAGATACCCGCCTCTAGGAGTGGCATCTGCCTGGGTTAGGACTGGAACCACGAGCATCTCGTTGCTGCTGCTGCTCTGCAAACTTACTTTGGGGTATCTGCATGTCCCATCACGTTCCCCTTTCCCCGAGGGGCACCAACACCTCCTTTCTTGTCTCCTGTGCCTGTTTGGCCCTGGAGCTCTGCAGGGCAGGGGCTCTCCTTGGGTGCAGAGCTGCTCACCCCGTGGAATTGGCATCCCAGTGGAGCCTGTGACTCCAGAGAGTAAATAATAATAACATGCATTAGCTGCTAAGTAGGGGAATTAGGGGCTGGCTTATGTGCGGGGTGTAATGATATCCTCGTGCTTAATGCAACTGGATCCTTCCATTATTAAAGCAGCAGGAGAACTGATGTTTGATCTACAGGGCTAATTCTAGTTTTTGGAGACATCAAACAGCTGCTTCTTTTTTTTTTAACTTGCCTTTTTTTTTCTTTTTATTCCCTTGGCAAATGCGCATGCTATAAGCAAATCTGAAATTACCAGGTTCACAAGTTGAGTTTCATGCAGAGAAATGTTTACTTTGATGCCAGAGAACCTGGCTCGTTTCCATTTACAGTAAATGAGGAAGAAAATTGATTTGCAGCAGCAGGAGGGGTGTCAAACCTTTATTGCTGCTCGGGACATGTATGCACTGCTAACCAGGAAGATAATTAACCTAAATTAACCTACTGCCTTGAGATGAGTCATAGTTTGGGGAGGGGGGAAGGTGGGAAGCGGGGGTGGAGAGGGTGTAGGGAGGAGTGTAGTGCTCTAGAGCTGTATGGACACGTCCTGTGCATTTCCAAGCAAAAATAATGGGCCCGTGTAGCAACTGATTAAGATTGAAATGGAAATTCTCGATGGGCATTTTTACCTCGTGAAGGGAGGAATAAAAAAAACCAAAAACACGCTGTTGTTTAAATCAGGGCTGGACTGAAAATTGCATAAGTTGTGCCTGTAAAGTGGGGCAGAAAGGTGCATTTCCAGGTGCTGCTGAGCCAGGAAAAAGCAAGTTCGTGTCTTTGACCAGCCATGAACACTTCAACAAGGATGGAAAGCTGTGACTGCCGCTTGAGAAGGGGTTTGGTGCTTTGGTTGACCAGCTGTGTTCATCTTTGGATGAAAAGGTTGTCCATTTCCTCCAGAAATGCTGTCTCTGGGACATGTTTTGGGCATCTCTAAGAGCTCTTGTTGAAGGTCACAGCAGACCTGCCAAGTGTGGGACTCTCCTCCAAACTGGGTGGATGAGGTGGTTCCCAGGTGGATGTCGAGGCTGCTGTTATCCACCTGCCCAATTAATGCCATTTGGATTTCATGATTAATTTGAAATAAATAGCCATACAACCATTGTGAGGAGTCATCGGGCAGTTATGGGTGGTGGAGGGAGAAAACTGGCTCTGTTTCAGTTTGAAGTAGTGGTCAGGGAAAATTCATCATAAAGAGCCAAAAATCCAGGTCCTTCTTTTAGTGATGTTTGAATGTTCTAGATTCACAAGGTCCAGAAGCCAAGTGCTCCATTTCCAAGGAAATTAATCACCCAAAGTGACCTCTTATCACAGAATCATTGGAAAAGACCTCTGAGATGCCCAAAACCTGCTCCATGATCACTCCAAGCTCCTCCAGGATGAGCAGGTGGGTCTGAAACCTCCCATCCCATGTCCCCAAGTGCCACATCCACAGGTCTTAAATCCCTTCAGGGACGGGGACTCCACCACTTTCCTGGGAAAACGTGAGGTGCTACTCAAAGCCAAACTGGATTTCTGTTATTTAGGGGGTTTCTTTGTTGGGATCCACAGGGATTCAGATGCCCAAATGCCTTTGACAGAGGAAATCTGTAGGAAATCAGAATCCCAGGCTGGAGGCAGAAAACCCTTCACTGTGGCCCAGAGTCAGCCAAAGAAGGTTGTCCTGGCTCCACAAGGGTGATGATGTCCCACGGGGACAGCTCTGGATCTGTCCCCCAACACACACCCCCAAAGACACCCCACATCCACCAGAGTCCATCTCAACTCCCCCTCTCCCAGCTGGGAGTGCAACCTTCATTTCAATAAAGCTCATCACCAGTTAAACCTCATTCCCCACGGGCATTTCACATCCCAAGAAAATTCCTCTCCCTTTGTGGCAAAATCCAGGGTACTGGGGAGAAAACCCTCATTTCTGGGAAATTAAAAATAGGCCAAAGACATATAAGATGAAAGAAGGGCAGGCAAAGCTGCTCTAAAAGCCTTTCTGCTCAGCCTGGACCTCACAGGAGGTCTCAGCTCCCACCTGAAGGACAAGTGGCCTGTGTGGATCCTGTGTGTGACCCATCCCATCCTTCCAGCAGTGCAGACCATCCATCCATCCTTCCATCCATCCATCCATCCATCCTTCATGAGGAAGGGGTGAGGATGCAGACACTGTGGTGGTGAGGAGTGGGTCAGTATTTCAACACGAGCAGCAGCCAAGCCCCCATTTCTCTGGTGGCTTTGCCCCACCATGTGTGAAGTAGGAGAAGTTATTAGTGAGGCAACACAGTCTTGAATCATCCCAGGTGGTCTTGGGGCAGAATTTACGCTGATTTTAAAAAAAGTTTCTTGGGGAAGCGGGAGAACATCTGAAAAAGACAAGCCTTGTTGTTTTGGGGTTTTTTTTTTAAGTAGGTGTTTCTTGCCTTTAAAAATCATTAAATATTAAGTCATTAAAGTCATCCAAGGAGAGCTCAGAAGCAACACAAAGTGGCTCATCTTGGAGCCAAACACAGCATTCCACTCATCCCGAAGCAAAACGGTTTTGACGTTTTTTTGGTTCTCTGAACAATTTGGGGAGCCAGCGAAGCAAAAAAAGCAGCATTTGTGTGCACCACCCTCCACCTGCCCAGCACAAACACCGAGAGCTGAGGAACCTGAGGTTGTAGAAAGAATATCCTGCACCTCTGGCTCTCTCTGCCTGGCCAGCTGCATCCAAACCTGTTTGGCTCTCAGCAGGGATTTTAAACCACATAACCAACCCCTCCTTTACATCTTTAAAGTTTTAGGCCACTTTTGGCCAAATCCAGCAACAATTGAACAGTCCTGTTGCTGTAAGTCCATCCACATCCTGCTGGACCTGTGCAGGATCTGCAAGAAACGTGCTGCATTCGGAGCCCAAAACAGGGTCCCCCCTCCTCCAAAGACAAACAGGATTCCTTTTGAAGTCTGAATGTCTGTTCCTGGGCCAATAAAGTGCTTCATTTTCCCAGCAAGAAGGTAAAGGTGGTGAAAGGTGTTAGCAAGCACCTCCTTGCGAAGTGCAATTAGCAGCTGGGTGAAGGGGGAAGTGTTGGCAGAACAAGGGGAGGCGATGGCTGTGTCACCTCGCTTGGGATGGGCCAGATGGGCCAGGCAAGATCCCAAACATCAGGGCTGGAGACAGTCTGGCATCCCAGCCCCGGGCCACTGGAGCCCTAAAGGGAGGCAGGAGGGTTTCCTTACACCATATCTCATCCTTCTGGTGACAGGGCTGGATGGCTGAAAGGGAAGAGTTCAGCAAAGGAGATATTTGGCCTGGCTTAGAAAATTTGGGCCGTGATAACCTTCTCCAATGTCATGAGCTCTGTTGTTTGGCCCATCTCACCCAATCTCAGCTCCTGGCTAGGAAAAGACATCCCTCATAGGCAGTAAGACCTGTTGTTTTGGGTCTTTTTTGCCTCCTCTGTTGTCTCCAAAGGATGTGGCTGTGGAGGGAAACAGCTCAGCTTCAGAAATACAGGGGATGAGTTACCTATAAAGGGGGAAAGTGTGGCTACTGGAAGAAAAAGGACATGGAAATGTTGTTCTGCCAAAGATACTCCAGGCAATTTCCCTCAGGTAGCCCATGGTTTTCCGCAAAGAAAAGGGAAGGAGAGGGAAATGGAAGGGTCATGGAACTCCATAACGTAGTTTCTGGTGCCTAATCCTCCAAAAATAATCCCTACTTAGTTATCACAGGAGATTGTCAAGTTGACTGGTGGCAGACCCTGAGCAACAGACCCTTTTAGGACTGGCCCAGTTGCCTCCATCTGATCCCACCTCTGATGAAGCCACTGTCAAGCAAACAGGAGAAGCAAAGGACATCTATAGGACCAAACTTTAACCCCACATTTAAATCCACTGCAGAGGCATCTCAGCTCAGCCCACTGCCCCAAACACGATCACAGCTCTACAGTAACCCTTTTATCAGGCTATTGGCTGGGGAGTAAATGTCTTTTGGGGGACTCAGGCGGATCAAACACCCAAGAAGTTTGGGGTTTGCACATCTGGTTTTATCAACAGACAGTTCACTTGTACAAACACATCCAGTCCAAGGGCAAGGCAAACCCTTTTCAATATGAAGCCACTAAAAGACAAGGGAATAGGTTAAGGACTGGCTCGCAGCCAGTGAGGTTTGCAAAACAGTGGAATCTAATAAAAATAATTGAAATATTTAAAGGCAGTTGCTTCACTTTATAAAGAAGCACCTGCAATGATTACCCAAAACATTTGCAGGTGGAAAAAGGGCTGAGCACGTCATTGGTGTTAATATCATTTATGCTCAGAGGGCAAATTAGGCATTGTAATTGTGAGGAATCACTGGAGCTCTTTCAGTAATGGGATGAGTCTGATAATGAGGGATGATTCCTTCAGATTGCCCTCAGTGTGGAACACTGCAAAGCCAAGGCTTGGCTGTGTTAAAAACCTGCCATCCAGGTGAAAGGTGTTCTCTGCAGTCAGGGACTGTGCACCCAGGATCCTTTACCTGCTTCAGCCTGTTGCTGCCTTGAGAAAAGAGGGGCTTAATCCCCCCCAAAACCCCTGCAGCCAGTCCCTCAGCTGATACAGCTCAGCCCCTTTCCACTGGCTCCACTAGGGAGATGCTATTTCACGCCAGCTGAGCATTTGGCCTTTTGGATCTGGGTTTGGGTGCTGATTCATCACCTCCTAATGCCTGGCTGGGTCCCAGAGCACTGAGGTGTCACTTCAAAGCACAGCAAACAAAGGATGGAAATGCACAGGGAAAGGGTGATGTGCTTCCAAATCTTCATCTCCAAAAGGAGCCACACGAGCATTCGGGCCCCAGGCTCAGCATCAGCCTCTCACCAAACATTTCAGACGCAGAATCACAAGCTCTCTTTTAAAAATAAGTATATTTAAGAACACACACCCCATCCTTGCTGTCCTGCATTCCCAGTGGATGTAGCCAACCTTCTGCACCTGACCCATAGCCCACTCATCTCCGTGGAAAACACTCTATTGTCCATAAAATTTGCAGTGAGCACTATTAAAAATTATTTCAAGATTTGGCAAGTAGAAAGAATCATCCTCTGACTTTTCCTCAGAGTGGGATTGGGCAGTTTCTTGGCATTGAGGAATAAATGCACCAAAGGGCTTGGGGCACAGAAAATTTTAAGTTCAGTTTGTGGTATCCCAGAGCCAAATAATTTAGAAAAGAAAAATGGAAGAGAGAAGTCAGATGTTGTTCAACATCTCACTATCATTTTTTAAATCCTGTTCTGCACAACATGCCTCGGGTATTTTCCATCCCAGGGGAATGATGAGTGGGGGGGAAAATATTCCTTCACCTCAGGAGAACTTCAGCCTTAATAGAGGATTCATGAATTTAGAAAAGACGTTTCCTATAGAGGGTGGAGAAGATGTCATGCAGGCATCATCTGGGTAAAACCATCTGGCTTTTTCCTGGAAGTCCTCATGGACTCCTTTGGTGGACCATGAAGATCTGGGGAGTACCAGCAGTGGAGTCCAACTTATCTCACTGTAAAGGAAAAAAACCCTGAACCTCATCCTTAATTCCTGCTGTCTGAGCATCTGAAAACTAGATCATCCTGGAACTACATGGTCTACAAGGTCCCTTCCAATCCAAACCTTCCCACAACATTTGGAGGGGTAAATTGCCCTACAGGGAGCAAAACAAACATGAATTCCAACTTATTTTGACAACGTTGATCCCAGAACTTGAAGATTTCTTCCCAATTCTGGCAGTGGCTGATAGTCCTCCTCTACTGAAGAAGCAAATCACAAGATGCAACTTTCTTTGCAAGGAAGATGTTTCTGGGTCCTTTCAGTCCTTTAAGACTTACCACTATGGCAAGTGAGTCAAGAGCAGACGTGTCTAGCAGCAGATGTGTCCTTCATTTATTGGTTTATCTCATGGTGTGACTTTTGTTGTTGTCCTGTGCAGAGCCAGGAATTGGTCTTGAAGACCTTCCACCTCTGGGTTTTCCATGATTCCAACAAACAGAACTGAGCATTGCAGGACCCAGGAGCTGAAAGATAAAGCTCCCAGACTGGATTGCTCTCACATGATTAAATGTTGGGGATGTGGGTCCAAGCAAACCTCACCCTGCTGCCTTGATGGTCAGAGTGGATCATGCAAACAAAGTCTTTGGAACTATGGGATGCATTCCCTCCATCCCAAAGCAGATATCTAAAATTAAACAGGTGACTCACTAGATGAGCTGGGGATAGAAATAAAGTGTAAACTTTCAACCTGGAGTAGAATTCATTTATTAGCTAATGAGATAAACTCATTAAATCATAGAATGACAGAATGGTTTGAGTTGGAAGGGACCTTAAAGATTATCCAGTGCCACACCCCACCATGGGCAGGGACACCTTCCACTAGGCCAGGTTGCTCCAAGCCCTGTCCAACCTGGCCTTGGACACTTCCAGGGATCCAGGGGCAGCCACAGCTTCTCTGCCCAACCTGTACCAGGGCCTGCCCACCCTCCCAGGGAAGGATTTCTTCCCAATATCCCATCTAAACCCACTCCTTTTCAGTTTGAAATCATTCCTGTCTGTGCATACCCTTGTAAAACCAAGGCTGTTCCATGTTCCTTCAAACAGATTTTGGACTGGTATTTAAATCTTGCCCCTGGAATCACCACGTGGAGATCTCTGTCTCTTATGATGCCAGGGATGAGACCAGTTGATCATTTGTGCTGTTGCCCCTCAGTCTTTGGAGTGTAAGAATTTATTGTTTTATTCTTGAGTCTTTCAACTCAGAGTCTGTAATAGCCCAAAAAGTGCAATTTTGGTGGTGTTGGATTTGCAAAGATCAGCTGAGAACAAACCCCCTGTAAGGTTTCTTTTCCAAATTTATGCTCTTGTGTTCTGGATATGAGAGGAGACAGATGGTCCCAGTTCCTGCAGAAAATAAAAGTTTTCCATCAGGGTTTTCCAGCCCTGGAGAAGCCTGTTCTCAGGAGGCACTTCCCTAATTGCACAGTCAGCAAGCTGAGGCCTTTGGAGGAGTTTTGGATACCATCCCGTGCCTCTCACCTTGCACAGCCATGCCCAGTGCCCTCCAAAGCCTGCTGAAGCCTCCTGCTCCTGCAGCACCAAGGGCTGTTGGACCAGGTTCACAAACCTGAGCACCACGAAGGGAAAATACTCCCAATATCAGCATTCTCCTCTCACTTACACCCACTTTGCATCTTAAACACCGGTAAATGACTGCCCAGGGGAGCAGAGAATCAGACCCATCAATGTGGGTATGTTTCAGCAATCCAGACCCCAGGAATTTTGGAAGTTTACCAGCATTAAGCGTTATTAACGCATATTGAAAAATAGCTGGAAATCTCCCCGGCATTGTTAAAGAATCATTTAATTATTATTAACTGAGTCACGGGCAGGTTTATGAAACCGATACACTGAGTAACCGTAGACTCCAGACGACGAGATGCCTTTCTGCCAACATTTGTAATTAAACTGTGGCCCAAGGACAGGAGCCTGATGCATTCAGCAAGTGCCCTCTGCTGGACTCTGATCCCAGCTGGAATCTTCCCCATCCGTTCCACAAACTTCTCTGCCAGGCAGGATGCACCACGACATCCTTCCAACCAGCTGCCCTTTCCAGCCATCACCTCCCCTGAGATTTCTCAGTAAGAACAATTATTCAAGGGGGGGAAAAACCCCAGCAACTAATAAGTTATACCCCGAGCCACCACAGCTTGGTTAGGCTTGAATTGTGGGCGCGGCTCTGAGGTGGTTGCCCTTTCCTACCCCATTCCCACCAGCTCTCCTTGGTTACTGGGAAATGTCCATCCTCACCAGTTAGCTCACGATGACTAAAGCAGGTGGGGCACGGTGAGCAGATAGGATGTGCGAGAAACGAGAGCAATTAAATAACAGAGCTTTCAACACTCAGCTCCCAGGGCCTTTTTTAGCTAATTAAGAAAGCTGTGCATTCCCCTGAGGTGTTTCCAGCACTGTGAAGGTCAGATTTGCTGCTGACCATTCATAATGGTCCGTGCTGACCATTCATAATTCGCAATGCCAAGCCACAAGAGCTGGCTTAGAGAGCATTAGTCTTGCCTAACTGGGATGTATAACAGTCCCAGACCTCTAACAGGTCACCAGGAGTGCATTATTCTGCTGGTCACTGCCAAGTGACCCCGTGCTTTTTGCTCCATTCACATTTTCCAGCTCTGTCACCTGTTTTGGCCACCAGGTACTCGAGGCAGGCACCATCTCTCCTTAGGTCGACGTGTAGGACTTAGCACAGCAAGGCCTCTAGGCAAGCTTATAATGCAAACAGAGAGATTAGATCAAGTCTGGCCTCTCTCTCAACGCTGTAGGCAGCAGAAGAGTGTAGTGTTTGCCTCTTATCTGGAGTCTTGGGGCATTGGCCCAACATATTGACATAAACTCCTGCCAATGTCAGTTTGCACTAACTAAAACGGGTTATAAAATGTGTTGGCTCAGGAGCAAGATCAGAGTCCTGGTAAGGACAGAGCCAGAGCCAGGAACCTCCCAGGGAGAGGAAAGGACCATCCAAGTCAGTCACAGTTTTGGGACCCCCAAATGACCCTGGTGGCTGGGCAGGGTCTGTAACTCAGCAAGGATTCAAGGCAAAGATGTTCCTAGTGGGCTCGGGGTCCTGCAGACACCTGCAGAGCTGTTCAGAGACATATAAAAAGCAATTTCTGAAAGTCTTGTGGGGGATTCAACTCTTCGAGGGGGGAAAAAGAGAAATGTCAAAGCAGTCTCGACTGAAAAGCTGCATTTTCACGTTAAGAAATGTGACAAGAAAATGAGAGTGCAAGAAGTGCCTCAGTGGGTCAGGGCAGCAGGGAATGCAGCTCAGCAACCTGCCTGTGGCCAGGAGATGTTCTCCAGGGAGGCCACTTTGTGCAATTCTTGCCCTCATGTTGCCCCAGCACCCCCAGCCATGGCACAGGGATGCTGGAGGGTGAAACCTCTGCCTGCTCCTCCATCCATGGCTGAACCTGCTGTCCACGAGCTTGTCCAGCCCTTTTTTGGACCTGGTGATACTGAGGAACTCAAGGACCTTTGGTAACATCACGTTTCAGGAGTTCACCCCTGCTCTTTTTATTTTTAAGAGTTAAAATTCAAGAAGGTCATCCCCAGACTCAGACCCCCTGTGCAGGCTGTGCCCAAGGGTGGTGGGTGTCAGGGCTCCCACTGCAGCCCACGGTGCCAAATTAGATGCCCTCAGGCTGTCACTTAATCACAGAATACCCTGAGTTCAAAGGGACCCACAAGGATCATCATTCCAACTCCTGGCCCTGCCCAGACACCCCAAACAATCCCACCCTGTCCTTGCCCCGTTGTCCAAACCCTCCTGGAGCTCTGGCAGCTTTGGGGCTGTGCCCACTGCCCTGGGGAGCCTGGTCAGTGCCCCCCACCCTCTGGGGGAAGAACCTTTCCCTAATTATGGCTGCAAAGGGCACTGGAGTCCCCCAAGGTCTTGTGCCATGTGCTGGTCCTGCTCAGGGATCTGCAATCCCAAACATATCCACCATGTGAGCAGCTCAGCAGCACATCCCAGAGATCCCAGTGCAGCTCACCCACCTTTTCAGGTTGGCCAGGTTGCTCTGTGGGTTCCAGTGACCAGATCTCTCAGTTATCATGAGATCCCAGGCACAAGGTGAGATGGTGTAGACATTTAAATGTAGATGTCTAAGTTTGGTGCTCAAATCTACCAGGGCATGTATTTTCATCAGGAAATGTATGTTTAAAATTAAGCCAAAACTGAAATTTTTGGGTTTTGGACGCTGCTTTCTAAGTGAGAAGACTAAGCAAAGAACAGAGCACAATTCAGCTTGGAAGGGACTTCATCTCTCCTCCAACACCCTGCTCAAAGCAAGGCCGGCTGTGGGGTCAGACCTGGCTGCTTTAATGAATTAAACAGGAAATCTTGACCTAGAAAATCAAAAAACAAGATCCAGGGCTAAGAAACCTGCTTTGACTGCCCAGGTCCTGGCAAATATTTCATCCAGATGTGAGCAAAAGCTCTGGATATGCACACTGTAGCAACAGCAGATAACTGTCTACAACCACAGTGACAATTGTCCAGAGGTGAGACATGGAATGAAGGAGTCAGGAAACCTTCATAACCACACGAGAAGGAAGAGCAGGAGTTGGTGGCAATTAATAACAACAAGGTTCCAATGAAGAGCAAGATACTCATGTCCTCAAGCACCTTTCTGCTCTGTAAGGGACACTGGATACACACACATGGAAACTGCTGCTTGAGTGATGCAAATTGGGCCACAAACCAGAGAAAGGCCTTTCACACCTCTGAAAATTAAGGGTGGTAAGGATATGTTGTGTCCCAGGGAGAGGAATTCCATACAACCCTCCTGCAACAAAGAAGGAACGGATCCAAATGGTCAAATAGCAGGAGCTTCAACAGGAGAGACTTTACATGAGTCAATATGTGAACTATTCAAGAGTGTTTCTACTTAGTGATTTAAAATCTACAACCCTTATCACCAAGGAGAGAGACCATAGTGGCTTTTCTTTAAACCAGATTAAGAAGGAAAGTAAAAGTAGGTATTTAAGATAAGGAATAAAACAAACGAGTTGTTGTATTAAAATAAAACCAGTGTAATGCTGGGAGAAAGAAAGACATTTTTGTCCTAGCTGGAGCTCAGGAGTGGGGAAACCAATAAGGGAAATAAAGAACTTGAAGAAATATTTATAGTCAGCAGAGTGAAGGTTGAAGAGAAGGCACTTTTCTTGTGCAAGCAACAAAAGAAACCCTGACGAGAGCATTAATTTGTTACTCCAGGGGAATGGTGGAACCACGAATAATAACCAAGAAAAGCCCTGCGTGTTCAATAAAGGCCTCAGTTCTGCATGTTGGGAAAAAGCTGCACAAGCTGCTTCTACCACACACTGCTGATGATCACACTTAGGGCTCTAACCATAAGCAAGGGAGATGGTAATCAGCATCTCCCACAGCTAGCCATTAATAAATCTGCAGATTCAGATCATTTACACCCAGGAGCTTTTAAAGAGTTGGCCAAGAAGGGATTGGAGCCTCTTCAAAACTCTTTGAACCCCAGGGAAGTTCTAGAGGACCAGAAGAAAATGAATGTTCCGTCGGTGTTTTAAAAGAGGGGACGGGACAACGCTGGTTCTAGAGTGCCATTAATCCCAGCAAAACAAAAAAAATATAATGGAATAGCTCACATGAGATTTGTTTATTATGGAATCAAAGGAAGGTAATATAATTGCTGCCAATCAACTTGGGTTTATGAAAAATAGATCTTGTCAAATTAATTTGATGTATTTTCTGATAACAGCACAAGCGTGGTTAATAAGGGGAAGAGTGCTGATGTAATTTTTACTTAGATTTTCCTCAAGGCAACTGCCTGGGTACTGCATGATATTTTGATTAAGAAACTGGAGTACCAAACATGGCACACATTAAAGGGATTAAAAAGCAGCTAACGTAGGTCTCGGAGCGTTCCTCTAAACAAGGGATCGTCGCCAGATGGGTGTGTTCCCAGCCAGGTCCCACAGGGAACCGTTCCTCCGTGCACTTTTTAACATTTGCTTTATGTCCTGGGAAAAAATAAATAAAAATAATTAAAATCTGCTGAGGACAACACAAGGTCTGCTGGGTAGGTGCATAGGGAAGAGGCTGAGGTCAATGGTGTGGAGCAGAAGGACTCACTTGTTGAGGTGGGTGAAGGCAGGTAAGGGACAGATGTGAAGGCAGATGTGCTAAAGAGAATAACGTGGACGTATTCCCACTCCTGGGAAACAGCAATGCTGGAAGAGATTTGGGCATCCCAGCAGGAGCCACACGAGGAGAAGCTTAGGTCATTTGGCTTGTTCAGCTGAGAGGAGACCAAGGGGAGACTCATCAAGGGCTGAGCTTCTTCATGAGGGGCAATGGAAGGGCAGAACCAACCTCTGCTTTGTGTGAGCAAGGACAGCATCCAGAGAATGGCTGGAGTTGTGTCCAGGCACGGTTAGGTGGGATCTCAGGACAAGGTTCTTCCCTCAGAGGGTGGTGGGCACTGACCAGGCTCCCCAGGGCAGTAGGCACTGCCCCAAGGCTGCCAGAGCTCCAGGAGGGTTTGGATGATGCTCTCAGGGACCAGATGGGATTGCTGGGGATGGTCCTGTGCAGGGCCAGGAGTTAGACTTGATGATCCTTGTGGGTCCCTTTGAACACAGGGTATTCTGTGATTCCATGATTCAGCCCAGTCTGGGGTTTATTACTGGGAGGTCCAGTGCTCTCAGATGCTAGAAAGGAGGAAATGTTGAATCCATGGGATGTCCCCATGACCCCACCCTCCTGTGGGAGCCAGCTGATTCCCCTGGGTGGCTTCTGCAGGCAGTGGAGGAGATGCTTTTGCTGGGAAGGATCCAAAGCAGGTTATCAGAGATGGTGAAGGAGATGCTGAATGATCCCATTCGTTCCACCATGGGAGCAAAGGGACATCAACCTTCTAAGTCCTTGCAGACTGGGCACTTCTGAAACACAAGGAATGACAATCCCAATGGGATGTTGTTAAATCAGAGAGGATTTGGAGAAGAGTCCTGGGAATGGAGGCAAAGTTGGAAACTCTTAGAGGAGTTCAGTCCACCAAGTCAATGGACAGATGGATGAGAGTTCATGAGCCCATGAATGGACTTGCAGTAACAGAGAGCTCTTCAGCCTGTCACACACAGGGACAAGGGAAAAAAATGCAAAAAATCATAGTTAGTTCTAATCAAACACCTATTTGAACACTGAAGTTCACTGTCTGATGGAGAAATGTAGAGAGGACAACAATTCACAACTCACAGATTTTAGAAGAAGGGCCAAATGTCTTCCTAACTGTAGTTTCTAGTTCTAGCAGGAATTCATGCAGTGACCTCCTCTGGCTTTTTTTACACAAGAGAGGAACTTCAGCCCCTCTCTGGCCATTTAAACTCTCCCCCTAAACTGAGGCAGAGGATTAGGGGAACCCTGTCCTCTGAGAACCATGGAAGCATCGTTACATGAGTCACTCCCTGTCCAGTTAGATTTCCACACACACACACCATCAGATGGGAATTCGTCACAAATTGCCTGGAGAAAGAATTACACCTGTGAAGACCACAGTTCTCAGAAATCCTCTCATCTTTTCTGGCAAAGGAGGGCTTTCTTTGCATTCTTCCCATTTTCTTTCCTCCTCCTTTCCATATGTGAATCCACATAAACTCACTCCATTGCACCTCTCCTATGAGGAAAAGCTGAGGGAGCTGGGGCTGTTCAGCCTGGAGAAGAGAAGGCTCCAGGGAGACCTTTGAGCCCTTGTCAGTGTCTAAAGGGGCTCCAGGAGAGCTGGAGAAGGACCTGGGACAAGGGATGGAGGGACAGGACAAGGGGGAATGGCTTCAAACTGACAAAGAGTAGGTTTAGATTGGATATTGGGAAGAAATTCTCCCCTGTGAGGGTGGGCAGGCCCTGGCACAGGTTGGGCAGAGAAGCTGTGGCTGCCCCATCCCTGGAAGTGTCCAAGGCCAGGTTGGATGGAGTTTGGAGCAACCTGGACTGGTGGAAGGTGTCCCTGCCCATGGCAGGGGGTGGAATGAGATGATCTTTCAGGTCTCTTCCAACCCAAACCATTCCAGGATTCTGTGACTATAAAAGAGCAACATTATCTTAAAACACCATTCCCAGGGGCAGATTTGGTCATGTGTCTTTGTGGACAATGAGGTCTCCACTCATTTTGCTTCCCTTTTAATCAGCCTCATTCTTGGACTCAGATAGAGATTAGAGAAGCCTCAACCCAAACCCTTCAATGGTAACTGGTTTAAGGAATATTTTTTTTTCCCATTGTGTTATTTAATAACTTTCTCACATTTATATGTAGCACATAAATATCCAGAAGCTCCACAGGAACTGAGCTCTGGGACCAAACTTCTCACCAAAATCAGGTAAGTCTCCTAGTCTCTGGAGGAGGGAGTGGCCCCCATCTTAACCTCTTCCTACCCCTTGCCCATGGTGTTTGTCTTCTTTCTGGTTTGCTTGTAGAGGACCTTGCACAGACAGACCTTTTCCCATCAGGACCTGGATTCAGCAATGTGTGAAGATGTCATGCCCAACAGCCACCCCCTTCCAGGGAGAACAAAGGGTGTGATGATGGACACCTAAAGCAAGAAGAGCCCGTGATGCTTCATGCTGGATACTGGGAACACCAGCGGGATCACGCCCTTCAACCACAGCACAGGATGGCTCCGTGTCAGGGAACAGCATCACCCCACGGCGATCCCTCACCCCACGACCCCACACACCAGGTACAACCGGTCCACGGGGTGATGTGGAGCCCCCAAGGCAGCTGTCCCGGGACAAGGTGGTGGCTGCTCCTTCAGCAGGTCCCGCTGCTGACTGAGGGATGCCTAATGAAACCTGCCCGGGAAAGCTTTTTGCTAAAGATATTTATCATGCAGATACCTAATTAGATCCTAAGCCAAGCCCACAATCTCCCCACATGTCAGAGCAGTGCACGGGTTGTTGCAGGGAGAGGCCGGGGAAGGGGAGAGCAGAGCCAACCCAGCCCAGCTCTCGGCCGTGGCAGCAGCGGAGAAGCCACAGAGGGCTCGGCGAAGCCAATTCCAGCCCAGAAGAGCCTGGAAATCAGTCCCAAATCAAATAAAGCAGAAAGCATGGCTCAGCCACTGCGGTTTCTACCACCCACTGCTGTGAGGATCACAGCCCCGTGGGATTCACACAGAGACCTGAGCCGTGCCAGGCATGGCACTCACTTGGGAGCTCTGCAAAGGGCACCCTCAGGGGTGCAGGAGATGCCTTTGCCCCTCTGCAATCAGGAATCAGACCCACTGCAGAACTTTTCCCCTCATGCTTCACTCCACGCTGATTCCAGGTCATTTATTGGGTGGAAAAGCTGTATAAAGCCTTTTTATATGGAGTGAGTTTGTCCTTGANATATAATATATATATTATAATATATACTGGGCATCCCTATGTCCCCCCTATAACTGTGTCCCTTTGGAGGGAGTGAAGTCAGTCCTACCCAGGATAGGCAACACATCACCCCTCTCTGGCTGGGAACTGCAGTTTATTGTGGTCATAAAAGGAATAAACAGGGAAATGGAGCCAGCAAGAACAGTAATTACAGAACCAATGTCAACAACTGGATGCCGNTCTATATTTATATTTAGCTATATTTATATCCATATTTACATCTATATTTATTTCTACTTATTTATTTTTAATTTATATAAATATATTAGAGCATGGTGCAATAACACCAAGGTCATGGGTTTGATCCCTGTATGGGCAATTCTCTAAACAGCTGAAATGGGTGATCCTTGTGGGTCCCTTCCAATTCAGATCATTCTGTGATTTGGCACAGCCAGTCTTGTTCTCATGGAAGTATTTCTTTGCTCCTTGCACTAGTTAAAGATATCTATATACACAGACTTTAGACAGACACACGTAAAGCACATATATATATAATATATATATTATAATATATACTGGGCATCCCTATGTCCCCCCTATAACTGTGTCCCTTTGGAGGGAGTGAAGTCAGTCCTACCCAGGATAGGCAACACATCACCCCTCTCTGGCTGGGAACTGCAGTTTATTGTGGTCATAAAAGGAATAAACAGGGAAATGGAGCCAGCAAGAACAGTAATTACAGAACCAATGTCAACAACTGGATGCCGATATTTAAGATAAAGGTTTATTTAGGAAAAGCGTCTCCTTATCAGCACCTGGGACTGTATTTCCAATGGTGGCAAGGCTGACATGGCAGGCAGACTCAAGGATCTGTCTCTCACAGACCACGTATTCCTGCTCAGGAGCCTTTGGGAACGTTCACCCAAAATCCACAGGGGGGAGAAATACTTGGGAAGAAATTCTTTGCCCCAGATGTTTTAATCACTGCAAAGGCACCATCTTCCTGGACGGGAACTCTACGTTATCCTCAGCCTTGGCTCTAAAGAGGTGCATTTACACAAGGAAGAGTCTCTATAAGAGAGGCCAAACCCCTTGCAAGGCATTCAATGTGTGTATTAAATGTGGGGGTGTTTTCAAAGCAGGCAGAAGGGTTTTGAGTTATTTACAGGTGGCAACTGAGCCTTGTGAAAAAGAAGTGAAGGCTGGGGAGCCAAGGGAGGTGGAGAAGGGCCAGGTACACATAGAATTTTCTGTAGGGTCTTCATTTCAAGGGCCAGGCAGAGATGGTTGGTGAGAAGCAGGATGGGAAGGTGCCTTTGGTTAGGGAAGGCCAGAAGGATTCTGGCTTTGATTAGGGAACAACACAACTGTCAAAGGACTGTAAAATAGAGGATTGAGATGGGCCATCATGGTCTCACCCCACCAAAACCTCCACCCAGAAAAAATGCCACACCATCACACAGGGTAAATTTGTCCCTTCGGACCCAACCCAGCCACGAGGGAGGGCGTGGGGTGTTCTGCAACACCTGGCTGTGCTCAAGGCACAACCTGTTTTTCTCTCCAGCTGTTCCCAGCACAGCTTCTCCCTTGTGGCACCACCTCCCTGGGCCACTCCGGGCCAGCATCCCTGCTCCCCTCGCAGCTGACAGCCCTTTGAAGGGGCTGAGCCCCGGCTTTATCTCTGGGATTTTTCTAATGAGCTCTTAAACCTTCTCTCAATGACACATTCCATCAGTGGATCAAGGCACCTAAATAAAATTGACATAAGGCAAGGCCTTTTAATTATCCAATTATTTTGTTTCAAGCAGCAGCTGGTAAAAAGTAAAAAAGCCTTAGTGTTCTTCTTTCGTCTCCGTTGACATAAAATCAAGGATCAAAGCGCCTTAATTTTTGGCCTCTGATTTTTCTTTCCTTGATTTAAACACGCCTGTTATGAGTTCAGTGGCCTTCTTGCCCCTTTGCTTATTTAGCAGTGATTAGTGAGTGGGGAGGCTGCAGAGCCTGGGAGTTTGCTGGCTGAGATGGAGCCCCCGTGGCACTGGGAGCTGATGCTGTGCAGGACACGCTGTCACCAAAGCAGGTTTCAGCCTCCAGAGTGAGACAGGGAGCACTCACAGAGGGGGAATTCACATGGAAGTGCTTGGGAGACACAAGCACCTGGTGCAGGTCACATAGTCAGGGACCTACTGGGGTGATGGTTTGAACTCCCACGTGTGTTGGATCTCCAGTGTCAAAGCAGAGTGGAGATTTTAAACCCTGTTTGTTAATACTTCCCACCAGAGCGACCTGCAGATCCAGCTTGAATATCCCCTGGGTTTGTTCCTTGCTAAGAACAGATACTCTGTGGATACACGTGGTCAGACTGATTTTACACCAGGCTTCACCTGCAGCTGTGGGAAGAGAGAGAAACCTCATCCCAGTGGGCAACTGGGGTCACCCCAGGTCCAACGTGCCACTGGAGAGGTCTGTCCCTCTCCAAGGGATTGATGATTCCAGGTTGCAGGAAGGAAGGAGAGATGTGTCCATTAGCACCAGTGCAGCACAACAATAAATCCAACTCAGCCTCCTAATTTCTCCTTCCAGCCTGAAGGTGGGGTGGGTTGTGAGTCCCTAACACGGGACACAGAGTCCGTATCCACGTGCATGCATGGCCATGGACATTTAAGCATGGATGGACAGCTGAGGGGGGGAAGAGAGAGCCCAAGAGAGGGTTTCTGGTGGTCTGACTCCAGAGCAGAGAGGTGGTGGCAGAGCTGGATGCAGAAGGACAGATACCTTCACACACCAGAGTGTGTCAGTGTGGGATCCTCCACTCCCAGCCTGCACCTCAAGGCAGGTGGGATGAACATCATCCCTACTGGACCTGCTGGACTTTAGTCCAAGCCAAGGGGACTGAGACTGCTCCATGGGTTTTCTGAGTTAGTTCCACTGGTGGCATCAAGTTTCCCATGATATCCAGGGAGCCATTTAGCAGGGAAAGGACCACAGGAAAATGGAAACACCAGAAACTCTGGGGCCAGGGTTTGAGCGTGAAAAACCCTGGATGTGGCATCACCTGAGGGTTTGAGGAAACCTGAAAAGCACGGGGATGTTGGGAAAACTTGAAGTCTCCATTTCTTAGGATGGAGACTTGATCTTGGACTAAGAGGAGCAACAGTGTTTGGGGAAAAGAAACTCAGAGCTGGGGTTTGAGTGTTCCCTCAAACCAGATTTGAAGTTCTGGTAGATTCCATGACACAGGTCAGCTTAGGTTAAAGTTGTATGAGAAGCTCAGACAGAATTTGGGGTGTCAATGACCTTCCAGCTGCCTCCCCCACCCCAAAAGCTAGAACCTAATCCTATTAATAATCCCAGGTTATCCTGTTCAAAATTAAAGAATTCCAAGGCAGAGGTTGGCACTGGGTCTGCCTCAGAGCAATATGCATTTCCCAGAGCAGGCACAGGAGTGACAAACCATAATGAACATCTGGGAGCACCAGGCAAGAACCTGGAGAGGCAGCTGTTCTTATGGCAAATTAAATATCAGTTTGGTCAGAGGATCATTAAAAATAGGCTTTCACCTGCTCCTAATTATTTTCCCCACTACAATAGCTGCTTGTTCCCACTCACAGGAAGATGGGCCTGCGAGACAAAGTCTCAGAGGGTGGAATTTGCCTCTCTGAAGCAGCTCTGACCTGCTCACACTCGGGGCTTCTTGAGGGCAAATAAAGGTGCTTTTTAGTCCCCTTGTGAAGCTCAGAGCACCTGAAAAACTGCCTGTATGAAAGTGCTGAGCCCGTGGATGCTGCTGGCTGGAGGTGGCTGCAATCCAGCTGCAAATCCAGCCCTTTCCCTGTGTCCTTGTGCAGGCAACATGTGCTCCTGAGCCTATGCAAATCCACCAGCAGAGTGGTTTTAATGCATTTAAATGCCAGCACCAAAATTAAAATTTTAAAAGAAAAGGAAAAAAGAAAAAGAGAGAAAAACCCCGCATTTTTCAAGCCTTCCAAACAAACCCTCTTTTCAACCCACTGGCAATTACGGAGAGGTCCTGATCCTTTCTGCATGTTACTGTCAAACATGTTTTCAGTAGGATTCAATAAAGTGATCTGACATTTCTTTGGAGATCTTTACACACAGTAGCTCAAGCCAGGAAAGAACTTCACTTCTGGCAGCTATGTGAATATTTTATTTTGCCCAAAGCTAGACAGGTGTGATCAAGAAGAGCAGGGGGGAAAAATATATTAGCAAAAGGCCTTTCAGTGGCAATACAGGTGTTTGCAGGAGTGCAGTTGGTTTGGGTTGTGTGTGTTTTTAAAGAAGAAAATCCTAGCAGGGCAAGATTAAAGGCATAGTACATTTATTTCTCATAGGGTGAAAGTAGGAAAGCATGTTAAAAAAGAGAGGTCACAGTGCTGGATGGGGGTGTTGCTAATTCTGGATTTTTAAACTAAAGCTGTCAGGGTTTGCCACTGAAAATGGGCATTTTGAGCCAGATCTGAAATGAGGATTAAGCTCCTCATTGCCATAAGCTCTAAGATTTTGGCACATTAGATATTCCCTGGATCCAAGCCTTTCTCATCAAGCACTGGGGAGTCACTGAAGAGTTAATGCAGTTTATAATTCACAGAACAAGTCAATACACTCACTCAAACAGTTACAGAAAGGTCACGGGCTGAGATGCCTGAAACCTGCTTAAGCAACAATTTTTTTGCTCCCAGGGTAAGGCAAAACACAGGACACATTTCCTGGAAGAGGCTGGAGATGTTGCTGAAGCACCAGCACTGGGGGAAGGAGCTGCTTTGGGGTGTTTGAAATCTGGGAGACCAAATCCCAACACAGGGGCTCAGGGAGTTGGTTGGGGATGAAGAGGAGGGTTGAGACCATGCCAGGATGTCAGCCAGACCCCTTATCATGGCATAAGAGGGCTCTCAGTACCTGAGCCCATGGCATTTAGTGGCAAAAATCCATATTTCTGGAGCAAAACTTCCATGGTGGGTTTTATCCTTGCACTGATGTACTCGGGTTTTCAGGCTCTTGCACACAGAGGGGCAAGAGAGCGACCTGTGGGTGTTTCAGGAGAGTGAAGGAGAGAGACTCTGTGAAGGAAAGGAAGGGAAATAAAGATAAAAAAATAAAAAGAAGAAGGAAAAAGCAAAAGAAAGAAGGAAAAAGAAAAAGGAAAAAGAAGGAAAGGAAAAAAAAGAAAAAGAAAAGAGAAAAGGGAAAAGGGAAAGGAAAAGATAAAAGGGAAAAGGAAAAGGAAAAGACCTTAAAATACTCAAGCATTAAACCAGTTTTAAAATGATAAATGTGAAAACTGCTTTCTCCAACGTGTCACAGCAACACCTCCTGGACAGGACATCTCTGGAGGTCCACCTTCCACCAAGGAATGGAAAAGAGGAGGAAGAGGATCAGGATAGGCACTTCTGGCTTGGGTAGGTCTGTTGGCTGAATTGCTAAAACTCATCTGCACCAAAATATTCCTGTTTGGTCTGTGTGGACAGAAATGGAACATATTCTATATTTTCTACATGTATTTTATAGGCAGCACAGGGTGTTCCACCAAAGGAGGTAGAAATGGAACATATTCTATATTTTCTACATGTATTTTATAGGCAGCACAGGGTGTTCCACCAAAGGAGGTAGAAATGGAACATATTCTATATTTTCTACATGTATTTTATAGGCAGCACAGGGTGTTCCACCAAAGGAGGTAGAAATGGAACATATTCTATATTTTCTACATGTATTTTATAGGCAGCACAGGGTGTTCCACCAAAGGAGGTATCGTTCTCCTTGCTGTGCAGAGGGGAGGAGTAAATGGGGTACCAGACACTCAGTCCAGCTGGGTTTGAAGTGTGGGGACTGCAGTCACTGGGCTGGGTGTCCTGGCACTGCTGGATCCTCTCCAGCTGGTGCTTTGGAAGGATGAGAAGGATGAGTTTGCTCAGTGCTCATGCACATGCCAACCTGCCTGGAGAATGGACCCCGGTGACCCAAAGTCAACCTAAGGGCCGTGTGGTGACTCAAGGCCACCTCTGTGTAGGTTTGAACCACCACAAGAGCTTTCATGGAGAACTTCAGGCTCCTTTTATAGTCACTGGAGGGGAACGGTGTGTTCTTCTTTAGGTCTTTGGCTGTGTTGATCACACACATACTCACTGGGGCACGATGGATCCAGCTGCCATAACCAGATAAGAAATATCTCTTAGAGCCTCTGGGAGGTGCCTCAGGACAAACCTCCACCTTAGGAGCTCTAAATATCATCCTGGAGGAATTTCTGCCCCTGAAGGCAGAGGGACCCCAGAGAGATGAACTGGTAGTTCAACAACCTCTCTGAGATGCCTTCACCTGGCCAGTGTCTACTCTGTGACATCTGCTAAAGAGGGTTGGGCCCAAAACATGTCCTCGTGGAAGATTTTGGAGCTGGTGAGCAGAGATGGGATAGTGCAGGATAAAGAGAAAGAGAGCCAGGGTTGTTACTCAAACACGATGAGGTGACTGGGGTGGGCTCTGTCGTGGTTTGGGGCCATAAAGCGTGTTAGGGACCAGCAGCACCGTCATGACTTGTCATCAGCTTGTGGGAGGCTGAACATTTTGCCCAGATTGTGGTTCCACAGCCAGCTCTTCTTCCCTGCAAGGGGAATCTGAGACTGACCACAACCAGCATCTTCTCTCAGCCATGGAGAGAGTGTGACCCCCCAGATGTGTGGAGGTCAGCCCAAGGTGAGCTCAGCACCTTCAGCCAAGGGGAAGGAGGAGGGTCATGGCAACAGGTCAGCAGCAAACCACCCATTCTGGAGAGTGACAACAGCCAGGGCAACCCAGAAAACCCAGAGAGGAGCCACCTGGCTCTGGGAACACAATGTCTGCCCCTGCATCGATATGGGGTGATGTTCCCCACGAAGTCACTTCTCGGGGCAAAATGGGTCACCAAACCTCACTTGGGGCACCCCAGGCCCCATGTGCCAGGAGAAGGGATGGCTGGATGACACGTGGCACATTTGCCATGTGGGAAATGGAGGCAGGAGGCTTTTTCTGCTCTGAGAGCCCAAAAAGGGGGACTGAGCCACCTCCAGCCCCACAACCGACCCAGGTTCTTCACCGGCAAACCCACCCTCCACATTTCCAGAGAGGATTTACAATCCCAAGAATTCCTTTTCTTTGGACTGGCGGAGCTTTGTGCACGTAGTGAGGATTGCCCAGTGTCTCCCTGAGTTAGTAAAAACATCTGGTTCAGTTTTGGGGAGGATAAAGCCACTTTTCTTGCTGTTTATGCAGCACAGCCCCTCTCTGAGGGAGGGCTCTGGGCTTGGAAAGCTGCAGGATCTGAGGAGCCTCTCAAAAACCTTTTAATTATGTTTGAAATAGGACAGGTCTCGCTCTTTGGGGAACACCACGAGACCTGAGAGCAGAAAAAAGCTGAGAGAGCTGGTCCCACCGACTCCCAGCTCCAAGCCAAACAGGTTTGGCCAGCTCTAATTAAGGTAATTAATATCCCCAAGCCTGTTATTAAGCAAGAAGCAGTAAAAGGGAGTCTCCCCTTTACCTCGGGGTCCTGCCTCAGCCCAACAGGCAGCCCATTGTCAGCCACAGGTCCTGCTGCTCAGGGGACCTCAGGAAGTCACCAGGGGAGTCCCCAGCCCCTTCTTGGTGCTGGAAAGCCAATTCCAGGCCATGTCCCAACATCTGCTTTGGACCTGGCGATGGTTGGTGGGATATTTAGGCAGTGGGAGGTGTGGTTAGAGCTGCTTCAGAGGTGACCCAGGGTATTCCCTGCTCCCAGCAAACAGGGTAGGGCAGGTGGGACCATCCACGGAGCAGGGTCAGGTCTGCACAGCACCCCCAGAGCCCTGAAGTCTGAATTTCGACTTGAATTTGGACCTTTGGCCAGCAGACACATGAACACAAAGGAGCAATGGGAAGGGAGCTCGTTATTGCTTTTGTTCAAAATAAATTAATTAATAGGACCTAAATTGAACTTTAAGAACGCATTTAAATGTAAGAAGAAGCTTTTTCAATGTGAGGGTGGTCAGACAGTGGATGGGGTTGCCCAGAGTGGCTGTGGAACCTCCAACCTTGGTGTCACACACAATCCTGGGACACAATCCTGGCTAACCTGTTCTAGGTGACTCTGCTTGAAGTGAAGTTTGGACTAGAAGATCTCCAGAGATCCTTGCCAGCCTCAGCTCCTCCATGATTCTGTGAGATTAGATACAGATTACGCAAATTCATAGGATCATAGAATGGTTTGGGTTTGAAGGAACCTTAAGATCATCTTGTTCCACTCCCCTGCCATGGGCAGGGACACCTTCCACCAGCCCAGGTTGCTCCAAGCCCCATCCAACCTGGCCTTGGACACTTCCAGGGATGGGGCAGCCACAGCTTCTCTGCCCAATCTGTGTCAGGGCATGCCCTCCCTCACAGGGAAGGATTTCTTCCTAAAATCTAATCTAACCCTGCCCTCTGTCAGATTGAAGCCATTCCCCCTTGTCCTGTCACTCCAGACCCTTGTCCAAGGTCCTTCTTCAACCCTCTTGGATCCCCTTTAGGCACTGGAAGGGGCTCTGAGCTCTCCCTGGAGCCTTCTCTTCTCCAGGCTGAACAATCCCAGCTGTCTCAGCAAAGTTGCTCCAGCCCTTGGAGCATCTTCATGGCCCAGAATGTATATGAATGTGTAACATACACTATGGTGGAACACAATGTATTCCAGCCCTTCCTTGGCTGATGGATCCATCCAGCTCCACCAAATACACAAGGAAAACACAAGGAGGAGCCCAAACCAACCATCCCTGGTGCACAGCACATGCAGGACAGGTGCCCTACAACCAACCTCCCCTTTGGCTTGTGCAAAGAAAGGACCTGACAATGTTTTAACCTCATTCCTTTCCCCCCTCCCCTTACACAGCCCCCAGGTAGGAAAATTCCTCCCAGAGCAAAGCACTGTTGCAATCTGTTTTGGTTCTCAGTCAAGTGCAAGAGTTTGGTATTTTTCCACTGGAAATTCTTCTTTCTGATGCCTTCTTTCAAACGTGCTTAGGAGGAAAATTTGCTTTCCCACTGCAGGCCCGTGAGAGCCCCGAGGTGTCAGGGCTGCCTGCAGGAATGTGAGGGTTGATAGCAGGGAGTGAGGGAGGTTGCAGGAGATGAGCAGCCCCTGGAGCAGGGAATGGCTGCTGCATCCCTTAAAGAGGACAAGCAAGAGCACAAGGGCTCAGAAAATCAGCTGTAATGTGGTCCTGAAGGGGCTCCCAGTGCTGAATTATAAAGGGATGAGTCCTCATGATACCTGGGCAGGGCAGGTGGTTTGCAGCTGGCTCTGTCAGCACACTGAGGAGACACTTTCATTCCAAAAATGGCACAGCTGAAGGACATTATTTATAGCAGATGATATTCTGAGCTTGGGAAGTCCTGTCTGCATAATTCCACTTCCTTGGAAATGTCCAAGGCCAGATTGGAGCAACCTGGTCTAGTGGAAGGTGTTCCTGCCCAAGGCAGGGGGTTGGAACAAGGTGGACTTTAAGGTCCCTTTCAACCTAAACCATTTTATGATTCTGTGATACTCTGTAGGGCCTGGGACCCTTTATTATGAATATTTATATCTCCATGGGGTTTGTCAGGCTTTGTGAATTTTAAGGTCTTCCTTGAGCCACCACTGACAGTCACTGACATGGAAAGCTTCAAGGGAAGAGCAGCAGCACCCCAGGACCAGGACAGGCTGTGACAATGACTCTGTGCTCAGGGGGTTGTCAGGGAAAGATGGGCTGTTGTAGGGTTTGGCTTCTGCTCTTGCACTAATTTCCCCTGGGCACACACAAGCAGGAGTTCTCCTTGCTGGAGGAATACAATTCTCTTTTGCAGGAGGACAAAATCCTCAAGGTAACACCACTGCCAACAGGGGCAGAAGTTTCTGCCCCCAAAATAGGTGAGCTCACACCAGTAAAACCAGCACCTGTCACTGGGAGGGAAAAACCACTGAGGTCTCAGCTTTTCAACAGCAGCAAATGGGCAGAGGTGGGCTTGGAAATCTTCATCCCCAGTCCTGGAGGTCTGACATAGTTCAGGGACACTGGAAATACCATTTTCCAATGGGAAATGTCAGATGAACCTCTGCCAGGGTCAGGCAGGAGGCAGTGCAGGCTCAGCCCACTGTTCCAAACCATCCTCTGTGCTGGGGATGCCCCTCACAAAACAAACCAGAAATCCATCCCCACACCAGGGCTCACATCAGCAGGAGGATGTTCCTCACGCTTGAAGAGGTGGGAGGTGCTTGGTGGGGCCTCAGGGCAGTGTCTGTGTCCTGGGGCACTCGGAGAAGCTGGGAGAGGAGACCTGCCCAGATCCAGCTGTGCCTGCCCCAGGGCTGGTGTTGAGTGAGATCCAGCCCCCCTGCCAGGTCACCTCCTTTGGTGGTCCCTGGGGGTCTGTGCTGCAGCCCTGATTGCTGCCTGTTGATGTTTCTGTGTTGCCAACACACTGCCCTGTGGTCACAGTCGGGATTGGAGCCGGGATTCTCTTTTCACCACCCTCCTTTCCCATGCTCTGCTACTTCTCTCTTCTTCTCTTGCTCCCGGGTCCTGGGGGTCACCCTGGTTGTGTGTCAGCTCCACTCTGGAGCACAAAAACACTTTTCTCCAAGCAGAGATGGGTTCTTTCCAATGGCTGAGATGGCAGTGACTGCACCAGGTTGGCTCTACCACCACCCTAAAAGCCCCACATCATGACACTGAGAACATGGCACCACTCCCTGGTGCTCCAGCAGCCAAATTCCATCCATCTGGGAACTGGCGGCTGACTGAAGGGGTCTGACTCCATTCCATCCAGCTCTCCAAACCCCCAGCAAGGAGGGGATGCACCCAAACTGCCTCCTAGGCTGAGGGCAGGGTCTGGGATTGCCTGGGAGAGCCTTGGCTAACCCAGGTCCAAACCACATCAGTGACAGTCTCAAACAATCCCAGGCCATGGAGAATTGGGTTCCTGTGAACTGCAGAGCAGTCCCATCCATGCTGAACAGTCCCCAAATCCTGATGGCTCAGGGTACACCATGGGCTGGAGCAGGTGGCCTCTGGAGGTCCCTTCCTATCCAAATTATTATCTTCTGAGTCTGGGGCCATTGCAAGAGAGAGGAAAATCCACCTCTGAAGGACTTCAGAACCTTTCAGCAGGCAATTTTTCTCCTATCCTGGCCAGGCACCTTCACTGCACCAGCTTCACACCCTACAGAACTGGAGAAGAAAAGCACATTAATTTCTTTGAACACAGCCTCCTGAAGCTTTACAGGGACAGGCAAAACACCCACAAATCAGTGGAAAAGATAATAAAGGAGTCATTCAAATAATCAAGCTTTGCCTAAGGCGTGTTGTTGCCCTGGGGAAGAGATAACAAGATTTCAGCAGGTTTCAAAAGCAAACTGGACGTTGTTGTTGCAGATGGAGATGCAGAAGTGTGACCTCCTTGGTGTCCAGCAGGGAGGAGAACTCCAAAGTCTGGCATTTCAAGGTGGGATTTTGGAAACAAGATCTTTCTTCATTTAGAGATATCTGCTGTATTTCTTTTCCCTGCTCCGGTATGAGTTTGTGGGCTCAGAGCCCCATTCCAAGTCCACAATGGCTTTGCACTGACTTCAAGAAGCTTTGGATCAGGCACAGAATGAACTCTAAACCAACATCTTCGAGCTTCCTCAAGAGAAATTCCCTCTCTCAACATTTCTGAGGCCAAGCAAACACTCGAGCACAGTGGTTGCTTTCAGGGCTGGGCTCAGGTACACGGCCTCAAGTGCCTTCACCACAGCAGAGGAGGAAGCTCTCCACAGGAGAATGGGCTTTTTTGGTTGGTGGAGGAGAAATCTCTTCAACAGAAAGTGTCTGAATGGATAAACATCCTTCCTCAACACAGTCCAGCCCTGATAAGATCCCGACACTAGATGGGCAGAATCCCTCCAGAAAGTTTCTCTCATTCCTCCCCTCTTGGGCAGGTGCCACTTGCTCGGCCCGGCTAATAATTTGCTTTTGTGAGTCAGTACACCCAGATCCCCCCGTGCTTGGACCTGTGTCCTTGCTGGAAAACTCAGAGGAGTGCTCAGGGACACTTTGACAGAGCCCTGTTCCCATGGGAATGTCCCCCTTGGCTCCTCCATCACCTTGCAGCATCCCCGGGATGTTGACAACACTCACCTGGTGCACGAAGCCAGGAAACCGGAGCACAGCGTTGTCCCCACGAAGAAGGTCGTGCCACCAGGAAAAGCCTGATGCTGTGACAGGTTTTTTTGGCAGGAGGAGGACGGGAGGCAGCTGTGCCAGCAGAGGGAGTTTGCCGGTCCTGCCGGAGCCCGGAGCCAACAACCTGTCGTGGGGAGGCGGAGGGCGAATGTGCGAACAGCAGATCTATATTTCTTAAAGAGATTAAGTCAATCAAACCAATTGCCATCACTCAAAGAGGGAAAGGAGGGGGGGAATGAGGAGAGGAGAGACAGGTCGGCTCTTAAGCCGATGCCAGCTGTGCACCCTGCGATGCCCAGAGGCTGCCAGTGCCCCCTCGCTGCCCTGCCAAAGGATGCCCAGCGCTCTGGGCAAGCCCACCCAGATGCCTGCAGGGAGAGACAAGTGTCTAATTAGAGCCCTGAGCATGAAGGGCACTCAGCAGCTCCCCGAGGGACTCTCCCAAAAAAAACCCCAAAGATACCCTGCCAAAGGGAGGGCATGCCAAGCACAAGCTGGGAGTTGCACTCACACCACTCTTTTGCCCTGTTTTTTCATTTCTTCTCCTGGTGGGGTGATGATTTTTCAGTAATTATCATGTTTGGCTGTTTTAAGCATCTCACAGGGCTGGCAGCTCAAATATCCATCCAGCAGTGGACAATGAGCCCTGAGAGGGATGAGCAGATTTGAGGATTTCAAACCCATATAATTATTTTAGCCATGTAGACCTTGGAGTCAGCCCTTTGCTTCCAATCAACTTTGAATTTGTCGAGTCCAGCTCCTTCAAGAACTGTCGTGCTAAAAGCTCCTGATTTCTCAAAATTAAAGTCGTGATTTCTCCGAAATTTCAGCAGTCCAGAAGTTGGAAGAGCAAAAATCAAGAACCCCAAGAATCACAGAGCAGTTGTTAATGCTCAAATCATATTCCCCAGGAAAAAAAAAGTGTGGAAAAAACACTGAAAATAATTAGTAGGTTGACAACCCTCCTGAGGTTTTCCCTAAACCAGGGCTGTTTATTTTGCAGTTCAGAAGAGCTGAGAAGCTTTGAAACTGCTCCTGGCATTTCTTGTGAGTGGGAAACGGGCTCAGAGTGATCAGATCACATTTCTGAGTGCAGTCACAGGGGGGTTTTATCCAAAGTTTGGGGCCCCCTGGCTGCTCTCACTTGGACTTGCCTTGGGAGAGGTCACTAAACTCAGCTTTGGTGATGCACCCAAAACCAGCAGCTGTTTTTTTAACTGCAGAGGTAAGTTCAAAATAAAGCAATTTAGCAGCAATGGGTAAAACAACCTGAATTTCTCATCCTTATCTGTATTTCAGAATGAGCTGCCATAATGCAAGCAAATTTCCCACAGGTGATTCTTCACTCCATCTCTTATATTTATAGGAACCTTTTTGGAAGAGGTTCCTATCCTTGTTTTATTTCTTTTCCTCAATTAATTTTAATCCCCCTGAAGTTCTCACCAAAGGTTCCCACTGAAATATTCCTGCCATGAGCTAAACCAACCTTTAATTCACAGGAATCCAGAAGGGTCAAAGGTTTTCTACAATATTTTTGTATTATCCTTTACTAGTTTGTCCCACTCCTGTTTACCCAAATTTAATTTAACCCAATTAACCCAATTTAACCCAAATTGTCACCCAGTTTAGGTCACCAGAAATGCTATTCAGGGACAAGCTGAGTGTGTGAGGGTGTGTTTCGGACAGTTTTTGAGGTGTCTTTTGTTTCATCAAATAGCAAATTTTTCCCAGACCCAATTCAGTTCCCACCAAATTTCCCAGGAAATATTCTTCTGTCCCAAAATTTCTAATTAAAAGCAAAGGAGGAATACCCATCACAAGAGCAGTTCATACCCACTCTAATGAGTAATTAATTCATTGCACCATCAAATCACTCCCTTCCTTCAGGACTTTATGATAAGGGCAAGACAGGGGATAGAAAAGGGCTTGAACTTGGATCTCTGACCTCAGGAAGGGCTGATCCACCACTGAGAGCTGCTCTTTGCTCTTTTCCTGATGGCCTGGGGCTCACCCTGCTGAGGAACAGGAGAATTCCTATTATTATCATTAATTCCCACCCTGCCCAAGCTGGAAGGAACCTGTTGCACCCCACATGACCCACTTGGCCCTGAAATGGGTGGGAATAAAACCCCACTGTCATCTTTGTGGAGGATCTTCCCAAGGCACTGGAGCAGGGGACACAGGAACAGGAGCCTGGGTGGCCCTGCCAGTGTCAAACCAGCTTTTTCAGAAGCCTTGAAATGCTACTTAAGGCTGGATTTGTTGGCACATTTCTTATTTTTCTTTTTTTTTTTTAAGCAGGGTATTTCTTTCTTGGCACTCAAGAGGCGTCAGATCAATTACTTAATCCAGCAGATCTGCCCCAGAAAATCATCCGAGTGTATTGCCCAAAAGGGGTGGGGAAGGAATAAAAGGGTGGGGAATCAGCTGCTGGTTTTGAGTCTAAATAACTGTGTTGGGTGACACTTTCAGGAGTGGGTTTAAAATTCACCCACTGGGTTGGGGGGCTCATGGAAATAACCCCAGACCACACAGCTGGTGGGATATTTCCCACCCCATGAGGAATCCACATGGCCAGGCTGGATTTATGTGAGAAGAAAACGAGGACAGATGCTCCAGTGAGGACCTGGAGTGTGATCCCACCACTGCTGGTTCCAATTGAGGTGGGATTAATCCCACCTAATGTCAGGGGTGAAAGTCAGCAGACAAATTAGGACACCCAAATTGAAGTGCTCGTAGTAAATACCTCCCTAGGGCACCTGATGGCTGAGCTCCCAGTGAAACCAGTGAGATGCTGGGCTTCATCCAGGCCCCTAAACCTCGGAGAAGTCAATCTGAGGGACTTTTTCCATAAAGCTCCTGAGCAAAGACACGTTGAAAACCTCTGCCCTGCTTTCCAGTTTCCTTCCCCACCATCACCCGAGGAGGCAGCAGCCTGCAAAGACACTCAAGCATCACCAGTGCCTGGGATTATCTGCCTGCCTGGATTGGCTCCATGTGACACAAACCCAAGCACGCTGAAAATGCCAGGAATTGCCCCATTTTGCTCCAGGGAGGGCCATAATTAGACGACGTCTGTCCCGCAGCAGCTCGGAGAGAAGCCACAGCGCTGCAAAGCATTAGAAGCATTTCAGAGCAGGGTTTGTCACTCAAGAGGGAAATGATCCGGGGGGAGATGGCAGCTTGCCACGAAAATGTTCCCAATCCTCACGTGGCATTCGCAGCTCAATGCCTGAGACGTGTCCTGACATGGAACTGGGAGCCTGACACAGAGTGGTTTGGGGGTGGGAAAGGCCTGGAGTGGACAGGAGTCCTCTCAAACCTGGGGAGCTGAAGTGGAGGAACCACTTCTCTTTGCTTGAGAAAAGAAAATCAGCCCAGGATGAGCTGATCCTGCAGAGTTCAAGGGCTTAGAGGACCGTGTTGGAGCACCATTGTCCAAGGTGGGAACATCTCCAAGAAGGAAGACAGAGATTTGGTGGGATGAGTTGCCTTGAGAAGATGTCTCTGTTGACTCCAGCAGTGGCTCAAGTGGGAACATCTCCAAGGGGGAAGCTGGAGATTTGGTGGGACAAGATGCCTTGGGAAGGTGCCTCTCTCCATGGGCTATGTGTGGGGAGAGGGTTTGCTTCCATCTCAGGACGTGGATCCCATCCCCAGGAGGTGCACCCTGGAGAAGAGCAGAGGCAGGGACTTGTGTCCCAGCCCAGGTATTTCCTCCAGTGCTTGCATTCAGCCATTTTCAGTTAAAAACTGCTGAATAGTAAAAATATAAAATTTAATAAATCAATCCTTCATGTATGGAAGCATCTTGGGCTTGGAAATAATGATTTATCAACCCCAAGGCAGGAGAGGTCAGTCTCAGGGAAAAAAGTGGAAAAGGATGGGGTGGGACAGGGGGCAGTGATTGTTTTGGGACACACATCACTCCTCACTCAGGGAATCCTCTCTGGTGCCTCTCACCACATAAGAGAAGTAGATTGAACACTTTGGGACATCTCAGGCTGTGAGAAGGCCCAGCTGGACAAAGGCAGGACCCAAAGGACAGGAGGACAAGGTGATCTCTCTGCTGAGTCCATGCCCAGGGTGAACCTTGCCATGGAAAACACACATGGGTGGTCCAAGGGATCTGAACACAAGAGATGAGGCTTCTGCTCCAGACTGCCACATCCAACCTGCCTTGGATGGTCTCAGTTTCCCCCTCCTTGCACTCTTTGGAGACACGTTGGAGGTGCTTTTCCACATGTCTGTCCTCACCTGCAGAGCCTCAGCTAAAGCACTGCTTGGGAGGACGTGATAAGGAGATGCCAAGGCTGTTTGACAGCCAGGAATGACAGGGGAAGAAGGGAATTGCAGTGGGATTCCTGTCCTGGGAGCAAAGGCAAGACACCAAGGATGTCCATGGATTTTATCTGAAATATCTGCTCACCTCTGGGAGCTGGATGAGGAGCAGAGTGGTCTGCAGGTCCTGACCATGCCCAGCATTGCTCTGGAAAACCCAATCCCCAAAGTTTTAGTGGATAAATCCCCAAAAACTTGCCTTCTCTCTCGTGGTGCGTGGGGTGGTGACTGAGAGGGGACCATTTGGGGTCTTTGCACATCACTTAGAGAGGGGGTCGTTCTCCAGGCACTTGTTGGCATCTCCTGGGAGAGCGACATTTGCAGGGATGTAACTGATCACAAATCTTAATAATTTTTATTAATATTAATAATTACAATTATTATTGTTAAGGTATTGCTGCCAATAACTATTCTAACTGGAGGTGGTGGTGGAGGGGGTGATAGGGACTTTCTCAGGCCAAAACCAGTGGGGTTTGTCCTCTGACCTGCTGCACAGGGACATCTCCAAGCCTTGCATCAGTGGTAGGAATAAAAGATGGTCTTCCTGGGGTAGCAGCAAGGCCAGGGCAAGTGTCCTCCTGGAGCTGAGCAGTTCCCTCACCCATCAGGGATGTTGCCACCCACCAGCCTTCCAGGTGCATTTTAGAGTGAATTACCAGTTTCTCTGTGTTCTGCTCTGGGGTTCTTCTCTGCATCGAGGACTGAGGAGTTGAGGAGCTCTTTGTTACAACCTGGATGTGCCAAAAAGGGTCACCTCTGGATACCTGAGCTCTTCCTGGTGGAAACCCATCTCCTCAAGGGATTCCCAGCTGGGAATGCCCAGCTGGTCTCATAAAAGACAGGTGAGAAGAGATACAGGCACGAAGGTGGTGGGCAGTGTTGGAGGAGCTCTTGTTCACCACCCATCAGTTCTGGCTTTTATTGCTCTCAGCGATGAATATTATTAATTATTATCACCACCACCCACCACACCTCCCCCCTGTGCTGGCATCCGTGTGCTCTGAAAGTAAATTTGCTTTTCAAGGAGGCTTAAAAACGTGCACTTGAAGAGGAAGGGAATAGACCCAACTCGTTTACACAAACAAGCAGGAGAACAGGCTTGTCACATTCCAGGCGTGTTTCCCCCAGCCGCCGGCCCCCTCCCGCTCCCCTTAAGGAAAAGGACTTTTATTTCCAAAAGAAATCCAGCATGGAAAGCTCCCCATCTACAAGGATCCAAAGGGGAAGCTATTTCAGAGGTGATCTGGTTATATTTGAGCTCCCAAGGTGATTTTTCCATCCCTGCCCCTTTGTGCAGCGCAAGGAGGAGGTTGAATTTTCGACCCCCAAACAGCAGCTGCTCAGGAGAGCTGTCACCATCTCAACCCCTTCCCTGAGCAGTGTGGGATGGTCACTGTCTGGTCTGGGAGACTGTTCAGTGCCCAAGAAACAGCAGCTCTTGGACAAAGGTCCTAGATCCACATTCTGGACCATCAGGGACCTCCCTGATGCTCCCCCATCCCTCACTCTGGGATCCTGGGGGGAATTTTCACCCTCGATTTGCAGGACTGGAGAAGGGCAAATCCAGGAGGGCAATCAGATAAGGCACAAATGCTGAAATGACCCCACATCGCAGCATTAATGCCCACACCCGACCGAGGAGCTGCACAAACCCACTTGATTTACTGAGAGCGAGGCACAGGCAGAGCTGAGCCTGGGGAGGGTGTTTTCCCACCCCTGGGAGCTCGAGGAACAGTGACAATGTCTCTCTTGTGTGTGAAGTGCTGCCCGAGAGAAAATGGGAAATGCCAGGAGGGCGATAAGCGGCGTTCCAGCCAGGAAGGCAAACTGGACGCGTGTCCATCACTCCTTGGCTTCTCCTCAGCCACCCTGGAGGAGGTGATTGTGCCAGCTCAGGGCTTGCAGAGGTGTAAAGGCCCCAAACTCAACGAGGGGAAAAGCAGCTCGTGGATCCCACTCACCCCACAACACAGGGTTGTCCCTGCTTTGTCCCAGAGCCACCAGGAGCCGGGAATGATGGATTTTCACTGTTTCTCCATCATCCCCAGGTGCTCCAGGTCTCCTTCATCCACCTCCTGACACCAACTCCATCTTCCTTCTCTTTACTGGATACTCAGCAGAAAAAATTTTGGAATGTTGTAACAATGTTCAGAGCAAAGAATCCCAAAATGGTTTGGGTTGGAAGACACCTTAAAGATCACCTTGTTCCACCCCCTACCATGGGCAGGGACATTTTCCATTAGCCCAGGTTGCTCCAAGCCCCATCCAAGCCAGCCTTGAACACTTCCAGGGATGAAGCAGCCACAGCTTCTCTGGGAAAATTGTGTCAGTGTCTCATGCCCCTCACAGTCATGGATTTTTTCCTATTATCTAATTTAAATCTCTCCTTGTTCAGTTTAAGCGAAAGAGGTCAGTTTGGTGTGTCCTTTTGTGTGCAGGGAAACTGAGGCATGAAAAAGACAGAAGGATCTCCATTCCCAGGATGCTGAACATGGGCTGGAAGCTCCTGGGGTGATGCCTGACCTTCCCTGAAACTTCTTTGCCTTCTCACCTCAGGCTAGAGGGGGAATTCAGAAGGACGGGCAATGAAAAGCCCCTTTGGGATCCATCCCTGAGCGTTGGGATTTGGGGCTGTTTATTTCTGGGATCAACAAAGGCTCAGAAACATCCCAAACACGAGCTGCCAACTCCCATACTCTCCCTGCTTCAGTTTCTCCACCTCCAGAGTGGGATGAACTCTGCTTTTATGCCAGGGGAACTCTGTGATTTCACCCCCCAAGGGTCCTGCCGCTGTCGCTCAGACATACCAAGCCCCTGAGCGCTGCCTTTGTCCAGCCCAGCCGAGGAGTTTCCTGGCTCGCTGCTTGTTTATGCATGTTTCCTCCTGGAGCCGTGACTCAAGCCTGAGGTATTCGAGGATTTGGTCATTGCAGAGCTAAGTCACCTTCCCGGCACTGGGAGGGACTTTTGGAGTCCTCAAAGCCCAAATTCCCACCGCCCAGGGTTGTGGAATGGCTTTCCCTGCCCCGGAGCTTTGCAACGCAGAGTGATGGAAAAGCCTGCAAGGTCTGGTGACCCAAAAACGTGCCTTGATCCCAGAGGGGGGTTTTGGGTGGTGGGGCCAGGACAGAGACACCAGACACACGTCTGCCTTTGTGGGGAGGTCCAGATGTGTCCTTTTGTGTGCAGGGAAACTGAGGCATGAAAAAGACAGAAGGATCTCCATTCCCAGGATGCTGAACATGGGCTGGAAGCTCCTGGGGTGATGCCTGACCTTCCCTGAAACTTCTTTGCCTTCTCACCTCAGGCTAGAGGGGGAATTCAGAAGGACGGGCAATGAAAAGCCCCTTTGGGATCCATCCCTGAGCGTTGGGATTTGGGGCTGTTTATTTCTGGGGTCACAGCAAAGACTCAGAAACATCCCAAACATGAGCTGCCAACTCCCATACTCTCCCTGCTTCAGTTTCTCCACCTCCAGAGTGGGATGAACTCTGCTTTTATGCCAGGGGAACTCTGTGATTTCACCCCCCAAGGGTCCTGCCGCTGTCGCTCAGACATACCAAGCCCCTGAGCGCTGCCTTTGTCCAGCCCAGCCGAGGAGTTTCCTGGCTCGCTGCTTGTTTATGCATGTTTCCTCCTGGAGCCGTGACTCAAGCCTGAGGTATTCGAGGATTTGGTCATTGCAGAGCTAAGTCACCTTCCCGGCACTGGGAGGGACTTTTGGAGTCCTCAAAGCCCAAATTCCCACCGCCCAGGGTTGTGGAATGGCTTTCCCTGCCCCGGGGCTTTGCAACGCAGAGTGATGGACAAGCCTGCAAGGTCTGGTGACCCAAAAAAGTGCCTTGATCCCAGAGAGAGGTTTTGGGTGGTGGGGCTAGGACAGAGGCACCTGACACACATCTGCCTTCGTGGGGCGGTCCAGACTGAGGAGGAACAAGCAGCTCCGTGTTCTGTAGGGTCAGTTGGATGCTCTCTTGGCTGGGGGTGGGAGCCCTGATGTCTTGGGGCTCACTTTGGGTCTGTCCTGGTATAGGGATGGTGTGGGACATGGGAACAAGGCCCTGCTCTTGATTGATTGCTCCTTGACATGGTCCCACAATCACCCCCTCTGAAGACTATTCAAAGCCATATCAATGTCCAGATCCACCCAGCAAAGAGCAGGAGTTTGGCTTAGGTGTCTCACTTGGGAGTTGGACACTTTCTCAAGTCCCAGTCTCTGGTCCCTTCACCTTCAGGGACCAGACAGTCCATGTGAACTGCAGAATTCCATGGATTGTCACAACTAACCATGAGCCAAACACAGGTCCAAAATCCGGGAGGGTGGGTCCAAACTGAGCCTGATGTAAAGGCTGTCTTCTAACTCACCTGAGCTTATCATACCATGGAGATACCAGCCAGGTGAGATACAGCCCACAGGTGGCACAGGTTGCCCAGAGAAGCTGTGGCTGCCCCATCCCTGGAAGTGTCCAAGGCCAGGTTGGACAGGGCTTGGAGTAACCTGGGCTAGTGGAAGATGTCCCTGCCCTTGGCAGGGGTTGGGACTGGATGATATTTAAGGTCTTTCACAACCCAAACCATTCTGTGCTGAGGTAAACTGAGGCATCAACTCGCAGCGAGCTGAAGAAGGTATTTCCTACCAGGGAAACTGGTAGGAGACCTGGTCTCAGACCTGACCAAGGCTGAGAGANCCACCCTGGAGGAGGTGATTGTGCCAGCTCAGGGCTTGCAGAGGTGTAAAGGCCCCAAACTCAACGAGGGGAAAAGCAGCTCGTGGATCCCACTCACCCCACAACACAGGGTTGTCCCTGCTTTGTCCCAGAGCCACCAGGAGCCGGGAATGATGGATTTTCACTGTTTCTCCATCATCCCCAGGTGCTCCAGGTCTCCTTCATCCACCTCCTGACACCAACTCCATCTTCCTTCTCTTTACTGGATACTCAGCAGAAAAAATTTTGGAATGTTGTAACAATGTTCAGAGCAAAGAATCCCAAAATGGTTTGGGTTGGAAGACACCTTAAAGATCACCTTGTTCCACCCCCTACCATGGGCAGGGACATTTTCCATTAGCCCAGGTTGCTCCAAGCCCCATCCAAGCCAGCCTTGAACACTTCCAGGGATGAAGCAGCCACAGCTTCTCTGGGAAAATTGTGTCAGTGTCTCATGCCCCTCACAGTCATGGATTTTTTCCTATTATCTAATTTAAATCTCTCCTTGTTCAGTTTAAGCGAAAGAGGTCAGTTTGGTGTGTCCTTTTGTGTGCAGGGAAACTGAGGCATGAAAAAGACAGAAGGATCTCCATTCCCAGGATGCTGAACATGGGCTGGAAGCTCCTGGGGTGATGCCTGACCTTCCCTGAAACTTCTTTGCCTTCTCACCTCAGGCTAGAGGGGGAATTCAGAAGGACGGGCAATGAAAAGCCCCTTTGGGATCCATCCCTGAGCGTTGGGATTTGGGGCTGTTTATTTCTGGGGTCACAGCAAAGACTCAGAAACATCCCAAACATGAGCTGCCAACTCCCAAACTCCCCCTGCTTCAGTTTCTCCACCTCCAGAGTGGGATGAACTCTGCTTTTATGCCAGGGGAACGCTGTGATTTCACCCCCCAAGGGTCCTGCCGCTGTCGCTCAGACATACCAAGCCCCTGAGCGCTGCCTTTGTCCAGCCCAGCCGAGGAGTTTCCTGGCTCGCTGCTTGTTTATGCATGTTTCCTCCTGGAGCCGTGACTCAAGCCTGAGGTATTCGAGGATTTGGTCATTGCAGAGCTAAGTCACCTTCCCGGCACGGGGAGGGACTTTTGGAGTCCGCAAAGCCCAAATTCCCACCGCCCAGGGTTGTGGAATGGCTTTCCCTGCCCCGGGGCTTTGCAACGCAGAGTGATGGACAAGCCTGCAAGGTCTGGTGACCCAAAAAAGTGCCTTGATCCCAGAGAGAGGTTTTGGGTGGTGGGGCTAGGACAGAGGCACCTGACACACATCTGCCTTCGTGGGGCGGTCCAGACTGAGGAGGAACAAGCAGCTCCGTGTTCTGTAGGGTCAGTTGGATGCTCTCTTGGCTGGGGGTGGGAGCCCTGATGTCTTGGGGCTCACTTTGGGTCTGTCCTGGTATAGGGATGGTGTGGGACATGGGAACCAAGCCCTGCTCTTGATTGATTGCTCCTTGACATGGTCCCACAATCACCCCCTCTGAAGACTATTCAAAGCCATATCAATGTCCAGATCCACCCAGCAAAGAGCAGGAGTTTGGCTTAGGTGTCTGGCTTGGGAGTTGGACACTTTCTCAAGTCCCAGTCTCTGGTCCCTTCACCTTCAGGGACCAGACAGTCCATGTGAACTGCAGAATTCCATGGATTGTCACAACTAACCATGAGCCAAACACAGGTCCAAAATCCGGGAGGGTGGGTCCAAACTGAGCCTGATGTAAAGGCTGTCTTCTAACTCACCTGAGCTTATCATACCATGGAGATACCAGCCAGGTGAGATACAGCCCACAGGTGGCACAGGTTGCCCAGAGAAGCTGTGGCTGCCCCATCCCTGGAAGTGTCCAAGGCCAGGTTGGACAGGGCTTGGAGTAACCTGGGCTAGTGGAAGATGTCCCTGCCCTTGGCAGGGGTTGGGACTGGATGATATTTAAGGTCTTTCACAACCCAAACCATTCTGTGCTGAGGTAAACTGAGGCATCAACTCGCAGCGAGCTGAAGAAGGTATTTCCTACCAGGGAAACTGGTAGGAGACCTGGTCTCAGACCTGACCAAGGCTGAGAGACCACATCATGAAAGCCCCCTAAAACCCCTGGAAAAAAACACCCCACTTTGCTGACTAAATCTATCCTATTGGGTCCAAACACACATATAACCCACATGGATGAGAGATGGGAAACACACTGGGAGAGAAGGAACATGCAGAGATGCTTCCCCCTTTGCTCTGAAAGTTCAGAGCACCTATGGCAAGTAGGGACATTCCAAACATCTCCTTCATCCCTGGACAACCCCCGAGGTGTCCTTGTAGGCAGCTCATCCCCAGTCACAGCCTCTCTGTGTTCCGGCCACAGAGGTCCGTCCATCACCTTTTAATCCCCAACCTCTGACCTCCCTCCTTTGTGCAGCCGAGTTTAAATCGCCCGTGTTAAGGCAACAAGGAAATGACCCGGAGTCTGATCCCCCCTGATCCCGGCTTTGCCACCCGGGACGGGTGATGTCCCCTGGAAGAGAGTCCCTAATCCCTCGGCCACCCCAGACGGGAGGGTCACCGAGGGACGGTCCCCACCGAGCATCCCCCAAGGGGTGGCGACCCGAGCGCTGGGAAGGGGCTGTTCTGCCCCAAATTCCCTTCGGGACAGGGATGGGAGGCAGTGAATGGAAAGGCAGGAGGGATGTTTTCACTCCTTCATGCCTAAGGTCACTGCTCCATCTAGTGTTGGGAGTGTCCTTTCTGCAGGTACAAAAAGGAAAACGGTATGCTGGAGCCCTTTGGGAGGAACACAAAGCCGCGGTGATTTTATTCTGCTTGGTTTTCCTCTTTTTTTTGGTTGCCAAAAAGAGCTTCGTGTTATTTCTTATGTATCCCAAAAGCTTTGTTGGGTGATCTGCAAAGAGCCTGTGGAAGGAGCTCGGGGTATCCCATCACATCCAAGCACTCACACTTGGGAAGTTTATTCCCTTCCACACATCTCATATGTGACACCCCAACCTCCAAATGAAGCTGGAGCCATCAGGAAAACCCTTTGGTAAAAGCTGCTGCCCCAAAGTGGAGGGATTCAAGGAGACAGGAATGTCATCATTAAGGTTCAGAGTCAACACTGTCACTGTGGGAAGGCAGAGGTGCCTCTCTCCAAGGTATTTGAGCAGAAGGGGTTATTTCAACATCTCTGTGCCCAGTAAACGCTGCAGGTATCTCAGATCAGCCAGATTTTCTGAAATTTTGGGGTAAAACAGAGGAAAATCGTTCCTTTTTTGAAAAAAGCTCAAAATGATCATTTTTGGGCCACGAGGTTCTATGGGTTTAGCAGCTCCTGGATCACCATCCCTGGAGAAACCCATGGACTGTGGGAAAGAGAGAAGAAGGGGCTCTTATCCAGCACAGTCATGCAAATAGCACTAATTGCTTGCTAATTGTTTGGATAAAATGACTCTGGCAGCAAATTGAACATTCCACAGAAATTTTTAAAAATGCTGGAATTGGAGTGAAATTTTAATTACTTAGCAAGCACCACCCATGGGGTCTGGGTTGTTGCCAGAACAGGACCTTCAGGACCTTAACAGGATCTTCCTATACGTAAAGGGGGCTTATAATAAAAGGAGAGTGACTTTGCACACAGGCAAATAGTGATAGAACAGGAGGGAACAGTTTTAAACTAGAAAAGGAGAGATTTAGATCAGATGTTTGGAAGAAATTCCTCCCTGTGAGAGTGGGCAGGTCCTGGCACAGGTTGCCCAGAGAAGCTGTGGCTGCCCCTGGATCCCTGGAAGTGTCCAAGGCCAGGTTGGAGCAACCTGGGCTAGTGGAAGGTGTCCCTGCCCATGGCAGGAGGTGGAATGGAATGATCCTTAAGTTCCCTTCCAACCCAAACCACTCTGGGTTTCCACAACTTCCTTAAAAACCTTCAGTGGTATCCCAGCTGCCAGGATAGGGCCAGGAGTGGTGGCTCTTGGCTTTGAGAAAACCATCCAGCCATTGTAGAAACCAGAAGAGCCTCCAAACCCACAGACAGAGATCCCTGCTGGCCCAGGGTTATAGGATAACTCAGATAGGAAGGGACCTCAGGAGGTCTTGCCTAAAACACAGTGAGAGATCAGGTCAGACCAAGCCGTGCAGGATTCCACCCAGATACATCTTGGAGTCTCCAAGGATGGAAATGTCACAGCTCTCTGGGCAGAGCTTCACTCCTGGTGCTTGGGACAATGGTGTAAGAATGTGGAGATGACCTGCTCCCAGACAACAGCCCTGATCCCTATTAACAAAGCACGTGGCTTAATCCCTACTGGTGCTAACTGGTTTTGTTGCTAACCACAGCCATCACCACCTCTGAGTCTCATTCTCACCAGCAATCTCCATCATCTGCTGAGCTGGCCTGTCAAGGCATTTCCCCTTCCCCTTTCTGATTTAGCCCAAGTTACACATCCCCCACTTGCTGCACCAGTCCAAAAACTACTGAGAGGCACCTTCAGAGCAAATGGCCACCCTTCATCCTCATCTTAGAATCCTCATCTTCAAATGGTTTGGGCTGGAAGGGACCTTAAAGCCCATCTCATTCCAGCCCCTGCCATGGGCAGGGACACCTTCCACCAGCTCAGATTGCTCCAAGCCCCATCCAACCTGGCCTTGGACACTTCCAGGGATCCAGGGGCAGCCACAGCTTCTCTGCCCAACTTGTGCCAGGGCCTGCCCACTCTCACAGGGAAGAATTTCTTCCAAATCTCTAATCTAAACCTACTCTGTGTCAGTCTGAAGCCATTCCCCTTGTCCCCAGGCTGGAGACACTGTTCCCAGGAGTTCCCATCCTCTGGAGATGAGCCCTCCTCCCAGCTGAAACACACACCAACATGCCCTGAAGACCCACTGCCCTTTGCTTTATTCCTGATGTAGCCAAGGGAGTGGGGATGGAGACATGGGGGGGGAATTTTGGGTTCCAGGTGTTTAGCAGCACTAAAATATCATCATTTCCCGGTCTAGAAACAGGGAGAAATGGAGGAAAAGCTGCAGGAACAGGATCTGGCAGGGTCCATGAGCAGTGCACAAACCCCTCTGCGCATCCCATGTCCTTGTGCAGCCTCACACACCTCCTGTCACATCTGCCCCGGTGCCACCAAGGGCTTTAATCAGCTCACACCTTAATTACTGCACCCAGCCAGGCCTGTATCAGGAGGAGCTGAATGAGCTTTTGGCTTATTCCCCCCCACCCAGAATACAATTTCCCAGCAAATGGTTATTTTGAATGGGAGGTTTGCCCAGGACATGAGATCTCCCAGCCCCGGGGTATTTATATCAGCATTACACCCTCTGAATGCTCCGACACAAGAAGTTACATAGAAAACGCCTTTTGTCCTGCAGCACAATCTGCTTTTTTGTTCCGAGGGGGCCAAGACAATCGGGGCTGAGAAGCGCTACCTTAACGCCCTTCCACCGCTTACGGACTTAATTCTGGGCAGAATAACTCCCCGCAGTTATTGCCATAAAGCAAGGCAGCGCTTCAGAGAACCCTTTTCACTCGCCCATGCCGGGGGGGGGACCACCCAGGCGCCGGGAGGACAAAGCCACCCCAGCGCCCGCTGCGAGGGGCACAGCCCACCTGGGGAGGTGGGGATGGATGGTCCTGCAGCGCTGCCCCCCCCCCCAATTTTGGGGCAGGGATGCAGCTCGGAGCCCCAGAGCATCACACAAGGGTGAGGCACGTGCAGAAGGGGATGTCGGCCTCGCTGGGGAGCCTCCAGTGTGAGTGTGAAAGCTGAGGGAAGAAGGATTCATTCTTCTTTTTAGGAATCCACCTCTTCCCCGACTGCTGTGCCCGTGCCTCAGCTGCAGAGGCGTTTGCCAGCTAGAGCCTGCAAATCTGTGCATATGGATACATAGAAATGCAGGTTAAAAAAGAAAATCAACCCTTTCTTTCACAGCCATCACTTGGTTTCTACACACAGAGAGCAGGACTGGAGGGTCCCCCCTTGTCCCACCCCCTTGTCCATGCTCAGACATCATCTCCTTGGCCCCACAAATAGCAACTCTCCAGAAATCTAAATTAATTCCAGCAGAAGCAAATCCCAGAGGAGGGCTGAGCCACATTCCCTGCCCTGTCAGGCTGGCTGTGTTGTTCCCACAGTCCCCAAGGGATGCTTGACAGGGATATATCAGAATTCCCACCTCCTAATGGAGAGAAAATCCTCTTCTTCCCCACTTTGGGGTCCAGAGGGCACCTCTGCCACTCCAGTCCTACCTGTGAGGCTTTGGGCTCATCTCTTGTCCCCATTTTCCTCCAATGGATCTGGTCTAAGGGGGCAAACAGGGGTTGGATGGTGCTCCCATATGGATTTCATCCAGTGTTTGGGAAGGGCATTTTCCTGGATCGAGCTGAAATGAGCCTACAGAATAATCTTGTGGAGGGGACACACACCAACCCTCCCCAATATCAGAAAGTAAACCAGAAAAAAAGGAGAAAAAAGGGGATAAATGTGATGATTAGGAAGCATGGACTATTGAAAGATTGCCTGAGATTCCAGGGGGAATCTCCTCTGCAGAGAAATAGGGATAAAGCAGCCAGGTTCTGTCTGTGTGCCCGCCCTGCCCAGTTCCTAAACGTCACAGGAGGCAATTTGGCCCCAGCACCAAACACAGGGGGGTCTCTGGGATCGTTGGAGCGCCACAGACCTTTTAAAATTTAATATCTGGGGGCAGGAGAGATGCACAAACCAGGGCACAGGGGAGGGGAAGGCTGCTCAACCCCTCTACTGCACACCGGAGAATCCACACGGAGAAGCACCAGGGTTTTCATGTTTTTTCTGTGGAATTTAATGGTTGTTGGGGCATCGATGTGCCAGCCCATCTCCCAAAATTCCAGGTGCTGGGGTTGGATGCAGGTGTTGCTGAGCATCCACTGGGTCCCAGCAAACCCACTGGTGCCCTCTGCTGCAAGAGACCTCCCCGGGAGCCAAAGGACACCAAAATCGGGCTGGAAAACCTTTTTTGGAGCCAGTTTTCCTCCTGTTACAGCTTGGGCAGGTGTCCGTGCCTCAGTTTACCTGCAGGGGAATCTATCCTGATAAAAACATGGATCCACACATCCTGATTTCAGCATCAGCTGCACCTTGAATTGGCCAGCAGTTCCATTATCAGGTGTTTGCTCTTTCTAAAATATTAAAATACCACAGGCAGCTCATTCATTCCCCCTCCAGGAGGAAACACAAATGGGACAAATCCTTCCCTTTGAGCACATAACTCATGGAAAGCAAAATGAGCAGGAAAAGGCCACGTTTGATGCTGTTTCTCCCTGGAGAAGAGTGGTCAAAACATTCCAACTCGGCATTTTTTTGAACTGCCCATTTGTTTTACTTTTCCCCCTCTTCTTCCCCGATTTTCCAAGTTTTCTTACTTGGCCTCAAGCCAGCCATGGGCAGAATGTGCCCCTGGCATTGAAAAGAGCTGCCAGTCGTTGCTATTTGGCTCCAAATTTGAATTTTATCTCGGGAATGTCGCTTTTGCTTTCATTTCAGTTTGGAAGGAGCATAAAAGAAAATAAAAGAAACAACAACAGAAAAAAAAAAGAAATGAAACCACAAAAAACTTCTCACAGGAGAGCAAATTCTGCCCTTGCCCTGCTCTAAAGCAAAGGATCAAGGAACTAAAGAAACATTCCTTGAAAAAAGGGGAGCAGCCAGGATCATCCCAGTACAGCTTCCAGTCCCCTGAAAACAGGATTGGACTTGATGGGAGCTCAGAGCTGGATTCAGGGGGAAAAATCAGGGTGATGCTTTCTGGTTTAGGAGACGACATGAGGACAAGTGTTCTGGAAAGCTCTTTGATTCAGGCTGTCTTGGAGCAGCTGGTGGAGGGATTTCCAGCCAAGGAAACTCGCTGCTGCAGTTTGTTCCCTGGAAAATGAGGATTTGGGCCCAGACTCCTCCCGGGAGGTGTTGGATGGAGAGGCTGAAGTCAGTCTGAGCTGCTCAGCAGGAGCCAGAGGGGTGGAGGAGCTGCCAGGGTGACTCAGACCCAGGACTTCACGGATCAGCAGCTGCTCCTGGGATGGCCAGCTGGGACTTTTCCTCACCAAAAGGCACAGTCTACACCCAGGCAGAAAGGCCTTTCAGAGGATTAGAGCCCAGAAGAGCAGCTAAAGGAATTCCAGGTGGCACATCCCAAACACACCTTCCCACCTGGGCCAGGGGCAGAAACATCCCTACAGTAAGACTTATCCTCACCTGACCTTCATCTCCATGCACCAGCCAAGTGACCCATCCCAAAGCTACGTCCCCACCACGCTCATGCCATGCCCATGGTGGGCTCTGCTCGGCCCCAGATATACAGAACCCACCTGTGATCATTACCTGGTCTGTAATTACAGATTTCACCCTCCCAGAGATCCGTGGCTTTAGGTCCTGGACGCTGGTTGCCAGTGGATTAGGAGAGCTGCTCTCTAAGTGAAGACCTCAAAACCTTATTTTTCCCTCATTTTTCCCTCTCACACACTGATGGGAAGAGGCAGCTGATCTCCACCAGCCTCTCCATCCCACATCCCCAGGGTTGTACCCCCATGGCCAGCTCACACCTCTCCCCTCAGAATAAAATAAGGAACCAGCCTCTATTTAGGCTGCAGAGGCACAAGTTTATTTTCACATCAGTCCTAATTAGTGACCAGCACGTGCCCCTCAGACCTTGGGCAGTGGATCAGAGAAGGGTGGGGATATTTTGGCACCTCTGGCATCAGCATTATCTGCTGGGTGCCCAGCTGGCACCAGGGTGAGCTTTCAAAGGTTGCAGAGCTTACTATTAAAATCCTGATTCATTATATTGCCTTTGTAACCACACCATGGGTATGGGCTCAAATGTTAATTGCAATCTATTTCTCCAGGATAAATCCCAGCTGTCTCCCTAGAGATAAGGATGGCACAAGCCCTGAAAATGTAAAAGAAGTGGGGGTTTGTCCAAGGGACAGAAGAAATCAAGAGGACAGGGGTTGGGCACTGGTTTTTTACCCTGTATCCCTGAGGTGGGATGAAAAAGACACTCCAGGATCTCTCTTGCCTGGGACCTGATAGATCAAGTTCTTCCTCTCTGCCCTGTGGTTTTGGGCGAGGAGATGTCCTTGTTCATGATTCCCTAGCTAGAGACCTCTCAAGGTCCTCATTTGTGATGTTTGTAGGGTTCCTGATGAATGTTATGGCTAACCCATCACAGACTTTCTCCCACTCCTACCAGGGTTGCTCAGAGCCACAGCTGGACTAAGAATCCTTGAGGGCTTCTTCCTCCTGGGAATTCTGATGGATCTCTAGGAGCTTTCAGCACTGCAGTGAGGACACTCCCATCTGCAGTAATTGGGAAGGTGTTCAGGCACTGCTGCACCATACAAGCCACAGGCCTTGGCTAATTCCCACTTGAATCTGCCTTTGACTTGAGAGGATTTGTCTTGGGTTGGAGAAATATCTCATAATGTCTCATGGGAGCCCAAAAACAGGGCTTGCTGAGGCTGCTGTGTGAGCCCATCATGCTCCTGCCAGCCTTGCAGATCCTTTGCCATGTGCTCAGGGCAAGAAGGGGGAAACGTTCTCAGGACTGGGTTTGGGGGATGGTGCAAGAACTTTAAAACAGGGAGAGGGATCCTGGGGACAGCCCTGGGACCCCTCAGATCTCACCTGAGCTCTGCATAATGGCAAGTGGAGAATGTCAGCCCAGGACCTCTCTCATCTCTCTTGTCATTCTCTATTTTCTCCTGACACCCAGATCTGTAGAAGGAGGTTGTGGATTCCCCATCCCTGCAAACGTTCAAGGTTGGGTTCTGAGCAATGTGGTCTGGCTGAAAGTGTCCCTGCTCACCCCAGGGCTGGACTAGATGTTCTTTAGAGGTCTCTTCCAACCCAAACCATTCCATGGCTCTATGATAAAGGGGAGCAGGGGATTGTTACCTCATAGAGACACAAAAAGAGATTAAATGATCCCATTCTGCAGTGACTTGGACATTCACCACCTTTTTACCCTATTAAATGATCTCATTCTGCAGTGACTTGGACATTCACCACCTTTTTACCCCCTTTCTGCACCACACCTTCCTCCTAACCCCAAACCCTTCTCCATGGTCCTTCCTCCAGCACCCTCCTGACTCCAGCTCCTTCTGCCTTGCAAACCTTGCTGCAAACAAGCCCTTCTGCACTGACAATTCTCCCTCCTGCCATTATACCAGCATTTCTGCAACGTGCATCCTCAGATTTCCCCAAAAAAACGATGCCAGATGAACAAAACCCTCCAAGGTGACATTTTTCCAGCCTGGAAACAGAAGCTGGACCCCAATAGCCGCCGTCTGGGTTTTTTTTCTCCATCACACAGGTGTCCAGTGGGGGTCTGTGACCTGACATTGATGTTATAATTAGGCTGGTTTCCATCTTTCTCCTCCCAAGCGAAACAATCGCCCTCATTCTTGCGGGTGGTCAAAGTTCACCGTGGGCCTGGCACGGCTGTGACATTGATTGGCGGGTCCCAGGGCGACCCCCGTCCCCTCCTTTGACACAGCTTGTCAGGTTTGGGCTTATCAATTAGTGGCTGCATGACTTAATGAGCTTTTGATGATGGAGACCAGCCGAAATTTCATTCTAAAGGCTGTGGTAATAACTTTGCTGCCTCTGGTGGGATGTTTTCTTCTAGATCTCCGTAACCAAGTGACTTCTTATGGAAAGTCAGAGCACTTTTAAGCCCAGTAACTGGGAATCCTGGCTGGGAAAAGCCAGGGGTGACTGGACACGAAATGAAGTGTTTCTGAGGTGGCAGCTTTGTTAGAAAACCAAAGGGACTTCATAAAACTCTGCTGCTGCTGGAGGGGAAATATTTCAGCTAAGCATTAAAACTCCAGGTTTTCTGTGCATGGGCAGTAAGAGCAGGAGGATTAGAGACACAACAAATCCTACACAGACCCAAGAAATTGCACAAAGCTCTCCAAATGGGATGTTTTACTGCTCCTGCCTTTTATCTTTATGCTTGGAGAGCATCTCCCTTCTGGGAGACAATTCCAGGGGTGTCCGATTGGTTTGGGGTAGGACCAGGCAAGGGAACATGCTCTGGCATTGCTGCACTGCCCATCCCAGAGACCAGACTGGTCCCAGACACCAGATCCAACCCAAGATCTCTAACCCACAGCCACCAAATGGGAGAGGCTGTGGGACCTTCAGGGGACTCCTCAGTTCATGGTATTTCTAATCCCCAGGGCAGCTCAAAGTTCTCCAGGTCACAGGAGTGAATATCCCTGTGATGAGCCTTGAGAATCAAGGAAGATCAAATATCCCTAAGAGACCAATCCCAACAAATAGTTTGAGCTGTGGGTAATCCCATGGCCCTGCCCTGAAGATCTGGAAGCGTCAGTGAGGAGTGGCTGGTGTCCTCAGGGGATGCCCAAAGACCTGGGGCAAAGGTGGTTGTCCATCTGTCCGCCCCACGTGGACCTGAGCCCCACAGGTCTGGACACCTGATGAAGCTGCACTTCCACCAGTGATTGCAGCACTGCAAAGTGACCTTCAACATTAAAATACTGCCATGGGGTAAACCCAAAACTGGAGAAGGTGGAGGGAGAGACCAACCATTCATGGTACCAACCATCATCATCATCAGATCGTGAGGACTGATCTGCACAACCCCCCCAAAAAGAGACCTTCGAGGGTTAAACACCAACACTATTCCTCACTCCTGAAACACAAACATCCTCCAGGCTCCCAGCTCTCAGAGTTCAGGAGCTGCTGCGAGGTGGTGGCCACAGCATCTCCACACACTGGTGAATTCAGCTCACCATCCCCTTTGTGGGGAGGTCTGGCTGCTTCCAAAGGAGGTGCTTGCTCATGGATGTGGTTCTTCTGCTGCTGTAGATGTCCAAAATGCTGTCAGATGTGGTTATGGTTGATGGCAACACCTCTGAGTTTGAAGCGCTCTCTGGAGAAGGTGCAGCTGGTGAGAGCTCCGTGACCACAGGTGTTTGAGGGACAGGGCAGGGTCACAGGGTGTTTTCCAGGCAAAACATCTTGCCAAAGTGGATTTTCCAACCTAAACGCTGAGGGAATAAAGTGCTTGGGGTCTAAACAAGGTGAGGGACACAGCAAATCCATGCCTGTCATCCCAGGGGGGATCCCACTGGCTAAATGTGTGGTCATCTCTGCTGGAGCCTTCTCTCAAGAGGTGATGGAGACCTACTGGAGGTGCTGTCTGGAGTGGGATGGGTGAATCACTCCTGTTTATCTCCACTGACTCCACTGGAGGCTGGGCAGACCTTGGCACAGGTTGCCCAGAGAAGCTGTGGCTGCCCCATCCCTGGAAGTGTCCAAGGCCAGGTTGGAGCAACCTGTGCTAGTGGAAGGTGTCCCTGCCTGTGACAGGGGCTGAACAAGATGATCTTTAAGGTCCCTCCAACCCAAACCATTTCACAACAGCAAAAGAACCATCTTTTCCCATCTAATCCCTCTTCCCTGGGTACCAAAAGCCACCACCAAGGCTGCTCAAACAGGGCACGATCCCACTGAAACCTTTTATCCAGAGATTAGCAATGCTGATGTTGTACATCTCCTCGCTCCCAGGTCACACTGCAAGTCACTGAGTCATGAAGTGCAGCTGTTTCCAAATTAAGGAGAGGGGGAAAAAAAATGTGAGGCAGAGAGAGCTGCAGCAATTTGCCCAAGTTCCCTGGGGATTTAGAGTCATGAGCGTGGATCTGCTCTGCTCCCTTCCCTTCCAGGTTTCAGCCCCACACTGGAGGTGCTCTAAAGGTTCTCTAGCCACCTGGGTCCTTCTGCCACCTAAGTCAGCTCTGAGAGGAGAAATCGTGGCAAAATCAAAGCTCTGCCTGCAAATATCCCTATTTATCTGCCTACCCAGGGAGGTATTCAGAGTTTTGCTTGCTCTTCTCCCCATTTCCACCTTCCTTTTGCCGTCGGGGTGGTAAAACATGAGCAGGAGGATCAGATCTGTCATCTTTTCAACAGTCCAAGCCCATCTATGGGTGACCCCAGGGGCACAAATCCAAGGAATAATCGCTATATATTTTTTGGTAGCAAATTGCTGCGGGGGTGGGATGGGGGGTGTTGTAATTTCTCAGCTCCTGTGAGTAATTGCAATTCTCACCTCGAGGTGAGAGACTCCGAGGTGAGAAATCCCGAACCTGACAGCAACCAGGAGCTTTAGGGCAGCAGAAAGCAGAGCAGCGATGGACCTCAGTGTCCTTCAGCCTCTTCCACCCCCGGTGTCACCCCAAAATACCCCAAAATGACTTTTCCATCACCACCAGGAGGGATTTAGTGCTCGGACATCGCTGCCACCAGCTCAGAGGTCTCCACCACCCCACCATACCAGATTATCACCAAGTATCTTCCAGACAGGCAACTTGCCCACACTTGGGAGGAAAGATTATTTTTGGGGACCTAGGATCAGAACAAATCCAGCCCATGGTGGGTTTTATTTTTCCTGGGGTAGATGCAAAAGGAAAAGCATCACTCGGGAAGAGCTTTGTGACTCCGGGTGGTATTTTTTTATAACCTCAGAAATCGCCTTGCACAAACACTTGGGTGTTTTTATTTCAGAAAGAAGCGAGAACAGGGTGTAGCTCAGCCAGGAGATTTGTCAGCCGAGGCTCCCGGTGGGGAGGGAAACTCTGCAGCTCCAAAGGGGCCATCCAGGAAAAGCCAGAGGGTTTCCTGAAACTCTGGGAGCACCCGGGGAATGAGCTGAGCTGCCCTGAGGGATCCCTTCCCATTTTGTCCTTCTTCCACCCGTGTTTTTCATAGGAAAGAGAAAACAAGTGACACGTTTTGTCTCTCAGCTGAAAGAGAAACCGAGGTCTCTTTTTTCCTTCCCATAAATGTCATGAGTCACCAGGCAAAGTGTTCCTCCTGCATCACTAATGAATCAGTTCCACGGGGCCAAATCTCCACGTGTCCAAACCTCCAGCTCCACGTCCACTCGGGTCTCCACGAGACAATAATAATGAAGTCGTATCTCAAGGATGATGTATCATAGATGATAATAATGAAATAATGCCCCTTAAGTCACTTTGCACCCCAGCTGGCACCTCCACCAGCTGGATTTTCACTGGGGAAGGGAAGTGATGGGATGGTGGAATGAGCATCTTCCCCCCCTCCAGCCCTGGGAGCTGAAGTGAGGAATTGCTCTGGGTTAAAAATAAAGCCAAAGGGAAAAAAAAAAAAGCAGCAAGACTGAGAGAGAAGGGTTATTTTTAACTCAGAGCAGCGCCCTGATCTGGTTCACCACCCGGGCATGGAGACAGGGCTGCAGTTGCTCAGCTCAGCAGTGGCCAGGAGGGGATTTGGGGAGGGGGGAAATTTGGGTTAACAGAGTTTTCTTGTTGCCTTGAGAGCAGCTTCCCCCTATCAGCCTGCTCATGGACACAGCGTGGCCTCCCAGCTCAGCTCCTGCCCCAGGGCAGTGAGGGCAGAGGGCCCAAACAAGAGCAAATTCTCCTTATTCCCCTTAAATCCCAATTTAGGGTCAACTCGGTGTCCCTCAAACCAGGTCCTGAGCAATGTCATATCTCAAAGGGGTCACAAAGGCAGAGCTGCACCGAAGGGACCAGGACATCTGCGATCCCAGGGGGAGCTGTCCGTGCCTGGATGGGGAGGTGGGCAGCAATGTGTCCCCTGCAACACTCAGCCCCTTCCTGAAATCCCCCCTTCCACACAGGCTGGACTCTGCAGAGCAGGAAAAGGTGATTCATTCCATTTCTCTTTGCCCCCACTTTCTCAGCCCGGGTGCTTTTTTGACTGTCTGGGGAGGCTTAATGCAATTTAGGTGTTTTCTTAAGTAAAATAATAATAAGGAGGATAATTTATAGCTGTTCTGCACAGGGAAGTTGCCCCTCTGGATGAGGAAGAGGGATCATCTCCCCTCCCACCCAGGCTCCCTCCTGGCATTTCTCAGCCCTGTTCCTCCCATCTCTCTTGTGCATGACCCAGTTTTTTTAGGAAAAGAAGCTTTTGGGCTCACGTCCATCTGTCTGTCTGCCTTCTCTGTGTAATGTTTTCAGCTGCTGGGTGATTTCAACCCCCTTTGACAGGGGATGGAGAACTTTGAGCTATTCATTTCCTAGGAGCATCAGGGGGAAATCTAGAAATAAGTAGTTTTGGTGGCTTCCTGCTGTGTTTCAAAATTCCTCTTCCTATCTTTAACAGAGCAGGTATTTAGCATTTAGCCTGGGACAGCAAAGCAGGTGTTTAGTATTTAGCCTGGGACAGCACATGACCTCAATTTAGCTAAAAGTTACCCCAAAACAGAAAGGAGATAATCCTAAATTTATGGTGCACAGTTGCTTCTGCACCAATCTCCTGAGATTTGGAATCATGTGAATTGTTTTTTTCTCCCTATGGAGTTAAAAATTTGCTGTGCTGAACTATTCCCTCTCGCCCATGCGAGGTAAAATACATCCATTTTAATTTAAACAGTTCAAATTTTAATTTAAATAATGAAAACTAAATGTTAAAGTCAAAAAGTTAAAAGGAATTTTCCCTGCATGGGGAAACTGAGGCATGGAAGGTCTGGAGCAGCACCCAGCACACCCCATCCTATAGATCTGCCCCTTTTACCCTTTCCCAGCACCAGAAAGAGTAAAAACTTTGCCAAATCATCTCTGTTTTGTCTCAGATGTGAACAGAAACTGGACCAGACTGGGAAAAGGGGGGGAAACCCTGCAGTCCTGCTTTATTTTGGATAAAAAACCATAAGGATCCTGTTTGGATGTGTGGACAACCAGCTGATGATGAAGGTGGGGAGCACACCAGGATGTGCCAGAATCCCATGGCAGGGTGCACGGGCAGCTTTGAACTTGGATTAGAAGCTGGACTTTGATGATCCTTGTGGGTCCCTTCTGATTCAGTGTAGTCTGTGATAGGGAAANTGGAGTTAAAAATTTGCTGTGCTGAACTATTCCCTCTCGCCCATGCGAGGTAAAATACATCCATTTTAATTTAAACAGTTCAAATTTTAATTTAAATAATGAAAACTAAATGTTAAAGTCAAAAAGTTAAAAGGAATTTTCCCTGCATGGGGAAACTGAGGCATGGAAGGTCTGGAGCAGCACCCAGCACACCCCATCCTATAGATCTGCCCCTTTTACCCTTTCCCAGCACCAGAAAGAGTAAAAACTTTGCCAAATCATCTCTGTTTTGTCTCAGATGTGAACAGAAACTGGACCAGACTGGGAAAAGGGGGGGAAACCCTGCAGTCCTGCTTTATTTTGGATAAAAAACCATAAGGATCCTGTTTGGATGTGTGGACAACCAGCTGATGATGAAGGTGGGGAGCACACCAGGATGTGCCAGAATCCCATGGCAGGGTGCACGGGCAGCTTTGAACTTGGATTAGAAGCTGGACTTTGATGATCCTTGTGGGTCCCTTCTGATTCAGTGTAGTCTGTGATAGGGAAAATTCAGAATATTCTGTGATAGGAAATATGACCATATGTAAGGCAGGAGGACACTCCTGACAGACAGGGCAATCCTACACTGTGGATGCTGCATGGCAGGGATGCTGCACTGGATGGATGCTGCATTGATGGATGCTGCATTGATGGATGCTGCATGGCAGGGATTCTGCACTGGATGGATGCTGCATTGATGGATGCTGCATTGGATGGATGCTGCATGGCAGGGATTCTGCACTGGATGGATGCTGCATTTATGGATGCTGCATTGGATGGATGCTGCCCAGCATCCACATGTATCCCCAGACACCCTGACACATGGAATATCCCTGCACAGCCCGTGCCTGCCCCCAGCCCCACGAGGAACACGCACATCCCCACCAGCCTGGCACGTGCAAACCCTCCAGCAAGCTCGTGCCGAGCCCACGAGGGGCATCCCACATCCATCCCACATCCCAGAAGGGACAGGCAGGCAGCTTGTGCAACAGCCCGCAGCAAATCCCTGGCTGCTATGGGAAGGGGGGATGGTACTGGAAAGGGGAATGGTGCAGGGAAAGGGGGAATGGTGCAGGGAAAAGGGGAATGGTGCAAGGAAAGGGGGAATGGTGAAAGGGGGAATGATACAGGGAAAG